>JAPYMA010000840.1:0-347707 GCA_035041965.1 Anisakis pegreffii | reverse complement strand
ATCAACATTGTTCAAATACTCTAACTGAATACTCGAATCTTCATTACCATATTCGCTTTCTTTTCATATCCTTCCAAAAGTAATGAGATATCCTTTTCACTTCCTAGATCACTTGCCAAATTCTCATCACTGCTATTATTTTCATCCTCGGAATGCCAATCATCGTTATCATTCACTACTGTTGTCGCATCCAGAAACTGTTCCACTTTCTTGATACTAAATGGAACGACACTTTCGAAAAAGTTTTTCGACGTATCAAGCTGAATAAGTGGCGGTATCTAAAAATTATTTCATCAAAAACATTGAAAATTTTCTCACTGCTACACACCAGTAATTCGATAATTCATGCTCGAAATGGAACCATGATATTGCAGACTTCACTGAACACGAGTCTTTATAAGTTAAATCCCTGACATTTGTAATGACTTCTAAAAACGATTTATTCACCCAGAAAATACGACTGAATGGCTCTTAGAATAGTAGTTTAACAACTCTTGATCTTTCCTAAAGACGATGTTATAGAAGAGCGCGAACCTGTCTGGTTTTCGATCGTCGTATGAAACGTTGTCTGACCCAATTGCGTTGTCTTCTTGAGTACTGTCGAGTGTGTGTCTTCAAGGCCGTGCAACCGTCCTCAAACAACCTATCACCTTCATCATCCAACCGCTTCTCTTGATCCAATTTCAAATACGGTAAAAATTCCTTGATTGCTATCGATTGTGCAACGCCATACGGACTCAAGCAGTGTTTATGCTGAAGATTAATGTTGACGTGAAATGATTCCTTGAAAGTGAACTCCGATCGAGAATGGTGATTTTTGCAAATTTCATTCCATTCACTGTCTATGGTGTCTATTTGAAAATCCAATTTTGATATGAAAAAGGCAAAGAGAATGGACGAAGTGCAAAAATTCCACTTCGTACACCTCAAAAGATCGCAAAATAATGGGAAATAAGTGATCAAATAGGAACTCACTTCATCGTAGAACTGTTCGATTTCGGCTCGTAAACCTCTCTGAATCATTTTATTGACTCGTTGATCCAATCGCTCATCAAGAACTCCTTTATCGGCATCCAAAAAGAACAACTGCACATTCTCAAACCTCAATTTGCCACCCATTTCATAACGATTCATCAGACGCTGATTTGCCAAATGATCACTTTTCTTGATACCGGTCATTTGATAGATTTCAACGGCACGTTGTACTCGATAACGGTTATTTTTATGCACCTTTAATGAAGAATGTTTCCATTCGCCTCTCATCTTAGCTTTAAACAAATCGTGCGATTAAACATTCATCAAAACTGAAAGATTTCTGTGCTATACTCGGTATCGTTCACTGGCTATTGTTTGGCTGTGCAAAACAAATCAAGAGGATGATGCAAATGAATGAGGACAATAATACTCATTATTGATAGAAACAAAAAGACATTTTTATTCTCATGATGATTTGTTATTGTAACCGCTGACCAAACAGACGAATACATGGACAACTGAATGAAAAGCATTCGCATTTTTTGAACAGCACAAATTATATTTCCAACAATTTGATCCAACAAAAAGGTAAAATCGCAACCTGTTGTGCAGAAATCGGATCGATACTCTTCAATAATTCATAAATTTCATCGTTCGACATCTTATTCAAACGTTCTCGTTCATCTGTAATTCTGTACGCATTACATGGGGAATGAACATGACAGAGAAAATAAAAAAGACTTGAAAAATAACGAAACAATCGATTCGAAACGCTATCGCTAACCTTGTGGTGTATTCGTCGGAATGAGATTATCTTCATACAAAACCGATTCAATATAATAACTCGTTCCTCCAACAATTATTGGCAGTTTACCTTCACGCCACATCCGCTTCATTATGGTGATGGCGCTATCTCGAAATCTTCAGCAATATTTATCATTATCAATACTGTTATCACAATTTTAAGAGCACCACAAAGTGATAGAATCAACTAACTGATGTACATTATAAGAAGATGTCTGCGGATCAAGGAAACTCATCAAATGATGCGGTATACCATCCATTTCTGACTGCGTCACTTTATTTGTTGCTATATCCAAACCTCGAATTGAAACTCTTCTCATCATTTTAATTCAATTGATAACAAAAAAGGAAAGAAACAAGTGAACAAACAAAACGAATACATACTTACCTTTGTAAATTTGCATGGAATCTGCCGAGATCACTTCTCCGTTGAAGCGTTTCGCAATTGCAATACCCAAGTCGCTTTTCCCCGTTCCTGTACATCCCAGTATCACAACCAGCGGATTGATTCGCATTGTCTAGAATAGTCATATTTCAAAGTTGAAACAGTGAGCCAACGAAATACATTAAAAGATTTTCAAATATGAAATCTTTCAATCGCATTCAACACAAATAAGGGAATGTTTTTATTAAACATTATCGAATAATCGAATTATTATTGGACGTCTAAACAGCATTATGCGGCACAATTTTTTAAATTTTGAATCGTTATTGCTGATTTCTTTGAGAGAAATTATACAACTCATAGTTACAAATTACACCCAGCACAAATCAACTTAAATTCCGAAAATTACTCATTTTCCAGACCGAACAGATGATAAGATCCAACTTTATGATCACCTGCTGCTTATTGTTAGCAATATTCAGCTGCTTTATTTATTCTTTTCATCGATGCAGTGTGATGTACAGGTTGTTGCGATGTTGCGTTTTGCCCCTTCCGTTGCACTTTGCTTTCGATGTGAGATAAACTGGACAATAGGCGTGCTCTAAAGAGTATGAAGACAGAAGTAGAGGAAGGGAGTGGTGACGAGCATATCGCTGGCAAGACAAAAAACAGAATAGGTATATCAACGGATACGATTGTGACAGGAAGAGGGTGCACGTTACGTGCCGTGCCATTGGAGTATCGCCGAGGAATTGAGTTATTTGAGAATAACTTAATTAATTGAGCACTTTAAAGAGTACTGAAGAGTCTATCGCAGTTAGTTTTCAGTCTTCACAAGAAATCGCCGCATTGAAGCGACAATACTCATGGGATTTCGTAGCACATGATCATATGAGAGCAACTAACGCTATAATGGAACACGTAAGGAGTGAATCGGAGACATTCGTTTTGAAGAGCAGTCAAGATTGTCTGTGTCAAGTTTGTTCATGATCCACTGAGGTGAGGCTGAAATGCATTCTCGTATACTGAAGTTTGCAGAGTGCCTCAATTAAGCACTACAGAAAACAGTGGAAATCGCCGCTGCAGAAGAACCGATTGTTAGTGTAAACACTACTGGTGAGTGGCACGTAGAATCACTAAAATGACGAATTTCCAGAATTGCAGTGATATCAACCAACTGAGCGAATTGAAATGCCCGAAAGGCATTTTTCGTTGAGAACGGATATGTGTACTTTCATCTGAAATGGCGACAGCACACATAAGAACACGATAACGTTAAAGAACAAGAGAATGTTGCAAACCTAAAGGTGAATGAACACAGCAAGTGCTGTCAAGGTCTCTCAATCATAAATCACACCAGATCCCGGAAGATACGCTTCTGACTCTTTATGAAACTGACTTAAGAGAAGTCACGGCAAATTTTTTAAGCTGCTCTCTCACTGTTCTTGATATCCAACTAGCAATTGACAGAATCATTTGAAATCAGTATCGTTATGTGCCAACCGCTTACTCATTTGGTAATTTTGACAACATATTACATGAGGTCATCTGCAGCGAACACAGAACCTAACATCGATTCTGTTCCTCGATCCGTCAAACACTCGGAACCATCAAGTGTCCCTTTTTAAAATGTCCTTTGCAGTGATCACTCGACAAAACCTGAAATGATGGTCGTCTTTCGAATGCGGCAATTCGCCGATGAGAGAATATTTCCATTTGATAAGTTGTACCCATCTGATTCTAGCAGTCTTTAATGCTCTTCAAAGCGTGTGCCTTCATCAATCATTCACCAACACCGCAATCTGCTCATACATCGCTGTCTACCACTAAATTTCATGAGCATTGCCCTTTGATGGTCTCACTTCAGCATTATGATTTTTGCGAAAATTACCGAAAATTGTTCGACTAAAGGTGATTCCGATAGAGTCATCAATACCGCTCACATTTAATCATAATCGATGTCACTAACTGCTTCAAACAACTTCAAATAATCCAATTATTCCACTTCGATCCAGTGGCACAAACCATGTCTGCTGCGTGCCGCTGATGTGCGTCGTTCTCTCATTCTCTGTCCTCGTGCTGCTGGTGGTTTGGGACACGCCTTACGAACACGCCTCGCGTTCAACAAGAATTGCTCGGTTTTTTTTGAACGGCGGTAATTTCCGCCCCCGGTATCGCGTTCTTTTGTCGTATTGTCGACGGAATTCTTACTAATTTCAAAAAGTCTCATCTTTTATCTGCTCGTCGATGAACTGTGCTCATAGTTGTAATTGATTGAGCTCGAAATTTTTGTTGGTAATTGTTTAAATGACATTAGTTGTGATATTGGTCACGCGACTTTCGTGTGTGATCCTTGGATGTTGCCAGCTGTTACGATGTTGAATAGCGAACTGTGATCCGAGATGCGAAATGTGTTCTCGTTACTAAACGTTATTCATTTTTAGAAGTGGAGGTGTTCAAATAAACGTTTTTTAAAGTTAGTCATCATTACCGTCATCATCTTAGATCATTGAGCATACACAAACGACCCACACGAATAAACTCGATTCTATAAGTGACAATGGAGGATGGTGGGGGTGATGGATGTTCACCGAAACTTGATAGACCACGAATTTTATTCACAACGCAAGATGATACTAAGGTATCCCATTATTACTGTGTTCTAGAATTGTGCGCTCATTAATTTCTTCACAAGGAACTCTTCCAAGTCCAGTACTCTGACGATCTTTCATCATGGTTTTTTGAACGGTTATTTTTCCACTGAGGGAGCGGCTTCAGCGAAATTTTCCAACTTTGATGAGGAATTTTCAATGTCATGTTTTTCAGTCCTTTCGTAAATTGAACGTCTCTCACTTTTTCATTCTGCATTTGCTGCCTTTGATAAGGTCATCAAGAACTAATTAAGATGATTGGAAGCGATGAATTGAAGTAATTTTACAATCAATAATTATCATTCCATTCCAGATCGAGAGTCCACCATCAGTGAAAGATGATAAAGGCAGTATGGATACGACAAATTCACATTCTTGTGCATCAAGTCCTCTCTTAAATACTGAACCACTTCCAAATGATGACGATGTTTTATGTCCATATTGTGGACATCAGTTCAGGAAGGTTCATTTCTCTTCACTACTTTATGATTTTTCAGCCGTTGTATTCATTGCAGTTTGAGCATTTTTGTTACAATATTTTCATTTTTATTACTGTAATGGTTGGATAATTTCTCGTTTAATGTTGTGATGGTACAGGCATTTTTTGTCTATATCATTTTTATCGGAGTGCTTATTCTTATTTTCATAGATATGTATCAGTACCGCTCAGATTACCATTACTAAATGCATCATTGTTAAAACTTTCAGCCGCGTGTATTGGATTGTCTGCATTCGATGTGTGAAGACTGCATAATAGCACAGTTGGATGGACGTCGCGAAAATGAAACGATAGCAAAATCAAGTACTTCTAATAACCGTACCTCCACTCCATCATCAGCAGCAACTGATTTCGAGTTGGAACAGAACGCTCTGCAGATGAGACCCACCCCACCAGGTGTCATCAGATGCCCCATATGTTATCAGGTTATCACTTGATGTGATACGATATACGGTTGTTTCTTCATACGAATAATAAGTGTTGTATTCTCATCTAGCAGTCGTGACCACGATAAGTCATTTTATTCTGTCATGCTTTAGACAGTGAATTAAACGCAAAAGTCACTGCAGGTTTCAAAGCTGTTGATTAGAGAAACGATGACAATATGCATCTATTTGTATGACTATTTATCGAGTAAGTACAGTTTAGTAATAATAATGATAAAAAATTGAAGGAAAGTCATGTGGGCAATGATGTACGTTTTGTGAATCATTTGGTGTTGGATTTTATACGCATAAATGAAACAGAGAATTTGAATAAGAATGCTGGTCAACGTTCGTGTAAAGCGTGCAAAAGTGAACAGCCAGCGATTGCTTTGTGTAAACAATGTGCCTCGGATCTTTGTAAGAACTGCGTTCAAGCACACCGAGATATGAAACTTTTCGATGGACATGATGTTGGTTTCGTTTGTTGTTGCTTCATTTTCGTTTTTTATTACTGTCGTAATATCGTTCGTTTGAAATAATAATTCGATGTTGATGGATTGATAATAGGATGAACTAACTTAAGGTGTTGACGTATTCTGAGATATCAGAAAAGGATCTCGAATTGCCACATGAACCAGTGATGTGTATACAACATCCCACAATCCCATATACAGCACTGTGTACGTCATGCGAAACGTTGGTGTGTATCCAATGTCAGTCTGATCATGCGGATACAAGACATCATAATATTGTTCCAGTTGATGATCGCGTCTCACAACTCATCAAAATCGAATTGAATGAAATTGCTGCAAATGCCAATGCAAAGGTACGAAACTTGATTTTGATTATGTTGATGCAAAGCTGAAAAAAGATGCTTATAGTGCAATCTTCTTTGAAAATCAACGAATTAGGCGTTTTGAAAATATTTTTATGGTATTTGGTAAGATGTATCAATTTGAAAAGTTTCAATCATCCGTGATGGTGTGGTATTCTTTTCAGGCAAAATCAACAGAGAAAGCGTGTGGTTGTATACCAGAACGGCAGCGTCTACTGGCTGATCAATACGAAGCGATTCACAATCAAATTGAAGACGCATTCTCGGAATATGAACTGATCTTGAAAGAGTCGAAACAGAAGCTCTTGAATGAACTGGATAAAGTTCGTGATGAGCAAGACTCTCAGCTCAATACTCTTTCGCATCGCATCTCTGTTACCACTGTCAAAATTGCCGACGCTTTAGCGTTAGTTTCATGAATATTACTATTATTACTTATTATTCATTCTTGTTTTGCGATTTCACACCGATTCGGATGGACGTCAAATATTTGGTGAAGATTTAAACTGAAGAAGTTGAAGCTATCCAGGAAATAATGGAAGAATTGATTTGGAATGTATTATGGAAGAATTCATTAAAGTCAGGCAAAAGTTTTATTAATGATTCAGATTCACCGAACGTTTACTGTCCAAGGGTTCAGCATTTGAAATATTGGCCAGTCGTAAGAAAGTATGCCAGCAACTGACATCATTAGCGCACAGCATACCTGATTTGAGTACGACCGTCGAATTGACATTCTCGCGTTTGCAACATGCACAGTTCGCGAAACAGTTGAATTCGATTGTTGGGAGTGTTTCGTGTTCGTTTTCTATTGCATTTTTATTGGTTTGTGAATGTTCTTCTCTTATTTCGTAAGTATATCATCAACTCATTTGGAATCGATTGTTTTTTGGTGAATGTAACTTATGTTTTCTCTTCACTTTCTTTTATTATTTTATACTTACGTTTTCATTTTACTTTATAATTTAAGAAAATTTTTAACAGCTGAAAATGTAATGAATCACAGAATCATATGTTAGTTGACAAAAAAGAATTTTTCGTAGTTGTAAACATTTTGAGTAAATGAGAGCTGTTTTAAGCGATAACGAAATAAGTTTTCTGCGTGTAAGCCATAGTGTTCATCATTGAAAATTGGTAACGTAGCATGACTCATAGTGGGATAATGTTCCGATGTGTAGTTGAACGCTTAAGTAAATTTGAATGAATGTAGGCCAATTTGATGTTCAGTATCGAACTAATTTCAGCTCGTTTGGTGGCCGAAATAGTGAAGGATGAGAATTTATTGGCGAGTTTACGTTCAACAGATGTGAATTCATCACTGAAACAACTGACAATGCTTCGCGATACACCATCAGATTCGTGTGCGCTGACGCAAATCACATCGACACAAACGAATTCATCTGCAACAACAACACCATCCATTGGCAATACACTCACTTCAGCGTTTTCTACTTATTGTACGAATTATCTTCGTGTTATGTTTGTTGTCACTAGTGCTATTACAGTTGTCATTCTTCTAAGCACTATGTTGTTTAATTGTGATTAAATTTCCAGGTAATGGCCCAGGTACGATCGGAATGGAGCGCCGCCAAAAGTCGATCTCAATCTCGGCTCATAATTCGATGGCAGATTTCAACGATGGATGGCCGCCGTCGAGTGTTCCACCGGAACCACCGAGTCCATCTCCACCGAATGATTTCACAGCTGTTAGTGCTTTGTGAGATTACTTGCAGGAATAAATCTGTATTCGGATAGTAAATAACAAATATTAAGAACATAACACACTGTTGAAATCCTATAGTTGAAGACTAATCTCAGCATAAATTCATGCTCCGTGTGGGATATGAATAATGCTTATTATTTGATTTATTTTGTGCTACTTTTCTGAATATGCAGAAAGATGAAGCAACAATATTTGTTGGTTATTTTTTAGCAGATGATGTTTATTTATTGTTATATGAATAAAGAGATAGTTTCGTTGAGTTCTGTGCAGGAAATAACTTTTCATTCATCACGCAAGTAATCGCTTCAGATGCGAAGTTTATCAACGACAGCCAGCGACAACCCGTTCTACAATTGGCCACCAAGTTCGAATCCACCGGCAGTTGCTCCAGCGGTTTCGATGAATGATGCTCCTCGTTCAATCAGCAACCAAACCGGTGCGCCTGGTTTACCGCAAACGGCGTCGAGCAACTCGTTACCATCCTCTGCGCACAATATAAACCCACAACAAATGACCGCTGCCATGAACAGTCTTTTAGGCATGCAAAAGTCTATGAATCTTTTCACGGTACGTTCGAACAATTCTCATCATCAGTATCATTGTCAGTAGCTTTGAGTTTATCAGTGCAACCGTTCTTGTCAGAGTTATTATTTAATGTTCGTAGTTGATATGAGTGTTATTACGAATCGAAGGAATAGGTATCGTTCCTAGGTATGTTATTATTTATTACACATTGATATCACAACGGTTATCATTATTGTTATTATTTCAAAACTTTTATCATTATTGCAGTTTTCTTTTCGAGATTATGTGTTGGATGTGCATCGTGGTTGTTGCAAAGTAATCAATCGATTATTGACTTTAGATGCCACAAACAGCTGCAGCGAACCAGTTCAATGCAATGGGAATACGACCGCGCGGAACCGGTTCGATATTCGACTCGCCGCTCATCGATCCGGCAGCGTTGAATCTGCACTTGAATTCTGTTGACACCACATCGTTGGCCGCACTTCAGTCGGCTTTGCCTCAGCTAGCGCCAAACGCACTCGGTCGACAGTCTCAGTGTGGGACACCGTCCGATCAGATCGTCACTTCTGCAGCTACTCTTCTTAACGATCGACAGTTTCTGGTTGGTTTTTGATGGAAGTAATTTAGTGCCAAATGAGAATCATTGTTGCGAATGAAACTAATTGGTAAAGCGAACTGAATTGATTTGCTAAGTATTGAATCTGATCGTTATGTCTTTTTTTTGTCATTTTCGTACGGAGCACCGAGCTTATTGTTTGCTTATGAAGAGAACAACTAATAATTTGAGGGATTGACGCGTGGTATGGCTCCGAAGAATATCGTTGGCGCAAGTGATTTGATTGTTCGCTGGCATATCGGTGGTATTGGAATTGCCCCGGGGCAGTTCAACTCACCGCATGGTTTTTGCTTGGGATGCGATGATGAGATTCTAGTTGCGGACACCAACAATCATAGAATTCAGGTTTTGTTTTGGATTGTTTTTATTAGTTATGCTTTGATTTGAATGTTTTGATGAGCTATGGGTGGCGTTGTAAACAGTCGGAGGAGCTTTGTCTAAATTCTTTGATCGGAATGCATAATAGCATTATGAAGTTTGGATTTTTGACAAATTCAGTATCTAGTAAGGACTTGGATCCTCTTCGGGAACTTGTGAGTATCCTTATGGTTAATAGACCGTAGAATGTGGGCATGTTGATGTTGAACACAATCAAAAAATCATGATTCGTTTGTCTTTAGAACTGAATTTTGTAAAATACTTATAATGGTGACACTTTCAACTAAATACAGTTTGTATTCATATTATTTGATTGAAGTGATCAGATCTAACCGCTTTTCAGTCGTTTTCAACCAGCATTAATTAATGATTTGAAAGTTTAGATTCTGTCGAAGCAAGGTAAAGCTATAATGCAATTTGGAGTTGCGGGTACAGAGGATGGACAGTTGTTCTATCCGAAGAAAGTAGTTGCGTTGAGACCACGAGCATCACTCCCCGATGGCGCATATATCGTTGTGGATAAAGGTGACAGTAAAGCGAGACTTCAACTGTTCACGAAAGTGGGCGAATTCATTCATAAAATTGGTATATTTCATTATGTCATTATTATTTTACTGATTTCATCTTAAACTTTTTATTGGAATGTAATTTTTCGGTGATTGAAACCACTAACTTGTCAGCCTTGCAGTTTATGAGCTGTTGATATGTTTAAGGGGAATCCCGAAAGTCATATTCGTTTACTAGTATGACTTAGCTGTGTATTTTAATTTTTTTTTTCATTCCATCGAATTAATGTTACCGTTGTGAACAAATGTACATATGATAGTGATTCCTTTCAAGCAGAATCGATGTAAACTTAATATTCAAATGAAAATCAAAAGCTCAAAGCTATGAGAAATGCAAATTCCAGTGGCCACCTATATCGAGTATGTATCAGCATTGACCGTAAATGAATCCGGTCATTTGGTTGTCTTCAATAGTACTGGTGCTATGTTCGTGCTCGATATTGATCAAGGTCCTACAGCGAAGGTGTTGAAGTGGGCTGATTGCGGGAAGGTACTCTGTGAAGCATCTGATGTGTCTGTTTTTGAGGGTCTTTACTATGTGACCGACTATAAACAGCATTGTGTTGTTGTGCTGACAATTGATGGTTAGTTGGTTGAATTGTTTTGGTTTATTAATTGATTGATCGATTGAAGAATATCCACAAAATCGATCATTCGTGTAATACAATTAGGTGAATTGGTGCGTCGGTTTGGTGCATTCCAACATACACCGTACCCGATCGGAGTCGACGTATCGAAGGCTGGCGATGTGCTTATTGCTGACTCACACGGCAATCATTTTCACATTTTGGTTTGCTCAAAAACTGGTCAACGATTGCAGGATTTCGAATGTACACAACTTAAGGTTTCGTTTGTTCTCATTACTTTCGTTCATTTTGCGTGTTGCTACTTCCATTGTTAATATACAACCTCGAAAATTATCATTACTACCGATCGTAGCAGTATTCTCACTACCCTTACTGCCGTTATCAAACTTAATTTTTTTTTTGCTTCTCTGCGAACTGATTTCTAATTGTTTTCGAGAGATTATTTCTTCGATGTTTGAAGCTGATCATTTGTTGAAGGTATCACGTTGCGTTGGACTGCGTATAACATCAGAAGGTAACATCGTCTCAATTTCGAAACACAATCACAATGTATTAATGTTTAATACACTCTATTTGAGTCACTAATCGTATTGTTACATATTCAGTAATATCTAATCAATATTACGATAACGAATAACACCAATTTTAATGGTATGATCCAAATTACAATCAACATTTCCTATTGATTGTTCGTAACTGAATTCATTGTTTCATGCTTGTAGAGTAGGTATTTAGTTACGCGATCTTGAGTGGCATTCATTTAATGCCTTCATTGATTTGGTTTATTGATGGATTGATTGTTTTTATTTGATTATGTACTTTTTGTGCATGATTTCAGTCATATTTGACAAATTCATTCATCTTGATGCATTTCAACATCGTCTTGTTTTGTTTTATCTCATTCTTATCTGATCATTTGATGGATCCATGAAAATCATCTGCACTTTTGGACGATTTTTATGCACGTCTGTTTCGCTCCCTCTTTCAAATGAGACAACAACCTCGGTTATCATCTTCTGTTGCGCTAAATTTATTATTTTCTATTTTTGAGAAAAAGCGCTTCAAGTTTTAAGTTCTATTCTATTTGTTTGTCAGAGCATATCATTTCAAGCGAAAAAATTTACCCAGTGTATTACTGAAGAATTTTATGAAGTGATATATAAGGGTGTTTTGTAATGTGATTCTTTAAAATAATATGTTGGATTTGCTTGAAATGTTATCGTTGAAAACTGTTGACGAGAACTGAAAACATGGAGTGCTTTTTTGAGTGCGAATGGAGCGTTTCGGATAGAAACGTTCGTTGGGGCACGCTTTTGTGAGTGTTTGTACGTGTGCCTTTCATTAACGATCAGCTTGTTTAGAATTTTATTGTTTGATGCGATAATAGTTGTCCCAGAGCGTTATTATTATTATTATACGTAGTCAAATCCATCAACAAGTCACTTGGACAATCCATAACAGAATTTTGGTAATGTTTTGTCGTTGAATGATAGCAATGCGTGTATGATAGTAATGGTAATAACCGATTCTTGTTATTACTGTTATTTTGGTTATCGTCATCATTGTTATCGCTCATCACAGTTGATTTATTCGAATCAACTCTGCTACTATCATCACATCTAATGTAACGCAACAACTGTGCTCTTATTCAAATTGATAGGATTCTGTCAGTGATGTTAGAGAGCGCATTTTTCGTTATTTGACTACAGCAGTTCGCTTCGTTTGCTCAGTTTATGTGTTCATGGAGAGAAAGGTTCAGTAATTTTTATTCAACTTAATATTTTGAATTCAGTGTTTCAATAGAACGCCTAGTGTTTGCACAGCAGTCATCAATATTGATGGTAATAATGCGTGATAAATTGAACAATGATAGCGCAGCACATAAACTGATCAAATGAAGACGCGATCGAACTGTATCAAACTGTTGAGTGTGATCGATCATTGAGATTTCAATTAAGCATTCCTTCAGTAATTGATGTGTAGTGCTTATCAGTTTAAGTGAATCGATGTCCATCCGTTCTATCTATCTGTCTATCACAAGAAAAATACTTATTTTCGATAATACCATTATTTGATATTGAATTCAACCTTAGTAATTGTTACGAAATGGATGAATTCATTACGTTATTCTTATGTTCACTTTACGAAGTATCTCTCTCGTGTAAGTTCAAATGATGGTATATGCAAATCATAGATTAATGTTTGAATCAATTAACTTCAAAACCGTTTGACAATATCTCGTCGTTTGTCTCTCCTAATCGTTCGTTCAGTGAATAATGCTATATGTGCTCTACGGTGCTATTGTGGCCTTTTAAACTCAATCACTTCGCGTTTCTTTTGTTGTATATTCATTTATCAATTGATTATTTGTTCATTTATTGTTTCGTGTTGTTTAGAATGATTTTTAAGCAGTATTATTTTCTTGTTCATTATGGGAACTCGTATTTTATATTCTGATACATTGCCGGTTTGAAGAGTGTTCCATTAGTTTTGATCGTCATTTCATCGATGTCTAATTCGCAACATTTTTCGTTCAATTTTGATTGATTTCTATAGAACGAATGCACCACTATTCTCTATAGGTAATTAATTGCTTGTTTTGATGGGTTCGGAGATCGAAAAGGAAAAAGGAGCTAACTAAATAAAACTAACGAAAATTCGCTTCTGTTCAGGTCAGCATTTATTTCTTACTGGTTACTAGAAAAAATTCACCAAAAAAATTGTTTAATTACGGAATTGTTTGTTTTTCATTCATCGTAAAATTCGCTTTCCGTAATCCGGAAGAACTCAGTTTGATTCCTTTTCCGAAGGTATCATTTTGAATGATTTCCTCCCATCAAAACATCAATTGTTGCAACAGAGATTGTTTCAATTATTGTTATTATTCTTCAATTTTTGTTTCAACAATTTCTTGGAACAAAAATCGTGTATATCTCTTTTAATTCGAATGGTCACGAATATAATATTTCTCGAAGTTGAGTTTTGCTTCTTTATTCTTTCCAAATTGTTTTGTGATGTATTCAATGCTGAACACGGGCTGCCTCTCAAATTTTCCATTTTCGATGTTTTTTTTTTGATTTTGTTGTGTTGTGTTTGAAATAATTTGAATTTTAATAGTTCAATCGTGTTGATTTTCTTCTTCACAATTCGCATAAGTATCATTCTCGTTCATTCATCAATCTGTTTCCGTTACGTTCCCCTCTCGGACGGAAAGAAAAAAAACAAATCGTTTCATTTTTGATGGGTTAAATTTCCATTGCTTTCTCTTCAATTCAAAGGAAATGAATGCTCAAGATCACTGATGAGAAAGATTTTCAGTTTTGAGGATTTCTTTCAACTTCTGAATGAAGTTTGATTGAAATGATTTTGAGGGGAACGGACGGATTTCTTTGTTGTCAATTGATTTAGTGTGTATTAGTTTTGGTTGTGAGTTGTTCAATTCAGTCTGAGCACGTAAAGAGTATTTACAAATTTGAATGCAGCTTTTTGAAATCGTTCTGTTTGTAGTGTTTCATTCGATCAGCTCTTCAAATGAATTGTTTCTTCATTTGATTGAGTTACAAAATTACGTCGTTCTTTCGAATCTTTTATATTCGTTAATATTTCTCTTAAACGCTTTCATTTCCCATTCGAATTCCCCGTAGATTTTTTTCGATTCTGCTTGATTTGATGATATTTTTCAATTGTCGCGGTCCTTTATCGTAGGCATCAATTAGCTGTTGATGCAACACTTTTCTGATATCTCTTCTCAACCAGCATTTGACATCAAAGTTTATTTTCAGTAATCCAGTTTAATTAAGTGAGAATTATTAGTTTTCCTCTTGAGTTGTCCAAACGTTGTCTTCTACTTTTCGAGTGAATCGCCTTCATCAATGCTCATTACTGTGCATAATAATATGCTGTATTCTGTTCTATTCTAGTAATCAACATCAATGCGATGTTTAGCGATTGATTGATCACGTTTGATTTCTCTTATTATCCATTTTCATTCTATGTTTTTGTTGTTGTTGTTGATTAGTAGTTTCGTCCTGTTGGTTCCCAGTTTGATTTTTGCGAATGGTCGTTATTGTGTATGTTATCTTTTGAGCTTTCTTTACGAAATCATCATTCGAAATTTATGAGCAGCACAAATGCTATTATAACACAATGATTCTGTTCTTATCGTTAGATGACTTCATTTCGTTTATTACGTGTTATCATTCATTATTGTCATCATTTTGCAAATGCAGTCACCCAAAAATTTTCATGTTTTCATATTTCTCACTTTGATGTTTAGTGGTTAGATTGGATGTCTATTGAATTTTTCTTTGGTTTCCGTCAGTTTGTTTGGTTTTATAAAATCAATCATCAATGAAGCAGTAATCAGTAATGAATCAATCCCTCAGACTACTCGTCGTCCTTCAATATTGATGCGTATATCATCTTAATTACATGTTTGCTGTGTTGTGCTATGCTTTTCTTTGTTCTGTTGTTCGCAACATTCATCCTTCTGATATACGATTTATTGGTTTTACTCCGATGTTTCGTCGAAACTTTTAAATGCGCCCCAATTAGTTATTATAATTCATTTTGATTTTACTCTACGACACAATTTATGACAATGAAATTGATATTTGAGTGTACGATATTACTCTTGTCTTTAATATCGTATTAATTTGCTTTGATATTCACTCATTCAGATTGTTTCTGTCCTCCAAATAATGTTTCCTTAAGAGTTATAATTATCATCACGATTAGTATTCATTATAAATATTAATGATGCTATTGGTTCATGATTGTTGTTGTTATCCTTATTATGATTGTTACTTTTAATATTTTATCAAACAGATGATCTCAACTTCAGCGAGTCAGTCTTTACATTACATTACTCTATTATCTTATATCATTATTATTTTTTTGTTTTGGTTTTATCTTTTTCGTTTCGTTTTAAGAGTTCTTATTGAAATTGATTGGTTTACTGTGGCTTGTTTAGTTATTCGGCTTTTTTGTTCAAATTTTGATTTTTTTTTCGTCATCATTATTTCTATCCGTTTATCGAAATTCACGATCAGTTTAGTTGTCAATTTCGAACGTTTAAAAATAATTCTTAACTGTTTTCAACAACTTTCTCACTCTGTGAATATTATTCGGGTTTGATTTGTCTCGTTGATATTGTTTATTTGTTTGTTCAGTTTTGTGTTTTGAATGCGGTATATTGGCTATATTATTGAAAATGATTTGATGCATTATTTCGATCATCGTTCATCCATTATAATTAGAGTTATTGCACGCGGCTTGGTTTGGTTGTTCATTATTGTTTTTCATCTTTTCATTGAAATTCATTCGTTACGGGTTATTACACTTATTCATCAAACGAGACACTATTGATTTGATTTGATTTGTATTCGTTCTTATATCCAGTTGATTGATTGTTCATCGTACTCATTAATCATATTTCAATGATATCTCATCTCTTTATCTGTCCGAAAAATTTTTCATTCTCATCCATTAGTATGGTAGAGGTACACTTGACTGGCATAATCGTATCGATTGTGTGTTTAGGCGTTGTGGATCCTCATGACATTTTGGTATGAAGCAAACGATAAATTTTGATGGATAATTTCTTTTCTCGTTAAAAGATGAGATGGAAAATCGCTAACTGTAAGCATTATTTATGGGATTAAAATGAATGACTCTCCATACTTGGCGTTTCGTTCAGGCCATTTGAAATGAATAACCATAGTGGTGTGATTGATTCAAACAGAGAGATAAGCTGCATTCGAAAATATACATTTTTGAATTTCTAGTCGAAATTTCAACTTCAGTAGTGTGATTCCTTGTTTTTGGCTTCTTTGAATTTTGATTTCTGAAATATCGAATGCTTGTTTGGGTTACGAGGAGAGATATTCCTTCTTCGCAAATGATACCGATCATTGTTGATATTGATTTTGGATCAGAATTGGTTCCTTTTCATTCACCAATCCAATTTTCTTCTCAATATTTTTATTGTATGAATTGTTTCTACTCAACTAAATCACACATGTGTACTGCTGCCATTCATTTATTCATCTTATTCATCCGCTTCTTCACACTGGAGCTGTATTGCCTTCTTATTCACAGTTTTTTTTTTGTTTTGTAATCTTTGCATGAAATTGTATCTTTGAAATTATTTTAAAAAATGTCGCGTGCGCGAATATGTCGAATTTCGATTACGCGAGAATTGTACGTAAATGTTTGCAAATTCATTTATTTATTATTATTTGTTTTGACGATGAAAAACCGAAAAATCCAAAAAAATTCTTTTAAACTGTATATTTTTTCCAATTTTATTGATTGATTTTTGCTTATCTGTTCGTTTTTTTTGGTTTGTATTTGTATGCAGATCGATGTTTCAGTCGCCTGTTTTTGACTTCTGAAATTTATTGTTTTTGAATTCGTTTCTCATCTTAACGTGCGATGCATTTGTTTGCGATTCTTGATTTTCATTGGGTTTTAGGTGGTTTTAACAAGTGAAACTTTTATTTTTGAGAAATCCCGTCAGCTCAATTGTGTTCATTTGAAAGTTTCCAACAGAATACCATATTCTCGAATTGTTTCAGTCATTTGTAAGTAATTCCGGAATTTGAGATAATTTTGCAGATTTTGTTCGCAAAATTTTTGACGACATTTTGTCAATTTCAATGTTCTACTTTTGAATTGAATATGAAATATTCTTCATCCACCAAAAACTTGATCATTTCCAGCCAGAAATTAATCCGGTTATTGACTGTAAAATATTTTACTTACTCATAAAAATCACTTTTCTAATACATCGCTTTCTGCTGCTCCATTTGAAAGTTTATTTGCCCGTTAAATGAATTTTCACAGCGAAAATGTAGTGGCAACTGCATTTTTCCATTCGAATCTGGGTTGGTAATAATGGATTCCAGATTTTGTTGCCCATATAATACACTCGTATTATGCAATCTGAGTGAAAATATTAATTCATTTTTATATTCTAACATACAATGGACCTATCCATCTCTATATTATTCCGCAATCAAATACTTCCAGTCAAATTTGCTCGTCTTCTTCGGTGTTATATGAATCATATTTGAAATACTCCATTTGCTTTTTTGTAATTCATTTTGTAATGTTTGATGAATTTTCTCGAAATCAATCGTACGATTTATCATTTGAGTGTACGCAAAAAAACTATTGAGAGAGACAGAACAGTGAATCTCATAGACGGCGAATTCCCCTTCACGTGACTGGTGAGAAATCATGGGATATCGGCGGATTCGATTACGGTAGCAAATTATCGTCGATTAACTTTTTTCGTATTTCGTTCGTGATTGCTCAGCGATCTTTCCAAGGTGGTTGTCTGATCGTATGGAAGCACGAATGTCATTCAAGTAGATTGTTGGGGAAATGGTCGGGGCAGCAGAAAGCCAGCGATGAATCTGCTGAGTTTATGCAAAGTAAATCATTCATCGTTCATTATCGTCAATAATATAATTAATCATTCTCTTATCGTCCTGTTATCATTATTTCCTCATTTATTTAGTGCCGTCTCAAGAGTGGTCATTATAAGTTCATTTATATGTATTTATGTTCGTACATTTGTGTGTTTATCCAAATTAAATGTTCGGTGAATGACCAAAATGTCTCACGTATTCAATATTCATTAATTTGAATCGTTGCTTCATATTCGATGATATTAAAAGCTCAATTACGTTAATACTTTATCCTTTCCATCATTCTTAGTATTACCCTTTTCATTATCAATGCTGTTTTGGTTATTATCTTTATCCAAATAATTATTATCTTCAGTTATATTATCGGTTTATTGTCTGCGGATACATTTCATATCTCTGTTGTCATTAAATGCTTCATAATTTTTTATTCATATACGTCATTCTTTTTGAGTTTTTTTCCCCACAATTATCAGTTTCCCTATTTCGACAGCTTTCTTGGAGATTTTTTGTTCTGTCTTGCTCTGTTCTGTTTCTAATCTGTTCTTTTTCTTGATAAATGTTTTCTAGGATGATTTCTTGCCGTTTGTATGGTTAATGGCCCGCACTGTTTTAATGGTGTTGATTATCTGCAACGAATTTTATTCATTCACATTGTAAATGGTAATCATTTTGGATTAAGTATGATATTTTATTTAAGTGTTTTTCCAATTTTTGATTCGTCGCATACGCGATTTTTTTTGATTTTTTTGTATCCTGATTGTCTTTATCACATTAGATTATGTTGAAGAAATGTTGATTGGTTTTTGTTGTTGTGTTCGATGTTTTGACCTTTGCGAGAGTTGCTTTGTTCTTCCATTGTAAAGTGTGTTTCGTTTTTATTCGTTTCATCTTGAGTTACACTTCCACTGTTTTCGAATGGTTTTGCGATGATGTTTTTTACGTCATCCAACGATTTTGCACGTTCTTGTAATATTATTCAATACGATTCTGGTTTTGTGTCGCGTATGTGACTTGTTAATTTTTTGAATATATCATAGTGTATATATTACTAATGTAAGTAATAGTATTAGCAGAAATTTCCTGAAATATACACGTATATCGTGTTCAGAAGTTATGATTGATTTTGTGGTTACAGCATACTTGGAATTGAAAGCGGTTGCGCGAACATTGAGCAGTTGAATTTTTTGGTTTTCTTCAAAACTCTGACTAATTCTAGAATAGTTTGATAATTTTTTTCGGTCTTGATGAAAATGCTCATTTCGAGCGTGTCTCTAGAGATGTACTGCATTAGTGAAGCGAGTAGGCATCAGTTTCAATGCCCTAATGATATCGTTTCGTTGTTTTAAGGAAGCCGAGTGAATTGAAATTCAGATTTTGAATCATTCAATTTGTTTTGAAATGATTATATTTTTTAATGGATCATTTCAGCTAATATTATTTATTTTTCAGTAATATATATATGTGTGTATATGAATACAATTTGTTTTATGATTGCTTTTTAAAATTTTTCGCTTGTATACTCAAATAATTTCAGCAATACACTTCGATAGAATTTAGCGATTTCTGCGATTCAAACGCACTTCATCTTGTCTTTACAATGATTATTACAGTTGTCATTATTGCTATCGTTCTGACTATTACAGTTATGCTCGTATTAATTATTTCGATTATTTTACCGTCACCATCATGACTATTATTAAAGTTGAATAGCTTTTATTACAACAATATTTCTGTATTTGTATCTTTTCTTTTCATCGAATAAAACGTGCTTGCACACAAAATCAGAACTTGAACAGTGTTTATCTGGTCATGCCTTAAAATGAATCACATCTCAGTGAACAAACCCATATCTGAGATATACATGGAGTGTGTATTGTACCTTTTCTTATCTTGATTAGATGAGTGAATATTTTGGTGGTTATGAATCGACTGCTTAGCAGTGATGTAACGTTAAATGAAGATCCATTCATCATGATGGATCAATGCTCCATAACAATCACTTATAAAATATTTTTGACAAGGTCATAAAATTATCGCAATCGGTTGATATAGTTTACTATTCTGTGAAGTTCTGTTATCAAGAGCAGTTCTCAGATTACAGCCAAAAAGAAGCCATGGAGGGGTGGCCAAATGTAAGTCTGTAAACAATTGAAATCAACTGCGATGATCGCGAATGCTCTTGTTAGCTTAAGTCAGAGTATATGCTATTCGAGCGATTTGGGGAATAACGAGCATTACAACATGATTGCATGGAGTAGGAATTGATCGTGTCCATCAAATTCCTTTTCTCGTCATTATGAAACTTGTTTAGCGTAAATCGAGTTATTCACCCGTGGCACTCAGCTGAACGCAGATAGTCATTTGACCGGTGAATCCGAATTCATTCGGATACAATCGAATGGTCTTCACGACCTCTTTTGCTGGCTTTTTATTCTATCAATTAATCTTAACTATGAGATGGATTTTTTCTTCGTAACTAAGAATTTGACTCTGAAGTATTGCTCATGGCTGCTTTGGGGCTAATGTTGTTCAACGTTCTTCATTGTCCATTCAAATGTTCATTTGAATGTCCTCGACAAATGAAAAATGCCATCAAGAACTATTCAATCGCACAGAAATGATTTGATATGCACTCAGAGCTAAATTATCGAATGCATTTTCATTCCGTACTGCCCTCACGTTTCCTCAATTGATAACGTCGCATGGAGGGGTTCTCGAAATTTGAGCTGACGTCAAACGTGACTCGAACATAGCTTTTGAGATTTTTTGTCGCACAACCGAGATGTTTCTCTTTTGCATGAATCATATCACTTCGACGTTGATGTCGGCTTTATGAATTCTATCAACATGATCATCGTCATCATAGCTGGTATCTGAATGCACACCAAGGGATTGGATCAACTGCATCGATTGAGTCCTCCAAAAAATAAGCAGATTTGGATAAGATAATGCACGATGAAACTTAGTTACGAATTGACGTTTGTTCGGCTGTTCGTCGTCGTAGTTGAATTAGTGGCTGATCCGGATTGCGCAATGCTGCAATACTCGGTCTCTCTAGTCATCAGCGACCACTTTCTTTCACTAGCGAAAATCGGAATGAGATCAGAAACTATCTTGGCATGCATTGGGTGGATAACAGTTTTTTCAGGATGCTTCAAATGTACAAATTCTGTCAGAAAAAAGCATATAAACGATTCTTCGGGTCTTTCTGAAGAGTCGCGAAGGTTTTAGAGTGGCATTGAATCAGAATGAATAGCATCTAGAACGATTCCAATTTGCGTTTTAAGGTTGATGATCAAGAAAAAACCAAAAATTTACGCGAAGACGAAAAGAAGTATTAAGCCTGAGTAATTTGAGAAGATGACTATTTCGACTTGAGCTTACTAATGAATTTGATTGATTGGAGTGTTGAAATTGTCATTGCGCTTCCACATAATTTATTGAATACTTTGAAAAGTTAAATTGTTTATCAGATGCACGATACGAAAGTTCTGCAGAAGATTTTGAAACACATCGACGACAAATTGATTGGGTTCGAGAATCAAATAGAGTGCGTTTTTGTATTCGACTTCTTATTCGCTGTTTAATTTTGCACTCATTATTCGATGAAAGATGTCATTGGGAATGAGATAAAATGTGGATTATTTAATGTGTAGCGGGAGATTCGAAGGAATTCGTCGATATTTTCGTTGTAAGCAATTGGCGGTAATCAGAGTGGGATATCGCGATGCGTTACATTTGGACTTAAGCTTAGCCTGAGCACGCTGTCATTTATTTGTCATCGTATACAACTGAGTACGGTTTGACAGAAACATCTGCTTGTTTGATGGATACTTCAGCCCAGTGATGGGCACTCCCGCTATCATTACCGAATCGTTATTTCACCAGTAGCGAAATAATGACTCCGCTATTTCGCTACATAGCGATAGCGGAAGAGCCCGTCTCTGCCTCAGCCTAAGCCTAAGTCTAGGCCCAATTATAATGCACTGCGATATCCCGCTCAAGTTATCACACTTGATAACTGAGCAAAAAGGAGATGAATGCTCATTGCAAAGAAGATCCCATCCGTTAGAGTTCCCCTTTTGAATAGATCTCCCGGTCTGAAAAGTTGGCAAAATCATATCTTCCAAAATTCATAATCGAACAAATACGGCAAAATTATTTCACATTTGTAAACAAATCATTACCGAGACACTCATCTCGCATCACTTTTTAGGAAACTTACAAATTTATTGGATAGTTTTGCTGAAACGAACGAAGGTGGATCGGTGTTTCTCTATGGACCGCCGTCGAGCGGAAAATCATCCGTAGTTCGGAAGGTTTTGAATTCTTACACTGAAATTCCTTTCTGAATTCAGAGCCGATAACCAAATTCATTTGGAGAATGGTGTTTTTCATTTAAAACGAAGTATTCAGTGAACGTACTCATTCAAAAAATCATCTTACAGGTTGTTATGAAGTATGCGGCAGATATAGAAATTGTATTTATTGACGGTTTATTACACGCAAACGATGTGTCAGCTGTTCGCATTATTGATGAACTCGAGTTGAAACTTGTAAATTTCAAATTTTTTGAATTCGATTTTTTCATTTTTACACTCCAATTTCAATGGGTCACAAAAGCTCTCACTAATAGTTCCATCTATAGTGGAAGCTTACCGAAGTCACTCGTAAGAGGATGTGAATTGTGGTGTAATTATATGATGAATTTGATGCAAGAATATGAGGCATTCAAGAATTTCCGAAAACATTGAATTTGGTTAGCTGATAAATCTCTTCAGAAACGACCGTATGTGGTGGTTATCCTCAATTTGGAAGAGTTCGTGATCCGATCCGCGCAGATTCTCTTGTACAAAGTACTTGATGCTACTCGTAATCAACCTTTATTTGCGATTTGTGTCACGTCACGTCAGGTTTCTATTTTCTGTTCGTTCCTTTTTAAATCATTATTGTTACTATTATTTTTATTAAATTTGTTATTTTTGTTATTTTGTACGATTAACGTCGCACGTTGCTGTTTCTTTTATCACCATCGCCATTATTGTAAGGCTATAAATAGATGTTGTGATATTACAACCAGATTTTTGAACGGAAACAGAATGATGCAAATCCATTTTGTGCCCTAATTTATGGTTGCCTCAACAGGTGCAATTGAACAGTTCAGTGATTACTCATCTGTTGGTCAGCATTGCTTTGGCTGTGATAAACGTTTATTGCTGCTGTGAATAATTCTCAGCTTTTAAAAGAGTTTGAGTGTCTTGTATTTGAGGATTGTCTTGGATTATTGGAGAAGCGTGTTCGATCGCGGTTATCGAATATATCGATAAGTTTCGTTGATCGACAAATGACTTTCGATAGTTTCAAAAATGCTTTCGGCGAATTTCTGCAACTGAATAAAACATCTGCACAAACGCATAATCAATCAGTTCAAGTAACATCTTTATTCGTTGAATCTCAACTGATTTTTTTCCGAAAGTTCACCATTTTCAGCCATTCTTTCGTACTTCCTTCCGTCATGAGTACTGATTAGAGCTATTGTCATTATTATATTCACTGTTATCATCTTTATTATTATTGATATTATTATAATTGCTATCAATATCACTATTGCTAGTATTATTATTGTTTTTATCATGACTGTTAAGCTTGATACCATTCGAAATTATCATTATGAATGTTGTTATCAGCGATCATTCCGTGCAGCTAGATTGAAATGATATGAAATTTCAAGGAATTTCTAAAAGAAGGCTCAGTGAATGCCCTGCTCAAAGAGATCTACCAAGAACGACGTAGCTATGCAATACTCAAGCAAATAACGTCAACTTTTATTTGTTATTTGATCGCAGATGATATTCATAATCTATCAAACACAAATGAATGTTATGAAGTTTTGTCGAAAGCGAAACAGTCCGTTTTGCCTTGTGATGACGTGAAGGAAGCAATCATTTCAGGTGCGATTTGTTGCTTCATTATAATATTCATCAACAATCAGTGTGTTTAAGGCATAAATCTTGAATAGTGCAGAATAACTCAACATAGCAAAATGAATGAAATATAATATGATAGACGTCATTTCTTCAATATAAATCTCCCAAATGACATTTTTAGTTGTGTAATGAGTGTGTTTTGTGGAGCACTGCATTAAGAATAATAGCAGTGGAAAGTAAGAGAGTAATGGTAATATTAATGATAATTATGGTGATATTAATGATCAGCTCTAAGAGAACAGTGGTAATACTGAAGATTTGCAGGCTTGACATTGCGGCAGTTGTGTTTGTTGACTTGTTGTGTTCGATTGGTACGAAATAATCGTTCGAAGCAGTACACTTATCGACGTATTTTGCAAAGTCAGACTCGTTGAATTATCATTGAAATCTCTCGAGTTCAGATGTGTATTCATCACTGTATCTCTCATGAATAATATTGGCTAATGAAAACTGATCAAAATAATGGATATGATTTTGAATGGGCATGTTCCATGTAACAGCGATGATAAAATTGAGAATACCAATAGTTATTCAAATAATGATCAATAATATTATTATAAATAATCAATAGTAACAATAAAAATAATCATAATGATAACAATCATAAGTATTGTTTGCAGGTTATCGACGCTTAACGAATTCATATTTGGCATCACTTGCGGTTAGTGACGATATCATTTTATTCAAAGAGCTTGACGCGCTCACCGATTATGGACTTTTGGAGAAATCGGTTAACTTCGATGGGCAACTCGCATTCAGAAAGACTTCGTTACAGGTTATTTAAATATTTCGTTGTTATTGTTGTTCGAATATTGAATTTTGAATTGCATCAGTTCAGTGCTGTTGCTTGTTCTCGAATTCGATGAAACAAAACTCGAATCTCGCCAAATTTTTGAATGTAATTTAGCTAGTTTCAAACATTATTGTAGAAAATTTCAGCATATGGTGAGAATTTTCGAAAGAAATTTCTTTTCCCTTCAACTGTCCAACGAATTACAGGTTGATGATAATTTGGTGATTAAATGTCTGAAAGAATTTTCGCCACTTCCAATCGCGATTGCTCAATGGCTTGACGAGTTAGATAAGGAATAGTGAACGAATGGAGACTTGAATGATTCATTTGGATTTATTCACCTCGAAATTTTGCATATTTCTCCAGAAAATAGGCGGTTTCTCTCAATTCATCTTCTCTTTTGTAGGAATTTGTATGTAGGAAGGATTTGTACAAATTTCAACTCGTTTCGTTCGTTTTCAATGTTACGAATTGTTCAGTTTAAACGTTTTGTGTCGTCTATACGTAATGTTTTTGAAATCGTATTCGTGTAATTTCAAGTAATGAATATCGAATGTCGAAATGCATACCTCCGATGTTGCTTTTGTTGATTTATTCGTGTTATTTTGATATTCCGCCATTGAATGACAAGTTTTCTTACAACGAAGTGGAGGGTTGCTGGATAGCGCAGAGGGGTGATGCGCTGAGTTAAACTGGAAGGCGTGTAGTTCAATTCCCAATGACAGCCGTATGATGACGGTTATTTGCTACTCTTGAAAGTTCATGACGATAATTACACCATATTAACCTGACGGCTTGTCTAATTTATGTCCAAATTGAAGTGCTTGAATGGCATTTGGGATATTCGTTTCCTAATGCTACCAAATTTCTTATAATGGTCTCAAAATTGAATTGCTCATGACTTCCTTGAATTCCCTTTTATGCGTTAAAAGTTTTTCCATCGTTGTTTCACACTTAATCAGTTACTTCATTATTGCGTATTTATTTCTCTTATTGTTGTTTGTTTCGCTTTTCTTGGGGTGATACAAACCTGTTTTATCAGAGTTTAAAGTCTTAGTGCAAGCAATAATTCTGATGAGTTTTTGCAATGCATCCATGCATATGTATGTTTTAACAGTGCTCCTCTTGTGTTTCTGATCAAATTTCACATCGCATATTTATTCTGAAGTAAAATTGTAATTATTTACCAGTTTCCTACTAATTAATTCAGGTGTTTTTCATTATCGTTTGATATTTGTTGTGTTGTGTGTTTTTTCACCACTTACTGTACAGTTGTTTTTTACATTATCAGTATTCTTAAGATATGATCTTTCTACTCTTCGATATTCTTCCTTTGTAAGAATATTAAATTTTTTTCATTATGTGAAATGCTTTCTCTGATTTGCTTCGTGAATGAATTTGTGTGTAGAAAGCTTTCAAATATTTTTTTCAGTGCACTGCATTTTGTCCTTATGAATTAGGGATAAGTTGCGATAGTTTCATTCCATGTAAGCATTTATGAAGGAACACATGAGCAAAAGCAAGCAAGTCAGAACAAACTTGTGAGCAGTGAGCTGAAGAATTTCGTGAGCAGTCGTTGAACAGCACTCGTCATCAAAAAAAACTCTATCGAATTTACTTTTGCGATATGGAATTGCACCATTGGATATTACGTTTTATGAAAATGCATTTATAACTCGTAATATATTTCATAATCGTGCAACAACTTTTGATTGTGCCATCCGTTTGGCAGTCGTGAGCATTTCAGTGCGGGACGACGGTTCAGGCTCAGTCTTTAGGCTAACAACGAGGACTGCGGCTTAGATTGAAAGATGATCAAGCGATACTTAATGAAAAGATGTGTAATCATTGTCTCTCAAAAAATGAATACGATCAATTTCTCGATAAAGCCATCCATTAGATTCCAATAACAAGATAATTCACTCGTCGAAGATGTGCATTCAGACGTAATGCTGTTCATCTATACGATTTGTGCAATGAACAGTAAGTCACCCACTAATAGTATCAACTTTGTTGATAAATCGTTCATGTATTGGAGTGTTTATTTGAGTTGCGAATGAGTTTTGTTAGTGTGTTTGTTGTCTTTTCAATACAATCGTCAACAAATATCCTGTTCCGAAATATTTTTATTACACTAGAAGAGGTATTATTTGATTTGATGTTTAATATTGTTATTATAAAGGAATACAGAACGATATAAGTAGGCAAGAAACGTATTCTTGTAACATTCTTCACCACAATTATCCGATGGATATTCAACTAATCAGAATACAACTCTGAGCGTGATTGATTTGCTTTTGCAGGATTGCAATAAAAGGAAAGCGCAATGAGGAGATGACTATAGAGAAGTATTGATGAACGAAGGAAATTGAGTTATTTAAGTACTCAGGTGATTTAATGTAATCGCAACTTTATGCAACAAAAAAGATAACACAACAGATCGAATTTCACTACGATTGACTCTTGACTGCTAATCGTACACACTGCTCGAAGATATACTACATAATGAAGTTGTTCGCCAAATGCCACCTTCCACTGGGCTGGGCCAATTGTTGCATTTTTATGCGTCGTTCAATTATAACTCAAATATTTTTAGTAGCTGTAAGCTGCTTTTATTGAGTGAAAACGCCTTTTTCGCATAGATTATCAAATTGATAGTATTTTATGGCTCTTATTGTTATTCTTATTCTCGCTATCGCTAGTTTTTATTAATTTTCATTAGAAAAAAAACATGACTTTTTTTAAAATTAGTAGTGAAATGATACTTCATTGAAATGTGAGCGATTTTTAGAAATTTTTCCCTGGTATCAGTCAATTTGGATGATGTGATTGATCACGAAATTTTTCGTCACATATACAAAAGTACTTGTCACTGTTGTTTTCATACATTGTTGTTTTTCGATTGAACCATTCAACGGGATTGATGGTTTTTATCAGAGACGATTATCATTCCTCGAATTTATCGTGATTCTATCGTTTCGTATTGTGAATAATCAAAGTGGATGGATGAATGCAAATGATTTTTTTGTTCGTTGACCGGATTGAATGCTAATTTATGGCTAGCATTAGTTGGTGAACAACGAATGCCGCCTCATCAAAGTAAACAATCACCGAACGAAATAAATACCCAAATGAATGAACAACAAACAAAACTTATCTTTCCATTTCTATGCACATCCATCGCTACTTCACCGACTATCTTATTATCTCAGTGTCGTTGTATTCAAATTTTGTTTACCACGAGATATTGTCGAATTTTATTTGCTACCGTATGATTCGTGGTTGCTTTCATCTCTGGGCAAGCTAGAACAACGTATAGCGTGAGAAGAACATGACTGAGTGAATATATCATTTAAGAATTAATGGATTGCGTGAAAAAAGGACGCTATGCAAGTGATCAATTATTCTGCCTTTGCTCCCTACCGAACATATGCGTAAAAGGGATACTGCTTCTGTGGTCTGATCTGAGACCATAACAAAAATTCATCAGCGGTCGTTATCGTGAATGCAATGAGAATTCTCAAGACAATACGAGACAAAGTTTTTGATTTACTTTTTAGCAGTAGGCAAATATGCATAATCAGCAATTATTCTACGGCTCATTTCATTTCATCATTCCATCCAAACCTCTTGTGCCGATCGTTATTTTCGTGAAATTATGTGACGAGCGCATGCAGCAGCAGCACTCAATAATGATGATCGATAGATGAGGCTTCTTAATGATGAATGTGGAACATGAATGATGCATGCAAACGTGTGCGAAGGGGAATTTTTCGTCGAGAGAGAATGGAGAAAATTGCATTGATTAGTGCTAAAATATGACAGGGAGTGCTGATGTGAGTGAGTATCGATAATAAAATTAGAACGAATAAAATGAAAATTAATTAATGATCAGATACACGCGTTGTTCATGATTCATTATTGTTCGATTGTGAACCACTTGACAAATCAATTGCAATTCACAGGCAAGTAATTAGGAGGGAATTTGTTGAGACTTTCATTTGAGCTTAATTAATTTCTTGTGAAAATTTCCTCGTTTGTTGACCATGCCAAGGGATGAAAGCAAAAAGGGCAATAAATATGGCGACAAGAGGTTAACGCTGATACAATGAGATGAGAGTGATCATTTTCTTGTGGAGGTAGGTAGTTGAGCAGGTAGTTCATATATAGCTGTGAGTGGAGTAGTCTCGAGGAAAGCGAAAAAGGGAGTGAAAGAAATTTGTCTTATATTGAGAACGGATGGGGAGGAAGGTAATGGGCTACGATGATGATGAGGTAGTCAAGAGGTGAATAAAGAATATGGTCTTATAGCTGGAAGAAGAACGACGAAAGCAGAGTGGATTGCGGTTGGATTAAGCGAGATATAGTTGGATCAAATGCTTGGTTGCGGACAGGAAGGGAGACAAAAAAGCGAGAAGCGAAAGAAAGTGTGACCAGGCTGATCAAAGGGTGTGATCCGTCTTGAATAGTTAGATTAAGATATGCTGGTTGGGATGAAGTAAGCATGGGAAAGGAGAAAGGGAAAAGGGATGAGAGAAGAAACATACTGGTATCAATTGAGGTGAGGTGTATTCGAGACTGGGGTGTTGTGTACAAATGGATTGGAATTAGATTATGAATGTTGGCTCTTCGCTGTGTTATGAACAGATAAATAAGCAAGCGAGAGTGCGTAGCGGATTGGCTTGGTGACACAAAAATTTTATGTTAATGAATATTTTTTGATGGGCAGTAAGTGGCGAGCGAGTGCATCGAGGAAAGAAGAAGAGGCGTTGAAGAAGAAGACTGCTGCTGAGTGCATACGACTTCGACGAGGATTTCGACAATATTCATTCGTTTCCGATTTGTAGAGGTGTAGTTTTGAGGTGGTTACGACGAGGTAGTGAGTGTTACCGTTATCGTTCATTTTAGTATTGTGAGCGAGTGAGGAGATCGAATCGAGAGTAGTGATCAAATCGAGTCGAGAATTGTAAAGTGAAGTAAGCGAATGTGGATGTGAATAGAGAAATGAACATAATCTGAATACGAGACGAGACATCTACCTATATATGAATGAGCCGTATGTCAATCATTCGTCACTGTTACTGTCGTTCAGTGAATCGTTTTTGCAGCTGAAGAGTTATTTTTATGTTGACATTAGCATCGTTACGTCAACACTGCAGTTAATGCTGATTTGAATGGACTTGATTTATTCGATTTGAATAAGTCAGCAAATATTTTATTTCGATTCTGCATTCATTCACCATTGTACACATCCTTCTCCATACCACCAACCAAATACGCATCTTCTTATCGCTCGTATCCTCATTACAATAGCGATTCAGTCAATTCAGTAAATTAACTCATTCCCATCATACGAATTTTTCAATATCTTCTGCGTACTACATCATATTATTGTTCTCGCTGAGCAATACCACATTGTTTATTCGGAGATTATTCAATAAATATTCATTTAATTCCGTAGTTTCTTCGTATAATTGTAATCTATTCTAGTATTATAGCTACAACTGATACTGTTTGTATTCGTACTATTGAAAGTACTGTTCGCTATAAAGTGAACTTGAATTGATCAAATATCCCTTTGAAGAGATTCAATTGGCGTATTTTTTTCTGAGGGAGAGAGAGGACGACTTGTTTCTTGGTTACGGCTAAAATTATTCTATGTTTTTTGTCGCAATCGTCGGCGACCTTCATTTTGCACCGAACTCGTGATTCAAACTACTAATTTGCCTCTTGTTCGCTATTCCTCCTCCAACTCGCTTGTCCTTCCATTCAGCTTAATTTCAACGATAATACAGATATAATTCTCAGACAAGGATTCAATTAAATAACGGATTAATCCATAAAATACTGAATAAATTCTGAGTAACCTTCGAAAATGGCCACCTCTGAAGTGATGAAACCAGATTACGATTACGATACGATTGAAGACACGAGTCGTGTGTCAGCCACACGAAGTCGACAAGAAAAACGTGTCATATCGGACGGTCAAACTGAACATGTTGAGATTGAAGAGCGTGATCAGGAAGAGTATTTCTACACTGAAACAACCAATGATCCCAGCTCACTCAAAAAACATAATTTCACTGATGGTTCTGAGACAGTTTCCATGAATTTCACTAACGACGATCGACTTCTCAATAATACGGTATGCTTTTTCTGCTTTCAGCGTATTTTTCCGCATTCTTTTCGAACTGCCAATTTGCATTGGAGTTGATGCTTTACATTGGATTTACATTGGATTGGAGATGCTGAATCAAGAAATTTAACAGAAAAAAATTGTGTCATTATATTTTCACATAGAAAGGTTCAACGGATAAACGTGTAATCACTGATTCATTCACTCACTCACGCATCCTTTTCATTTTTATGCGTTTCTCTCCAATTTGATGAAAATTTTCTCACAATCAGTTATTTGTTAATTCAGAACACTATTCCTCCCAGTTCCTAGTCACTGTTAATTTTTGATTTGTAAGAGCTGGATAATAGCGGTGTGCTTTTTGTGTCTGCTGAGAATTTGATCCGTTCAATTATCCGAAAAACATTTCAATACAGTAAATATGGACTGAAAGAGTTCGTATTTCATTCATTAATCATTCACCCAACTTCCCTTGAAATTAGTCGCTCGCAAGACTAACGCTTCAAATTGCATTTGTGCTCTCTGCATACACTCGTTGTGACTCTATAAGCCTCAGATGAAAGTCAGCTCTCTGTTTGATTGAATTCATGCAAATTTCATGGTGAAACCTCATTAATTATATTTTCCGGAATAATTCGTTGACGAATTGACATTGTATTCCATTATGATGATATATGAAACGGCATATTCTTTAAAAATCACTGATGATTGATTGCATTGTCAACGATTGAATGAAGTGCATTGCTCACTCGGCAAACAATCCGAATCACTGATCCATTTCGTATTTCTCAGAATATTTTTTTGTTTGAATCATTCAAACACTCAATCTGGTTAGATTACATTACAGTGTAACGCAATTCAAGCTAAGACTCGAACAAGATCAAAAATGAATCGCATATATTCTTATGAACAGTGTGCTTATGAAGAGCAACTGTAATACACTCACTATGTACCATATCATAACCAATAGTGCCGTAGCTCCGGACCAAAAAAATTATTTTTGGCTCCCTCAAAAAAATCGCAGCAACATTTGATAACCGAAGCTAAGAGCTGTACGATAGTTTCCTTACAAATCCGGAGCACTCTGAAGCTGGAGCCGGGACGGAGCAGAGGGATTTCGGAGCTGAAGTCAGAGCCAAAGCCGAAACTTCTAAGAGCACGGAGCCGCGTTGATTTTTTTTTTCAAATTATGCATTCCTAAATTAGGCAAATTAAGCATTTCAAATTAAGCTATGACATCTTCATTCCATGTATTTCCCCTTCCATTCATCATGCATTCTCGACCGGTACGACTACTTACTCTAAATAAGTGTTAGTCTTATAATTATATGTAAATCATCGTCCACGAATCGAGCATTATACTTACTGACGTTAGAGTCGTGAAACGGATGAATTTACACGAAAACTTTTCATTAATGAGAAGGAATTGAAACTGAAACAATATTTGTGATTACAACTGATATTAATGCGAAGATAATAAACAACGTTCGAGATAACTTCGGTGTTTTGAACGGATAGAGATGATGATCTCTGCATTGTTGGTACAGGATTGTCGTGTTGTCCAGTTTCTGTGTCTGATTCCAGTGATCCGGTCACTTCTTACTGATGCTTCATAGCCGAATATTTGCTGACAGTAACTCCAAATGATTGTTTCATTTTTATCAATAATCCAGCAGTTTATTTGTTTGCAAATTACCGTAGTTCAGTCTTAATCTTAATCCGTTCAGTTGAATGAAGAACGAACGTATTTGTGGTGTTCTGCTCGTATATTCGACAGCAATACATCAATTCATTTTTGTTCGGAGATTTACTTTGAATCTTTCAGTTGTTTGAAAAGTCATTTTCGTTCGAATGTCGCTTCACATCCATACTTACTTTTATATAACATGTATATTTTAGCATGCCAAATCACATATGCATACTTATAAATTCATTCGTTTGTTTTGTTCGGAGTGAAAAGCAAATCCTTTCGTGAATTAAAAACTATTCGAAGTGCGTCATGGTTTATCGCAATTTTATGCAAATTGCACTGAACGGAGCGCATACCATTAGCCACTTTTTCATCTCATCTCCAATTCAGACTTCTTATGTCAGACTGTTTCGTATTCATTCATTTTTACTTATTTATTCACTCGCATTCCTTACTTCAGTGAAGAGTTTATGTAAATTTCGAAATCTCCATTGCTCATAGTTTGAAATCGATTTTGTTACAGACAATCTTTTTTCTGAACATCCAAAAGTATTCTAATAAATATCTATGTACTTAGTTTATATGACATTATTGAAAACAATTTGTGCATACAACTGGTTGTGAACAAAATTTATTGCTAATGCAAAATTCACCGTATTGCATTTTGCTTATTATTTCATATTCATCATTAAATGTCAATAAATAATGTAGCATCATCCATCGAGTGATGATGCATTGAGTGTCCAAATAAATAACGTGCTAATTATAATGTTACTCGTGAGCGATTCTACACACAACTCAAATTTTACTTTTCTGTTCGAATAAGGTGGAAAATTATTTCAGTTGTCTTTCGTTAGTTATGTACATTATCCTCAAACAATGTACATTATCCTCAAACAAAGTCTTCAAAACGTAAATTGTCTGTAGATGGAATGATTGTGATCAGTAAACGATACGATTCTGATTTGTTATCAGTATCTTAAAACTCCGCTGGTCTGTTGACCTCAGTTTCAATCCGATTCTCCCCGAATCAAGAAAGAATTGAAAAATTGTTTATGAATCTCAGTCGAAACGCTGTTAACTTAATTAACTTCATTGTGAGTATTTTACAATGTTTGTACACAAGAAGTCAAAATAGTATTCAGTAAATTGAATTGTGTATTAGGTTAAAGTTTTGGAGAATGGAAACTGAGCGTTGGCTAATTTTCGAGGTTTCAATTTGTTTTCAGTTATAGCCTCACAAGGACAACACCACCACCACAACAACACTGACTAACGAACGAATCCAATTATCCCATGCGTCTATCCACAACGCAAACTTATTGCGTTAAGAGTTGAAGCATTGTCTAGATAGCGTTACAGACCAGGTTCACTCGGTTTGCTCGTCGAATTCTTTTATGCAACATCAAAGTTTCAACCGAAACTCCCTTTCCCTTATCGATGCTTCGAACTTTCCGTCCGCAAACTGTATGGCAACCAGCCACAAAAAATTTCACGTATCCCTTAACAACGTCGATATCGTGATTATTCAAGCTCGCCATAGTTCAACGATTCCATATCACCGTTATACGTAAACATATTGCATTTTCAATCGTTTGCAAATTTCTTTGAATATTTTCTTCTATCTCTATTCTGATAATAAGATCACTTTGATTTGGTGTTAGCGGTGTAACTTTCATTTTGCCGATTGCGATTAGTATGAGAAAAATGTTGGTATAATGACTCATATGAATATTGGATTGTCAAACACTATCAGTTCATTTCGTATTAGTTTCTTCCGACATTACATGCTGGTCATATTCTTTCTTACATTGCTTATTGTACAAGTATAAGTACTCCGTAATTGTACTCCGTAACCTTATCAATTACGATATTGATACATTATATCAGTCCAGTGGATGTAGTCAGGTGGTAAAAGAATGACTAATTTCGATTCGTTCATCATTAAATTGTGAACATTTCAGTTTATTCATTAATATGCGCTGTATAATATTATCATCGCTGATCGCTCAGCTCATTACTCTATTTGCTATGAGTAATGTTGGTCGTTTTAGCTGCGATTGAAGTTCACGTTATTATTTACTGCATGAATGATTTGCCCTCGAGGGATCATTACTCTGAAGAATATGAAATTTCGTTTCATTCATGGGATTATCACTTCTGAAAAAGCGCTTCTTACTTCAAAAATAGAAATTTCTATGCAAAATAGGAAATTTTGCGAACAAAATGAAAGCGTTGAAGAAGAAAAAACGAGAAAATGGTTTTTTCTTGAAACTGGAGAAAAATTGTTGTAAAAACAAGAAGTACATTTTGAGATAGGGAGGTGAAACCATTAGTTAGAGGCGTTACTTTCTTTGAAGTGTTTCTGCACTGCTGATAATAGACGAGTGAAGATATTCACAGAAATAAAACTGATTTTCCTATATAATTAGTCTTGGCGAAGATGAACAGAGATAATCGATGGATGTCTGGAGAACAGAGAGAAGTTGGCTGGAATTCTCGCTGAAACCTTGATGGTGCGTGAAAGGGACTCGCAGAGTTCGTGTAATTTAATTAAGCACAGTCATATTTTCGATGGCTTCTCAATTGCGTTCGTTGCTTTGCGTCTTTAACGTTCGCGTGTTTTTGTCCTAAAATTTTCGATTATTTGTCAGCAAAACGCTTAGAAATATTCTGCGAAAAGCGTTCGATGTATACGGTTAAGGCGCTGAATATGTGCAAAAATTTAATTCGCTCAATTCCCAAAACATGCATAATTGTTTCTTTCGAATGAGAAAGATCGTAACATCGCAAATTGGCTCGACCGACTCGCATAGTGTTTCTCGACTACTGTAATTGTCTTATTTTAAGCGAAACAAAGCAAGAAATTTCAGTTATAAATGAATCTACAACTGGAAATTTTCAGTAATAAAATTAAGTTTCACTTTTGTAAGTGTTATGTTCCGTTTGAGATTTCATCAGTGGAATTTTGTTTTAAAGAATATTTCAGAACAGAAACCCTTCGCTCTGAAAACTGCATTCACTTCAAATCATTCATTGATCGAAGGAATTTGTTATTTGTTATTTATGAGAATTGACTAAGGTTTATGAAATTTTCTGCGTTGGTCCAGTGGCTTTGCACTTAGCTTTATCCTTTTGAGGGACAACTTAGTGGTAAATGAACGTTTGAAAATTCTATTTGATCGCTTCAATTCAATTAGATAAGTTGAATGTATCATATTTCGAAGTGTCATATTTCGAAAAGTTAAATATACTTTATTAGAGTTGCCATGAATATTATTTTCGTACAAGCTCAGCAGACATGAACATTATTCTAGTAATGCTACTTCGATTCATTACCCGACTTCCATATGTAACATAACCTTATGAAATGAAATTATTTGAGGCTTATGGCTTCACATCTGAAAACAACAACCGCATTGTTATTGATGGTGTTGTTGTTAATTATGTAATGAAATGTGAAGTTCGTACTTAGCGCACGCCATCCTCAGATTATCTAGATGTATCGAATGTGTGAAAATTTTATGTAATCCTTTTTCATACTCAACTTTCATTCTTCGAACTTAACAGCGTTGAATTTGATTTTATCTTGAGAACTTTGATAGTTTCTCAGAAACAGTCTTGTTATGCCAACCATAATAAGTGCAAAAATAACGCTGTCATCAATGATAATAATGATAGCAGCACTAACAATTAAAGAATAACAACGATCATGGATGATCTGAGCAGTATGAGTTTAGAGCGTAGCTTTATGCTCGTGTTTTCATTGATTCGTTCGTCGGTACGTAATGATAATCAATCATGCTTCTTCTATCCGATCGTATCCGGTCAGCTGATCAGAACAATTGGTCTAATCGATTTCGCATTGACCAATGACATATTGATTTCTTATCGGCCTTATCAATCAACTTCAAGTTGTCATTCGATCTCAATAAACGAATAATGATTGATGTGTATACACCATGCGATACTCTCTTATCCTGACAATCGTATGGATAACTTTAATCTTCAGTTTTATTCAGTATTCATCTCACTGCACCAGCACCCTCTTCTTCTATTCGTCACGAACCATTCTTCTTGCGTTTTCATTAAACACCTCTTACGCCAATAATGCACTACGAATTTCATTTTCCGTTTCACATTATACGTTTGTCGTCAACAAGTTGTTTTTTAATCCCGTTTTCTCAAGGTCTCGTCATTTCATTCGATTTACTGTGAAAGTTTCGAAGCTTTCTCTTCATAAAATCGAACTGAAGAATTATTTTGTGAACATATGTGAATGTGTATAATTCGCATACACCTAATAATGAATGCATCGATCCAATTGCCTCTTGTGGAGAATGTTCAGCTTGTAACGTGGATGATTGAGCCACGAAGAAAAATGAAATGAAGCGAAATAATACGAAGACGTTGGTAGGATTTTGGTTGTGGCTTGCGTTGATGAGGCGTATAGCTTGAACGTATCCCTTCTCTACATTATATATGAGTAAATATAGTATATCTATACGTACAATTTATTCACTTATGAGAATATATTCATATTTCTTACGCTATGAATATTTTTTATTTATTGTTATGGTTAGTTTCTATCATCCCAGTGGAAATTGCGGATTATCTGATAGCATCATCATAATCTCGAATTATGAACAGTCAATCCTTTTCTCATACTTGTTAATCTTTGTTTTCATTTCTTTCAGTACTATTACGTTAGGAATTACGGACTTCACACCCGTGAACTTCAGCTTCGTATCTTTATATTTCATCTATAATATTATTAATATTCCCGTCGTATCATCAAATTTGCAAATGTTTATGATGAGCATGTTATCGAGCATGAAAATTTTCAGTTGTTACTTCTAATTATTTATAAGTACATAAACATCTGATAATCAGCAGACAATGTTCACGTTGTGGCCAAATGTATTCTGTTTGCCGTGTCAGTGTAGCAGTAATCCATCGCAGCCAGAACAGCACCCTACTAAAATGGCATGCATTGCTTGCAGAACATATTTGTTTCTGTAAGTCTTATGGGTTCCATGGGTTACTTCAACTGGAATGATTCAAGTCTATCTTTGGATATGTACTTCGATTCATCAGAAATGCACGAACTCATATTGTTCGATTGAAAAGTGTAAAGCGTTGAATGAATACTGCTGAATGTTAACAATAATAATACAAAAAAGATGACTGGTTTATTTTTAGCGTTTTAGTGGAAAAACAAAAAAAATCTTTGTACGTCTCATATAAAAAGCAATCAACCAAACGAAGCGTACACATTTTCATTCACACTTTTTGCACATCTTGCGCGATTGAATCGGAGAATAATCAATTATTATTGTCGTTCACTGTTATTTTCCATCTATTGTAAAACGAAAGCTGAATGAATCGATTTTGAAGTATAGCGTAACGTTTTGAAGTTATCAAATTAGCTTTGGAATTATCAATTTATCTGTAGAACAGCATTTATAAACGTATTGATTTCATGTAATAGCCTCTTAGTTGAAGTGTTGAACATGTCAGCTGCTACCTGCACCCATAACATTAATGATGTGAATTGTGATTATAGTAATCTAAGTTATGATTTAAGGGGATATATTTTTATCAATGCCAATCGAGTTGATGAAAAATAAATTTTATCTGAACCAGCTAACGATCCTTTTGTAATGAATTCAGCATCGTTTCAAGGATTTGAGAGCTGAAGTGCAGAGATAGATATAAACCATGATTGTTAGCATTGAAATTGTTGAAGGAATTAGCAATTAAAATTTGCGTCTGATAATCTCAATTTTTTCTAAATCTGATCATTTTAATGATCAGAATGAGATTATCTAGTCGATCGAAATTGTGATCAGATATCAGTTAAGTTGGAAAGCATCAAATTGACATTCGAAGAGAAAAATTTGGGTAACATAGCCAAAAATAACAATTTTTCATTTGAAACTAATCAAAAAAAGGAAACCAAAAATCACTCCAGTAATTTTTCTTACATTTTCTCAATAACCTGATGTAAACATGTAAATGAATAAAATTTGAATAAATATTCATAATAGATAATATATGTCAGATGCAGCCAGTGTTGTGGTTATGATTGCGTACTCGAATAAAATTAAATTATATGTTGTGTACCAAATCTTCACAAATCCACGAGCATTGATTCAGTTGAAAAATGAGCGATGCCCTTTGAGTTGTGATGATTATAAGAAGCACGATGTGAGCGATGAAAAAAAGCACGTTTATATCCTCGTTCACAGTTCATATCATTCATAGGTTTGTCGAGCGGCGGCACCATTTCGGAATCTCGTAGCTCTTCACTCGATTGATTCTCCACTCTATTCACTGCATTTGTAAGCAGTTCATGTCTTGCAAAGGAGCACTTTCTTTATTTATTGCGCATGTGCATCATTTACATTCGGTTTTGTTGTTTCGGTTGATTTCGCTTTACCCTCCGTATTCGTTACTGACTGACAATATGGTGGCTTTAAGCTTTACATCAACTCTAGTGAACCATCAGAAATAGTTTGAAATTTGAATTGACTCTAAAATCTTTTTGAGAGTTTTTTATGACGTAGAACGATTGAATTAAGGTGATGTTCACAATTGAATAATATTGCTAGTATAAGATGATACATGCATTTAAAGTCGAACTCCTTCTTCTTCTTCTTCTTTTCCACGTTGATTTATTTGTCTTGAAAAAACCGCAGGCTATACGATGTGATTTGATGAATGTGTTTTCACCAACAGTTAAAAATTTTTTGAGTTTTCCATTTTTGGATTTTAGTTTGGATTCGAAAACAAAAAAGTTTGATATTTTCCAATCATGACAATATTTGTGATGTAGTTGTATACGTAAAATTATCTTCAAACGTCGAAAAGCCTTCATCAATTCCTATTGTGAAATTCGTCAATTTTGAGTTTTTCGTTGGTTGTTCGTTCTTCATTCGAGATCAAATGATTTTTCGTTGCGTCGGGGTTATGAGGAGGTTGACAGTGAAACGCTGGAATATGACAGATGTCGATCATGGTTTGTGAGTGAAATTTTGGATAAATTTAATCTCATGAGATACATGATGAATGGATTAGAGATGCATGATATGACAGACAACGCACCATATGATCGATGCTTGATGTGCATACGTTTGCGGATAAAAACATGACATTAATATGAAAATAACAATTTTTAGTGGACGATCAATTCTTCATTAATCTTCATCGCACATAATTTGTTGTTCGCGTTAAAATTGTCGATAAAATATAGTCGCTCCATCGTTCAATTTTTTACATCAACTATTGTGTTCAATTGTCCAAGTATGTGACTTCCTGAGCTGCCGCCGTCAAACACTTTCATGCATTTTATTACCTCAAAGAAAATAATTTACCTGCTTCCAATCGAGCGGAGAGAATGCTTTCTGTGTGAATGTACCACTGCGCAACAACAATTCTTATCAACGAATACGAGTAACTGCTCAGTGTTGTCTGCTGCTGTTGCTCAAACGTACAAGTGGATAGCAATATTGTTATGGCCATATGAAGCAATGATAAATGTTTTGACTTCAACCCGAAAAAAATCTGTTTTGAGAGTGCTCGTACGCACAATGAATGCTGCTTCGTCGATACGTCCGTCACTCGTATCTTAGTTTTAAGCCAAAACGCCGATCTGTGCACATAGACAGACATTCGTTGGTCTATTATTTCAGATTATCTCAACTATATGGTTGAGTTGCCGTTTTCTTCAACCCAGCAGTGTTTTTAGTGAAATGAACACGTGAATGAATCTTTAAGCAATAAAAGAGTGCCAGTCGTGAATTTCCATCAAAAGTAATTGATTTGAGCCGAACTGAATAATGCTCTAGCGTTCAGGTTCAGTTAAAACTGTGCAAAATTTCTTCGCTCGCTTCATGTACGAATTTTGTTGGTGTTACTCGCAGTTTGTTGGTGTTAACATTCGAATGAGTTCTGCTCTCAAATCGCATTTCGCATCATTAATTGATTAATATGATGTTAATGAATGTGGATGAATTCGTTGAGAAATAAATGTCTTTAGCGTTTTACATTACCGATAATGTGAAGGCTGTATTCAAGTATTATTGCTATTGTTACAGCTGCTGCTGATAATAGTTGACATGATTAACGGTACTGATCATTTCAGGACCACTTCAGTAGTTCGCTGTCCTCGAGATTCGACAAGCAACGAAAAGCCGACGAGTTCAGACGCAGTACTGAGGAAAGACAACGGCAAACGGCAACACGTCTGGACGAATTGCGTCGTGAGAACAGTTCGTGATTATACATTCATTTTGGCATTAATTGCTCTTAGAGTTAATCTTTGAATCAATCCATTCTCGAATCATGCTTTCCTTATTCATCTTTAGAACGCAAACTTCAGTATTGGTAAATAATAGCAATGATACGGTTGTGTTAATAACGATAGAGTTGATAACAGTGAAAACAATGATCAGACTGGTTCTAACTCCAGTGACGATAATAATATCACGATATTAATGAGAGTAGTGAGGATAACAGTAATAGTATCGCTAATGATAACCAAAACGCACAAATCTCTCAAATGATCCATCCAAAGCTACTTATGTACTGCGTGTATTCCGTGTTGAATATGAACGCTAATAGTTTTGTGCACAATACGGACACAAATACAATTCAGTTCATTATTGCTTGCCAACTTATCGAATGTGATCAAACAGAATTAACTGCAAGCCGTTCATTGAATGTATATTGGTACTATGAATATCTTCGAGAGGTTATCATCTTCAGGATATCGAGACATCCGTCGAGATCACGACGTTTTGTTGGAAGAGGAAGAAGAGGAGGACGAAGAGCAACGTAACGTCGAGAGAGAAGAACTAGACGGTGAAGGTGAGGGAATATTGGAGGAAGACGACAGGGATCTGGATGAAGAAATAGAGGAGTATCGAGAGGAACGGAATCAACGTTATCATCGAAGAGGACAACCGATGTCGTCATCAGTGGATTACCGTAGCCGTAATTTCGGATCGAATGAATTTCGCAGATTCGACGAAACGTCGACCCGAGACGGTGTTCGAATACGACACCAAGGCGATACAACGATCCTCACCGAACATCGCGATCCATATTCATTCTACTGGCAACTTGATCAGACGCGTAAACCACAAGAAGACATTCATAAGTTTGTTCCTTTCAACTCGTCATTAACATTCTGTTGAACATATTAATTTACATCAATACTCGTTCATCAATGCCCCATTTATCAGTTGTTATCAATCGTTTATATTCAGATTTATCAGTTTTTATTTGACAATTTATTTCATAATTCATTTTTGTTCAATCAGAGTGCTTCAGTTTTAATCTCAGCTCAGCAATGACTTCTCTTTCAAAACTAAACAAACATAGATAGTATAATCATGCACGTATTCGTTGTGGTCGTCGTCCTTCATTCTGGAGAATTCTATTTCCTAGTTGTTCGATAGTGCAGAAGAGTTGATCTTATTTGTTGTTAATCAACAATCGCTCTTCTTACACTTGCGTGACTTGTTTCAAAAACATGTTATTTTCGTGCGGCTTGATTCATTGGAATCGAGAACTGCTTTTAAGAGAGAACAAAAACTGAACGTTTCAGTCTGTTTTTAAAGCTTGTCAAATTTATGCAAGCGTTTTTGATGTTTGTATGGCTGAGACAGGTGATTTATGTTGGAAGTGAGCGAATGCCGTGAATATTCTCTTTTTGATGTGTCAATCAAAGTGGTGTCTTTCAGATCTAAGATTTTTCACTTTTGGAGTAGTACCACCATAATTTGTTGTGTTCTGTTGAACTAACATAGTATATCTGGTGCTAGTAATGTGCGTTACTTTTCCATTACAAGTAAAGTTTACTTGTGGTGACTACTTCGAATTTTACTGCTCAAACTTGTTTCATATTGCTCGAATTTACGCTTTTCTTTAAACTGGATTCGCAACTTAGTCTGTTGAGAGTATTGCCATAGTATGAAGTTTTGTTGTTCTAAATGTGAATCATGATTTTTTGATTATGAATTACGTTATTACCATTCCCGAAACTGCACATGTTTCTATCGGTCTCTGGTTATAATGCAATCAGTGTTTACCGCCTTGTACTGATTGATTGCGAGCACTATCTCCGTGGCTCATTTGCCATTCATAGTTACAATTACGTACGTGAGTGCATCAAAATCGTTTTAGTTGCAGTGAATGTATATGCTGAGTGGTTGTGAGAATGACGCGATCGTGGACTTTATAGTTCCATTTTTATGGTACTTATCTCAGTATGAGCATTTAACGAAATTATTTCGATAAACTTCCAGGCGAATCTCATTCTTCATTGCTAATCAAATTCAGCAGTCAGTCGGTCATTTGCTCACTTAGTTTTGGTATAGCACTGAAGAGAATACCAGGGAATTACGTTGCTGATCATAAATTCTTATCAAAGACGCTGCTTATAGGAGATGAATTTATCGAATTAGAAATTCTGTCATATTTAAGCGATTATTCGCTTGTAGAATCATATGATTCAATTGACGGTCAGAATTGGTCTATGTGTTACACATTTTAATGAGTGCAGGTGCAATTCAACTCTGAATTGGATTAGTTTTCTTGTTTTTTCTGTATCATATGGCTTAGTGATCAGTTGGACTCAATCCATTTTGAGACGACGAGCTAGCTAAACATATTTTTCGTATACATTCAGAGCTGCACTCAAATTTAATTAATCATTTCAACCACTGCACCCAGTTTGTTTGTGCAACAATTAAAAACTTTAATCAAATTTTCCGATCATCTAATTTCAATATTCCCTCAGCAAAATACATTCACACACAAGCACATTCCTTCTAGTCACGAACAATTTTATGTGACATGGATAAAACGCCTCAGCTAAATCCATCCATTTCATATATCCCTACGTTTTTCGCACCCGCTTTTCGAGAGTTAGTTGGGATGTTTTCCGATCTAGTGTTACTGAGTTGTGAGATAATCGATTTGATTGTTACTGTTTTAATTGAAAGTCGGATTTCGCACGATAGACTGATAAACTACTGGGTGAATTTTCGTAACAAATCATGAATTGAATTTAAGAAGTTTGCAATCGGTTGTGAGATTTAGCTAACAATAAGATGAGCTTACAATTGCTTCTTTTTGAATTGCCGATTGAATTCTTAATTCAAGTTTGATGCGAAGCTTCAGACGATTTTTTGATTTAACATTTATTATGACTTTCGATTGTTACTCATTTATTCATTTATTCACGTACAAGCTAGAAGATCAAAATTCATATTTCGGTGTCTTGCTGACCTTACCGAGATTTATTCTCTACAGTATTTCTTTCAGGAAGCCGCCACCAACAGAATACGTGATTGACGAAGAGACAGTGGTGGATACGGTATTATCGCCAGATAGTCATGACAGTGGCATTCACGTGGAAAGTCAGTACAGTAGACCAATGCGTGTCGAAGAACCTCCGCCGTCTGTGAGGCCACTTCCGCCCGGTTGGGAGAAACATCAAGGTTGGTTTTGATTTTGAGAATATTGGTAGTTATCATAACAATTACAGTTATTATTTGTTTGTTTAACTGCACAATATCAGGTCAGTTACATTGTTTAGTGAATCACACAATTGTGAACGTTGGATCAGTTTGTTAACTTGCCCGTCTTTCACGATTGTGTGTCATTGGTATACAGTTATGTAGTGATCGCAGAAAAACTCCAATCTTTGGCTTTTCAAGTGTTTAAAAAAAACGGATACAGTTGAATAGCGATCGGTTAAGAAGTCTTTGATAATGAGACGACTTCATCGATCGATATGAATCAGTCACTAGTTAAGGTTTACCAGGACTCTACTCTAGCAAAAATTACTGCTTACAGTCGCACAACTGAGTTCGGGCCTAGCAGAAGATCACTCGAAGATGACCAGTCATGCTGCTGACCAGAAATGTCACTCTAAAGGAAAAATGCAAAAAACTGAAAGTTCCAGTAGTGAATGACATGTAGATTACTATTGATGGGGTAGCAGATGATGCAAGGAATTGCAGTGGCACAGTTCTTTAATCATCCGAAATCAGATTTAGAAAATCAGGGTCATGGAAAGTGTTTATGTAGAGTCCAGTTTACTTGACTGCTCCCAACAAAAAGAAGAAGCAGGGAAAATTGAGTCGTAATTTGAGCACTTTATCTCGTGTGAATACAACTCATTTTGCTCAGGCGGTTTATCGTGTACACAAATTTGAAAGAAGCAACTGATTATGATTTGTCACCGTGCTATCGGAACTCTTGAAAAGAGCATTACAGTGCATAAGTTTCAGCCAGTAAAATGAGCTGAATTCAGCAAGTGAAGAGAGCATTTCGAGGATAGCACTAAAAAGTTTTGTACTTGAAAGATGCGAATCATCGCAGCTGTTTACATTTTTGGTAGACACAGCTGTTTACCATTGAGCAGAACTACTAGAAGTTGTACGAGATTGGTATGAATCTCAAGACTTTTTAACTGGCCTGGTAGAACATTCATTTATTTATGGGGGCGCCTAAAGGTTGTCTTTAGCCATTCTTCAAGCAACGATTCGAATATCTTTCAGACAAATGAATATAATTTATGAAACAAATAGTCTGTTGTAGCGCATCGGTATGAAGTTTGAAAACTGGCGATAGACACCTGACAAGTAGCGTTCACTTATGGAACAATTTGCTCGCTTGTTCATTGACAGCTACTTGCTTTCATTAAGATGACATTCATTTCAAAGATTCATGTTTATCGCTTTCGTTGCCATATACTTTATCATATGAACTTTAGCAACAGCAACAATAACGGTTATTTTAACTGCAAATATTTCAGATCCATCAGGATATTCATATTATTGGCATGTTGACAGTGGCACCATTCAGCGAGAGCCTCCGGTTGGTTTGCATTACTTGGCTATTTTTCGTATTAAATTTTTTAGTCACTGTTATGGGAGAGTGAATGTCATCTCAGAAATGAGCTCGAAAATATCACCGTAAATCATTAGATGCTCATATCAAAATGTTATTTTAATTGAAAATTGCAAAGCGCTTTGAGAGAGATGAATAAATAAACGAATAAAAGCTTTGAATCGAATTGAAATTCGATCTCGTAACATTATTTGCTAATCACTAAAAGATGATATTTATTTTATGAACGACTGATTTCAAATTGTTTGTTAGCTGTTGTATTGTATTTGCTCAATTCAATCAAACCTCTATTCATATAACCGCACTCAAATAAGAGCAAATTCCTTTGAAAATCTAGATACATAAGTGAATGAATGAACAAATAAATATATTCATACAATCATACAACAGTAATACATATTGAATAATATAAAAAGCATAATGCATACATAACTATAATTATTTATTTATTGTGTTTATTTCTCGGTTATTTTTTATTCCATAAATAAATAAGTAAAGAAATAAATTTTAAATTCACCTGCCAGAGTTTCTCTGTAAAAAATTAAATATGATCACTTACCCGACAACTTCACATGATCTATCTGAGTAAATGATATTGACAAATTTTGAATGAATGAGAACGGTTCGTTGGCTATGAGGGTTATTTTACCATTCAGACAAATTGATTTCTGTTGTGAATCAATTTTCCTTCAAGATGATTAAATCAAGTTTTTGGACCAATAAGGAAATGTTCATGTTTCATTCTAATGAATAGCCAGTTCCTTGAATGAATTAAACAATTGAAACATCTCATTTCCTCGTGAAAAAACTTCATTCGTATGAAGATACATGGATTTTTATTCAACTGTAACTATCAGAAATTCGGTACTGAAAAGCTGTCGAAAATGAATAATCATCAAATTGTCATAATTCATCAGAAAAAATCGTGAAATATTAAGTTATTTCAGTGATGACAGAGGAAGTCATTAATAAATCAAAACAGATCGTTATTGAAAAATATGGTTGAGCAGATGAGGAAAATGATACACGAAGGAATAGACACTAACCAAAAAACAGCGAGAAGTATAATAATTGAAGCTAGTGATCACATTAATTTTAGTCGTGCTAGTAAAATTGATAATAGAATATTCAACGCTTTCAGACAATACATCAGGAGGTTGAAGTGGATGGCTCATCAGTTCATTCAGAACTAGCACCTGCATCTCGAACCATCCAACAAATTATCCAGTTACCTCCACAAGCACCGGTTATCGAAGAACATGCATTCAAGCAAACAACAACGAAGCGTTGCATCGATAACGATGAACTGACCGATGAAGAAGACGACGAATTCATTCGAAGGGTTCATTCATTCATATTTCTTCCACTTGTTACAATCCCTAAATATCATTGCACATCACTGCATATCAATCAGCCAGGCCATTGACTACTAAACCATTGGCTCGAGCCTAATGACTTCAATGACGCTAGCACTTAAAATTTGGTATTGTAAAGCGGAATCTTTCCTCGCGAGCGAAAACTGAACCCGTTTCGCTAGAAAACGAATTTTTAATGAAATACTTGATAAGTAATGCGTCGTTCACATTACTTATCAAGTATTCCATTAAAGATGGAACAAGAGTACTCGTAAGATTACTCGAAAAAATTCATTCAATATTCGGTATCTACTCAAATCGAATCAACTTAATACTTTTCCGTTTAAGTTAACGACAGTAATGAAATATTGCATTTGATTGCGTGCATGCTAGCAATAAATGTACGAGGTACTAACGCTAGGTGAATGAATTACCTGGATCGTTTGAGTGTTTCCGTGTTACTGCTCTGCTACTTGCACGATTTTTATTTCTCAGTGAGATATGTTTATGTAAGGATGATGATCTCTCAAAATGATTACATGGAAGCAGTGGACTACAAAACAAATTTCCGAAATCAATTCTGAAAATTATTTTCGAGAAATGCTATGTCAATTGAATGCTTTATCAATTGAATGAATTGAACAATTAACGCTGAAATGATTCATTTATATGAACTCATGGAGAATTTAAAAACTTATTCGAACAGTAACGATATCCAAGACAATAACGATAAATCGTCATCATGAAAGCAATGGTTGAGTTGAGTGTAAAGATGAAGTATGATGCAATAGCAGCCATATAAGAACTAGTGAAAGAGTGGATAATCATATATCATATAAGCAGTAAATTCGTACTATATTTGTATGAAGTATCAACCAGAAAGGATGACGCATCAACAGAAGTAACTATTATACTATTTAAATGAATCCATGCAGTGCTCTTGACTGAACGAATGAACGAACGTCGAGTATTCATGTTCATCGTTAGTGCTTTCTTGTTCAAACATATTTTGTTTCAGCATTATTCGTTGTTACTCATCTCCATCTGCTATTATTGTTGTTGGTTGATGTTAGAGTTACTTGCTTAGTTGATTTGATGATTTGATGTTTGGCTGCTGACTGCAGACTAGAGACTGACTGCGAGAGTAGAGTGGCTACTGCTTTGGGTATTGTCGTTTAACTCAAAGCAGTTCTCTTGCTTTTGGTCATCTTTATGGAATGGGCAATGTTCATGATAGCAATGATGAGGCTTTTGATGTCGACGAACATCACGGTGCTCACGATCATTATCGTTATTCGCATGGCTTTAATTCGGATTATCCCCAGCAACAGTCTTCGAATCTGCTCAACGGCAGCAAATCGGCTGCCGCCAGCTCTATTGTCAGTGTTATTTTGTACCTGAGAAATTCAATTCTGGTTGGTTTTTTGTTGATGAAGATTCTCGAGAGGCGTTTTTTGGAGGTTTTAGATTGTGGATATGTAATTGGGGAATACAGAACATTGATATCTCGTGATAAGGATGATTATGGATGTCGATAGTAATTGAGTGATTAAATACGAACTGAGTGACTAGAAAGAACGAATAGCGAATGCGATTTTGATGTGATGAAAAGTGATTACGATTCATTGTTTATATTAATCATTACTTGAGTTGAAAACTACGGTTCATGATGAAGTGTTACTGTGAATTTTTATGTTGATCTTTTAAGATTTTTCGATACGTAGTAATCTGCTGCTCATCGAAATTCGGTTTCCGATGGCCACCGACCCAGCTACAGCTATTGTCACAAAAATTGTCTTCATATAAATATGAATTCTTATTCGATACCTATAATTCATTCGCATATATATATAACCAGGAGTTTTTCATGTAAATACGCATGGAATTTGCAATTCTCGAGCGATTTTCATTGAACGGATAGTTCTGTTAAATGTTACACTTTCTTCAAAAGATTATTTTTTTGCAAAATCGAAGTGAGCACACGGAGGAATAATTTAATGAAAGAAATGAATTCGATTGGTATGATGGTTTAGTGGACGTAAAAAAAAACTTTCCGCACTCTAATGGAAATCAGAGTATTGGATGCTTTGTGAGGCCTCTAGGAAATTACGAATAAAGTATTTGCACGTTGCAAGTTTACTTTTCAAATTCCAATCAATTTTTCGAGATTCTTTGGCATATAATATTGTGCAAACAACATGCAGTACAATAAAGTTTTTATTAGTTAAGCATAGATTCTTGTTGAATTCAATAGGTGTTTTTGTTGTTTTGAAGTTTTCGAAATTTCAGTTGTTGTTGAAGTTCTTCCTATATCCGAAGTAATTCTGTTACTGATGCCATGATATTATTCATACGTTATTGTTAGATACGCGCTGAAGATAAGCAAGCGTAATCCGTTCGTAAAATCAGCAGTTCAGTTCGTTGCGATTTAATCCTTTTAGCTAATCCGTTTTTACTGACCAAATTGTTTCGATTAGTGTACGATTTCGTTGTTATACACATACGTCTTCACATTTGCTCTATCGAATGCTCAAACTTTAATGGAAACACATCGTTACCTTACTATTAGCATATACTTCTCATGAAACGTTGACCATGATATCATGGCATCGGAAAATCGTAACCTGAGGTCTTTTTCTTCTGGACAAAGCACGTTGACAGCAGCTGCCTGAACATGGTCTTCTTTATCCTCCGAAGCATTAAGAAGTGGGTGAATTAAAGAAGTAAAAAGTTAAAATTCAAATTTATATTCTAGAAGGGGAATTGCCATGTTTGGAACATACGTAGTGCATAATTCCACTTGTGAGGTGGTACAAAATTGAGTGCATCGCTTTTGATGTAAGGTGAGATAATTTATGTGTGTTGCTGTGTTCATGCAGTTATTTATTAGTTCATCGAGTCACTTGTTCGTTTCTTCAACGGTTGATTTATCGCTCAGAGAATAACCTCGAATGGAAATATGATTAGTTAAGGCAGTTGATGATGAAGATACCCGAGCACATACTCACTTTAACGAAATTTTGTTAAGTTGGAAACGATTAGTTGATTGCGTCTTTATGTACACTGAAATACTGAACAGAACTGCTTTCAGAATCTTTCAATTTCGTTATTTCGTCTGCTGAAATTTTGTTAGCATTCAGCTGTTTATTTATGTTGCTATTAACAAAATTGAGTACAACAGTAACTTAATGAAATGTACCCAACATCTCAAGTTCGCTCACTACATACATGTATCATCGAGTACATCTGTTATTTTTATTGTTTCACAAGTTTTAGATTGAAGAACGATCAGATTTAGCTTAGGCCTTCAGTGGCAATGTAACAGAAAATAGTGTTCAGAGAAAGTTATTTGAAGAAGTCAAAACTGGGGTACTCTCTTAAGTTTCGATGTAAAATAATCGATTTTGAACGAACTCCCTCGGGTGAATGTTTCATGCAACACATAGCCCTCATCCTTTCCAACTTATCAATCACTTCTTATGGTGGTCTTTTATTTCTTAAGTATTCTATTGACCCAACGGGCATTGTATTGATGCACTGATGACGATCATCTCAGATGACGTTCCGCTTGCTCAGTTGGATTTTTTTTTTGGTTAATAACGTTCATTTTTATTGCTCTTATTTTTATTGTTATTGTTGTCGTCGTCGATGATACAGTGTCAGTATCGACGAGATGCATCTTTAAGATAGATATTCTTGTTTTTTTGTTGCTTTTGCGCAAAACTCTGCTGTGTTATGGTAGTTGCTGAAACTTTGTGCATCTTATTGGATTTGAGAGAATATGAAAAAAACAATGATAAATCATAGAGCCGATTGAAACGTTTCATGCTTGCATTTGATAGATTGATTTAATTTACAATTTAAATGAATATCAATATTCCTCACCAACCAGTCTTATGTTTCAATGTTGATAATTCTCTTCTTACATATCAAGAGCAAGCAATTTTTTCACGTTTACTGCAAATGCTCATAGTCAGATATTATGTGTTTGTGATTTCCATGAATCTTTGTGAATCAGCTGATTTTCAGTGCAAACGTTCATAAACCATTAATATTTACAATCAAGATGAATTGAATGAGAAATGAGAGATATAGAATGTAGTAGTGCATTCTTGAGTGCAGAAAAGTGCGTGAAGTTGATAGATTTGAAGTTATGAGTTATTCCTTGATCAACTAAGTGTTCGATATTCTCACAAATGTACTACTTATCAAATTTAGAAGAAAACTAAATTTTATCAATTTTTTCACTGTTAACATTGATGCATTTACTGTCAATCTTCACCGTTAATTTAGAAAACAATACTAAATCACTCGTTGTATTCACAACAAATTTACGACTCCGCGTAATAATATTTCTTCCTCATCCGGACAGTTCCAAAATTTCTTCGCGATCGACAACACTTTTTTGAATCAATTTCATTTAAGAGGATTCGGATAGTCTTAATCAATGCAAAGTTTATTCTTCAGCCTATGCCTTGTTTCATAATAGTAATGAATTCAGTGAGTAACAAATTGGTATTATAATAATAGTTTGATTCTCTGTCATAAATACTCCAAAAATCAGCCATTTTTTTCTATTTTAAGAGAAATTTGAGTTGAGATTTCTGAAAATTCTTGTCATTTTTAAGTGCAGTGTTATGAAGCAGAGTAATTTGATATTCAACTACTGATTTCAGCCGGTCAGATTCGCAGTTCGTTCACTGGGATGGACGGAAATCGCAGAAGAAGAGTTGACTGCCGAGAGGAGTTCAAGAGCGGTGAACAAAGCGATTGTGGACTTGAGCACTGGTCGAAATGATATTATGGATAATGTGTCGAAGTGGGGCGATGTACGTATTCATATGCATTGGCTCGTATCAGTTTCCTTCATTTTTTGCTCTTTTTTATTCGTTTGAAAATTCGAATTTTTCGAGCCGTTCTTGATCCCTTGAGAGAGTGGTTTATCGCCAATTGTAACATATTCTCTGAAATGATTTAACACTTCAAAAGTCAATTTCAATGTGTGTATTGAAACAATTTGAATATTGACACATGTATATGGAGCTTATTCGCCATTTGAGAGCAGAAATTATTTCGAAAAATTTCAGTTTCATTTGCTTTTGAGAAGGAAATTATGTACTGTAAAGTGCATGAATTGGAATTTGATTTGTTAGTTAAAAGATTTAAAGATAATGAAATTTCTTTCGGAAGACAGAAAAAAAGCAAAATGCGATGGAATTTTCATTTCGCATCAGAAAGAGAAAAAGTGGAAATTCTGAATGATTTGTTGAGAATACTCCGAAGTGAATAAGAGAGGTAATTAGTAGATCATCAATTATTATCAAAACAATATGATAAACATAATGATTTTGCATTGGTTTGAAACGATGATAAGATAATTTTAATGAAGTTAAAAAGGGATTCATGCGAAGGATCATGAATAAACGAAACACGAACTCATAAATGATCGAAGAGATGACCAAAAGAAGTCGTAGGCTTCTAATCGTGATTGCTGATTAACAATAAGTAACTAAGTAAAGAAATATTCAAGAATGAATTATCAAAATTTTTTAGGGAAGAGAATTGATAATGGAAATAGATGATAATGATTTAACGCTGATCGATCCTGACACGATGGCCGTTGTACACTCGGAACGTATTCAACAGATCCGTGTTTGGGGTGTTGGTCGTGATAACGGAAGGTTGTTTAGTCGTTCATTTCATTCCATTAATTCAACTTTTCGTTCTCAATTCTGATTTTGCAAATTGCTCTCTGTTGAAACTATCAACATTTTCTGTAGGCAGCATTGTTTGCTGTGTACTGTTGCTAACACCGCATTCGTCATTATCACCATTTCATTCAGTTTTTGAAGATTTTCCTCAAATTGAAAATTTTGACTCTTGATTTGTGTAAATTGCTTTTTTCTCATCCATCTCGAAATTTCTTCTAAGTCACATACGCCTATTAGAATTTACTCGAAACTATTGTACAACTGAATAGATTCATTGAACTATTATCAAGTAGGAAATAAACAGTTAATGAATTTAAAATGAACAATGGAATAAATTGAATGATATCCATAGAATATCGTTCAAACTATTCGAATGTTCATCAGAACTCCTTGTAGAGTAAGCCACAGAGTTTGTATTTATTAATCGCGATATTCATTAAAGAGCGTAACAAAAATTTATTCGTATCGATTGTTGGCGTGCGATGGTGGGCGCATTTTTAGAAGTTGCTTGTGAAGGAAGTAGTAGTAGTACATTTGGTGACTGGGCAATAGCAATCGAATAAAGCGACTTACTTACTTTAATGTTCATTATTCATACATTCATTGAGTCGAGTCGCTTGAGTAACAATAAATAAGAGCATAAATCTCCCGTTGAGCTATACCTATTCTATAAGATTGCTCGCCACCTAGAAACTGATGTAAATAAGTTATCGTTCACCTTCACTGCGGTCAATCATCTTTTTGCTGGAAATTTTTGTATGATAGAAAAATAGAAAACGATGGATGCATTATTCATTCTGAGATGTCAAACTTATGTTTGTCCAAATTTGCACATTTTCCTCTGAAATGCTTTCAAAGAAATACTTCCATCTCATTTCGCCTAGTTGGTTCTTAAAGACTTGCTCATTTTTCTGATCAGAAATGAAATTGGTGATTTTGGTGATGAGCAAACTAGTATTGAGGATTTTCCAAATGATAATCGATTTTGTGTGAAAAAATTTGAATTTGTCAAATTGTTTCATTGTGTGATCGTGTGCATTTCAGTTCGACTCATCTTTTACTAAACTCAAACATTAACTCAATTTTTGCTTGCTGTTTCGTTGCTTTCTCGTCACCTCTTCACAAATGGGTGTGTTCTCGATCCAATCCCACTATAGAGCCAATTCAAACTGATTGCATCGTTTCAAATAAGCAGCTGCTAACTGAGGCATGTCGCTCGGATTTTAGTAATCATCCGAAATTTTTTCGAGTCGAATTCTTTTTATATTGAATTTCGATATTGTCCATCAATTTCTCACCCGTATTTATGCTGCTTTTGAGAGTCTTTTCTTCAATATCACTATGCATTGTTTTGTGCTGTTCACATAATGAGCAATTGTTTGATTTCATTGCAACACGACTTTTATATTCATTTTTGGTCTTTATTTTGTATTGGTATTTTTTTGTAAACTTTTGGCATTTATGACTTGTTTTTAAAAAATTTCTTTTAATGTCACTAATCGTGTGTTTTAATCTCGCTTCGATCACTTCAGAGACAGGTAATGAATTTTTGATTGTGTCGTTGAAAATGATGCTGCATGATGATTGCTGCTTGTTGTTTTGTGTCATTCATCATGAACAATTTCCGTGTTGTAAAATCCCTTATGAGATGATCGTTTCATTGAACTTAATTGATTAGTTCGTCCAAAATCGAACTCGTTTTATGTAAGATAGACACCAGAACGCATAAGTGAACCTTATTTTGCAAATAAAGTTCATACGTGAGAGATATCACTTCTGAGGACACCTCTGTTGTCATTCAACTGTTGCATTGATTGTACATGAATTCATCTCACTCCCAGATTTTGTTTGGATTGTACATGAATTCATCTCAGTCCCATGAACTCATTTCAATTTCAATATAACCGCTTCAAATCCACATGATTTTGGCGATTAAACAATTCAGATTGATATCATTCATGAACTGAATTTGTAAAACGTTAAAATTATCGAGTATGAATAATGTCCATGGAATTGTTTGTCCATAGAAATATTTGTTTTGTTGTATTTGATGATAGTTATGCATGAGATTAGAATATGCTTATTGGAAGAGGTGCTTTCTCGATATTGTCGTGGCATCATCTTAATGCATTCTTCTGGTTCATTTCTCGCTGTTGTTTAGTTCTTTCACTGTCATTGAATTCGGAAATGTTATTGGTTTTAATTCAGTTTGGTATAGCATCGATCTGTTCCGTTTGTAGTTTAGCATAGCGTCTACAGACGTTAGGCTTTTCGTCCCAGTTATCGTTAGAAGCTCGTTTTGTTGGTTTCAGATTCATTCCATAAGCTGCCATATTAGTGTTGGTCGCAGTCGAAACTACATTAACAATAGTGATCTTAATGAATGAATCAAAAATGTCAATGAGATCGATCTTGAGAGAATCAATACTTGAACTGAAATTATTCAGTCAACCTAAGAGATCAATCAGAGAAGATAATGAGCAGGCTCCAGAAAAAGCTTATAAAATTAACTTATGGGATGAGTGGATGAAGCTTGATGAGTGAGTGCTGAATAATGATAATGGTGATGCGAAGGGACAATTGCAGGGATTTCGCATATGTAGCACGTGATCGCAATTCACGACGTTTCATGTGCCATGTATTCCGTTGCGATACACCCGCTCGTACTATTGCGAACACGTTGAGGGATATCTGTAAACGATTAATGCTGCAACGAAGACCGAATACATTGAATTCAATGGAACGCAATGAGAGAAGGATTGTCAGTAGGGGTACTCTATTGCTTTCTGTTGTTTTTCCTTTTCCAGTATTCAAATCGTCATTTTTCCAATGTTCAAATTGTGCTTAACTAATCTGATTTTATTCTTAAATACATTCAATTGTAATCTCTGAAAACGACTTGCCAGTCAATGCTTACAAAATTGAATAAATGGATTACAGCTCAAAGATTGATCAAAAAATTGAATTTAAGGAGAATCTTCGTTGCCAACACCAATTGAAGAGCCAAAAAAGACGATCAGATGTCACTTTTTGGGTGTTACTCAGGTACCACGTGCAACTGGAATTGAGATCTTAAATGAAGCTGTTGATCGACTCGTTTCACAGGTTATTATTCTGTTATTCATTATTTTATTTTCAGGTTATTATTCTGTTATTCATTATTTTTGGTTCGGTCTTCATTCATTTTCGGTCGATTTTCATTAGGAAGTTTAATGGTTCATATCAATAATTGCCCAGTTCATCCGGTGAGTGTCAAATGAATTCTGATTGAAGGTGCGTCCAGAACGTTGGATTTTAACGGACGTATCGATAGCACCGTCAACAATAACAATCAATGAGGTGAACGGGAATCAGATTGCTGAGTGTCGCGTGCGTTATCTCTCATTTCTGGGTATTGGTCGCGATATCAAGTTCGTTTTCATCATTAATTATCGTCACTACTATTGTTGTTTTTAATTTTATTACTCATTATTACTGTTACTATTACCATAACATTAGTTATGATAACTTATAAGTGTACATTTATCAATTCAGTTACTATTGATGTTTTAAAAATTGATCTGATTTTGTCGTTAACGTGATTGTGCTCGGTATTTTGATAAATTTGGTTATCACTGCTGTTATCTTGCTAATGAAGTGAGTGAGTGATATTGCAGGCACTGTGCATTCATAATGCATACATCGTCGGAGAATTTCATGTGTTACGTGTTTCATGTCGAGCCGAATGCCGCAATAATGGCCAAGACAATAGAAGCGGCATGTAAATTACGTTATCAAAAAGTTCTAGATGCACACGCAAACGCACGTATCCCTCTCAATGGAAAGGTTCACCGCAGTTCATTTTCTTCATTTTGATTTTCGTTTTCGATGCAATTATTGTTAAGACCATCATCATTATCATACGTTCAGCTGTTGTTTGTAATCTTAACGTTCGTATATTTATCACAATACGAATCAAATTTTGGACGGCATTTCTCTGTAATATGACACGATTTGCAATAACTTCTAATTCGAACCGAATATCTTTGCCTATCGCATTATTAGTTGCATTCGTTAGCGTTCAGTATGCGCGACGTTTTGTCAAAGTTGTGTTCGATTTGAAAAGTCGTCTTATTTTGAAGGAGTTTCATTCCGAGTTTTTTTTGTTTGAAGTGAATTGCAAATTTCAGGGTTGGGGTGATTCATTATGGGGTGCAATTGGCTCAGTACGCGATCGTTTTTCGTCATCGTCGCGGTGAAACGAATGACGACGAAATTTTTCGAGTTTTTCTTTCTGATATATCAAATGCATGAATCAGTTATGGTTTTGAACACGATTAATTTTTGTTTTGTTGGTTAGAAGAAGTGTAATGCGTTGAAATAGTCTAATACATAATGATCATATCACATCATCGTCACATTTATTCAAGCGCTTTTTGTTTGTTATGTAGAGTAATTTGAATTAACTGGAAATTTTCATTATTTTTCATTAGTAATTTTGTTCAGTGATTCAGAATTTCTTGAAGAAATTTTTCTTTCATGCGTTTTTTTCGTTTCATTTGTCCTTAACATCATAACTCATTCCATTTTCAAGTCTTCTGTTCAGCCTTAAAGCCTCAGCAGAACGTTTATTTACAATGAAAATTTATTCTAACCATTTCAATGAAGAGTTTCATTTTAGAGATCCTTATAATAACCAAGTCACTTCAAAATCGAAAATTTCTCAATCTATTAAAATCTTTTTCTGAAAAATTTGATTTATTTGAAGCATCATTTCGTTCTCTTATCATCCACTAAGCTCTGAAAAAAGTCACAAATGCTTGAAAATGGAGTGGTCGCTAACAAAATCGCCATAAACACCCATCATGTAGCCATATTGTAGTTGATGTCGTTATTGTGAAATTTTCTTGTTGAGTATGTTATGTTTTACATTTTTCACCGTTCAATTTTCATTTTATATATGTTAGAAAATTAATTCTCATTCAAATGCAACTATTCAAAACGGATCACGTCCATCCAAACTATGCAAAAATCTCGTCGATGCATTTACGAAGCTTTCCTGACAACTCGTTCACCTTCTGCTGATTCATTTCCCTGTCTTGATCTTGCTTTGCTTTTTGTTTAGTTCCGATTCATGTCAGCCTAGAGTATGATAAATGTTCTTTCTGATGATGAAAGAAGCGTAGTGCTAGATTTCGGTGCTAATTTCAACAATTAATTAAGAAAACGACAAACATATTTTAGCTGTGCGATATTTACAACAAAAAAAAACATGCATATATATGCTAATCACTTCAATTAAACTGCTCAATTGTAATGAATTCATTTTTCAGTTTTTGTTATGTAATCGTTTTTGGTTTTATTTTCAATTGCATATTTCATTTTGTATTCTTTGATCGTTCCTCTCCTTAACAAAATAACTTCTCGCAAAAATGGCCTCCATAGTCATTTTCATTTTGCAAACGAATGACCGAAGTTGACAATTTGGATGGGCTTGGAGTAACCAAGAGCAGTTTTGGACCAACAATTGCATTCAACAGTTGACAGGATTTCTATGAGCTCATTTCATTTATACTCTTTATATGCTTTGTATGATTGCAATATCCGAATGAATTTACTGTGTGAAATTCTCTTGTTTGTTCATTTAAAACATCCCTTTTCTCGTTTGTTTCTCTATAATGATGCGTTCCTTTTTTGAATAAATTCTTATTGCAGTTATTTTTTTCCACTTGCAACAAATCAGTGAACGAATGAAAACGAATAAATCAATCAACCAAAGTATTCATCTGAAATATCATATGTATATGAGTGGATTGAATGCATGATGCATCTGATATATCATGCATGCCATTTGTTCAACTCTCAGCTGAGAGACTTACAGTCGAAGAGTAAAATGAAGTGGTTATACTTGATTAATGAAGTCTGCGTTGGAGTTGTACCGTATCGAAAACGAATAGAAATAAACTGCGTTCACAGATACAGCTGTGAAAAAATTGAAATTTTTTGAATAGATAAATGTCCTCTCGTAAATCGCTATTTGAACAAGTTTCCTCGTTCCTCTTTTGTGAATAGATTGAGCATTCCAATTAACATTTGAAATTCGTTTCACTTGAAATATCATTTGTTTTTTAAATTGAAATATAAAAATATGAAAACGATTCAAGTACATAGGATATCAAGATGAATGCAACGAGAGGATCGCACCTCGCATTACCGCAATAATCCTAGATACCATTAGAATCCTATGCTTCGCACACACATTGGTGAATGTTTAGAATAGAATCGCACTGAACTGTAGAACATTGAATGTGACATCATAAAAGTGTTTGTGATCTATGAGAGTGTATGTCGTACATGAATGAATTGTAGTAGTCTATTGTGATTTCTAAAACGAACACGCTCATCATTCATATTGTATTCTTTATAGCGATCACCATATGTCACATCAGCTAAAGATTATTATTATTATTGTTATTATTACTATAACTGTGATGAGTGAATCGTTTGCTTAGTAAACGTAACGCGTTGTTCATGTCAAGACTACAACACCATGCAGCAGAATATATCTAGAGATGAGATGTGAGATGCGTTCTTCGCATTCTTACTTCTACTTGATATCCAGCTTTTTATTGCATCTCATTTTCATCATCTCGTATTCATTCGTTTCTTTCGGTTTTCGTTTCATTTGTCTATTCTTCAAAGTATTCCGTCATGAATCAAGAGCATTTTTTGCGTGCAATTCAGTAATAGATTTTAATTCCCATCTTGTCGAGTTGAGTTCTTCAATTATTCGCTCACATCACCAAACAACGTTCAATTCAGCCATCCATTATTGATTCGGTAGCGGTTCTCGATTGCTCCTCATGATGTACACTCATTTACCTTGTACTGCGACGGATTATCGTATAATTTATCATTTCTTATTAATACCATTTGAAATTCGTTTGAGTTAACGAATGCATGAGTTGTTCTTAACGTAATGATTCGATTGTTTCGAAAAAAACTATTAGAATATGCATACGCTTGATTGAACACAATCCTGCAACTGCCTCTCATATTACACATACAAAACTGAAGCATTTGCACATATACGATCGCATTTCCTTCATAAACCCAACTATGTTCATGATCCTTCAAGCATTTGAACAAGAGTTTTGCGAAGTGTTAAGAGCGATTGACGACTGAAATGTTTTGACTGGATTTTGTGGCAATTAGTAAGAACGAACAGCTGTTGAATGACTGATTAATTTGTTTAGATTGTTTTGTGATGAATTGTCGTGAGAGTGCTTTTAATGATGATAATAAACGCTTAAATTTGGAGATAGATACAAATTTGGAATTGACACGTTTGATCGGAATTTCAACTTGTATTGTTTATGCAATTGCGGTGTTTACAGCTATTGCCGTAGTCACAAAAATGTGTTCGAATGCTCACAAAATTGGTAAAGGTCACAATTCCGCGGTTTTTGTGAAGTTTGAATGACTCACGATGAACAGAAAATTGTTTCGAAATTACCACAACAACAACACCAATCGAAATATTTTTCCAGTCTGAATTCGGCAAATTTCTCATTAAAATCGTTGACAAGTTTAAAATTCTACCTGAACAAACTTTCCAGTTTTGATTTTGGAACGATCTTTTTGTATTTTTCTGCGACAGATCTTTTTCTTTCATGAAAAAATTGCCATTTTCGGGCAATTTAATAGCCGTAAAGTGGATTTTTTATTCGTCAAATCAGTAATTTTAGCCCATCATCGCAATGTGCTCAACATCGATGAAAGCGGTTGTTCCGCATGATTATTTAACGATTCGTTATCCTTACGATTTTCAATTTGTATTGATTCATTCATTGTTGAAAAAAAATAAATGGATGAGTTAAAGTAAACAAATTAAATGAAATGTTTTTGTGTGTTCCGTCTTATTGTGTGATTGCTCAGTTTTTGGTGAGTGCACGTAATAAATCAACGGAGACAGGTGTTCAATGCAAATGTGAAATAAAGATGCAGCAGTGAGGCCTTAAATGGTGGTTGGATTCGTATTTCGTATTCGCATTGTTATCGCCATTTTCATTGTAGACGATTTGTTGCTGCAGATATTGGTTTCCTTTCATTTGATAATTCTTAATATTATCATGTCTAAACTTGACCTTAGGTAGTTCATATGAAGGATACTTTTATCAGTTGTGAGCTAGACAATGTTCCAGTCTTGGAATTTGCCTTACATCAATTTTACGCTGATTGTGAGGGAGGGAAGTTCTGAACTGACTAGAAGATTCCGATCCAACCATTTTTCTGCTTCTTCATTCGTTCAGCTTACTTTCGGCGTAGCATTTCGAGAAACTGTGGCGGCCATAACGCGAACATAATCAGTCCACTTCCTAATTATGGCCAATTTTGCAATTAAACGCTTATGTTTTGATTAACTGTAAGTTACCTTCCAATTTAGCATTATTCTAGCCTCTTGCTTCGTATGTTTCATTTTTGCGAGATGATTCATGCCAAAACGCAGGCAAATGCATTCGTACAAATGCTCTGACGTTCGAATTTTTATTATTTATGGAGCAATTGGGATTTTCGATTGTAAATGATTTCATCCAAAGTTTTCGTATGACTTCGGGAAACGTCTTCAAAAACTAACATATATAAGCAGGACAAAAGATTTGGGTAGCGATGACTTAATGGTAATACAGAATTTTAGCTGAAAGAAGTACAGAAATCATTTTGGAAAAGTGAATGTTGCATCGATCATTCGTGTGATAATGAATAGCTTGAAGACAACCATCACAAACAGCTGCCTTCTTCAAGCAGCTGCATTTGAGAAGATAACAAAAATTTCAAAGTCTCTAAATGGTTGATGAACAACGTTTTGTTCGCTTCTCTTAATCAGTAACATTCAATATTGCAGTTTCTATCGATCAAAAATTCCAAATTTTTAGTGAATTCGTTCGTGTTCGTTGAATATTACCAAATCGTTTACAACGTCTTGAAGTTACTCACCTCCCGAACAAAATAGTTTATTTGTTCACGAAGAGGATGTTTATGATTGCTCAAGATCGCTTGCATCCAGCGAAACGAAGATCACAGCACTCGTATCACATTACGATGTAATGCATTTCGTTTTCGTAATCTTTTACGATTGTTTGCATAAAATTGAAGAAGATTGTATGTACAGTTAAGAATATTGTTACAGATAGAGTAATAAGTAGTTTTATATCCATAGCTGCAGTTATAGGAGTAATAAATGAAAAGTAAACAATAGGTTCAGAGGTCAGATTGCGTAACGCGTTCGAGTTGTTATGTCGTCGTCACTTGCGAGTTGTGTGCATCAACTTGCAAGAACGTGAGTGGGATAAATTAATGAATATGGTGATGATGAATTGATGTTTTACAATATAATTGATTTGTTAATGATGCATCGAGTACTACATCACTGCTAATAGAATTTATTATGCAAATGCAAACCGTTGCCCATTACCTCTAGCATTTTCATATATAATTTTTTAATTTTTAAGTACCGTTTCTTTGAACGCTCTTTCAAACACCTGAACAAGGTTTAATAAAAGCCTTCGAAATTCTTTGCGTACTTTTCGCATCCACAACTTTGTTCGTATATATGTGATCTGGTTATTTTTGCTGCTATTGTTGTTGTTTTCGCTAATATTATGAATGTTCCTATGTAGCAGTTGTTTGTCGATAAATTAAAATATGGTTTGCCGTTCGTCTTTCATCAAATTTACGATAATTTTGTTGTCGAAGATGGGAAATAAATGAGAATATGTACGTAGGTAGATAATTATAGAGGGCGGTAGATGCGCATCCTACTTAATGAGCTTATTAAAAGCGATATCCGAAGAGATGGATCAGTGGATATGACGACTTGTCATCTATATGATAATGATCATCCGTCCTTTTACCTTCATTCCTCGTATTCTTCTCTTTAATGTGCTGATAGCATAATGAAAGAGACTTTTTATTATATTTCGACAAAATAATTTATGTCCTTTCATCTGTTTTAGTTGGATTGCATGGAAGATTTATTTGCGTTTGTTGATTTTGCACTTGGAGAGAATAGCAAAAATGACAACACATTACTGAGAAATGAGTGGTCTTCGGTCACTGACTCTGAAATGAACAGATGAATTCATTTCGCATATGGTTTCAATAATGGTAGTAATAATTGATCATATTAAACGCTCATTTCAATTGATTAACTCTGATAGTGACTCTGAGAAATCATTGCAAGTGAAAGGGAAATTACGAAAATACCACACGCGAATCAGATTTATGAGGGCTCAATTATGATTTCATAAAGTTTTGAATGTAGATCATGTAAACTTCATCTTATCAGTTTGAGCACGTATTGAATTCTCCAGCGATTAATTAATTAATTGACGGATTAGTGTAAAAGTGAGGGATAACAACGAAATGGATCATGCAGTCAAATGAGCACAAGATACCTCCTACCGCTGTGTACTTTCTCGTATTCGTTAACTAATGAATGAATGGAAATGTATCGCTGCGAGTAGTTTGATTGTCGAGAGGTTGCATAATGCGTAAATACAATTCATATGAAATGACCCCAATTCACGATGAAGTGCATCGTAAGTTTTGTGGAATACAATTCGAACGTTTCATAATTATCATATTACTGAATGCGTAATTCGTATTCGATACTCATTTCATACAAATGTGTCGCACATTATTGTATTATCAACCGAACAACTCGTGTATTCAGCAATATTCATGAAACACGGAGCATTTATCGCAACCAACTCACTATTCCTGAATGTGTTATCAGTTTTTACATTATCTCCAACTTGAACTTCCATCCAATCTCAGAGATTGTCAGTTACTATGGAGTTGAAGTGTGAAGATTTTCTGAAAATTTCAGTGATTCCAAAATTTATTTTGAATATTTAGCGGTTAAGAGCTCAGCAGGTGTCCATGTATGATGTGTGAAATGTGAACGGTCAAAGCAATAATCCCTAAGAACTGTAAATTTTGATAAATACAGGTTGATCAAACTTGCCTCTGAACACGTATCGATTTGTGAAACCCTATTGATGGTTCAGTTCAAATGTTGTCTTTCACGAGAATATCTTATGTTAATTTGAGCCTTTTCAAATGCAGCTGAAGGATTTGAGAACGACAAAAATTTGGAAAGGTTACTGCATTGGGCGGAATGATAAGCTGTCGGAAATTGATTCAGTTTGCTTTCTTGATGCTCTCAATGCCATATATGGTGCCAGAAATATGTTGCGAATAGCTTTCGTGAGATATGATGCGATCAACGTAATATTCTTCTTTGAAAATTGTCTCGCTTCAAGCGAAATACTCATGCTTTGTGTCATTCAACGAGTACGTCTTTAATATCGCTATCATTAAATCTGATGGTAACAGCACATAAAATTCGTATAAGTGATGTGAGTCTCATATTTAATCATTCAATGCATTGTGTCGAATAGCCATCTTTCATGGATTAAGTCAGTGCATGTTATCGCCTAAAAACGATATTCTCCTAAAAGTTAATCGTCTACCTCTCACATATCCTTTGGCGGGTTGTTGCCTTTTAATGCACCCAACCCACATCTCATAATGATCTTAACAAACAATAACGTTCGTTATCTTCATGCGATATTCAACACCAATGATATATCGATCGCAACTCTCAGCATTCATTAATCCACTATTCAAACGTATTTTTGCCTCCTCATTAACCTCATATTCATTAAAGCATTTGGTACAATAAGTTTCATTAAGTGATAGCTTGTTATCCCTCAATTAGCCACTTCTATCGGATCGTCGAATCATCACGATCAGCTTTTCAGTGAAGTTTATTAGATGCGCACCGGAAAATTATTCATAGTGTGTATTCCATCCTAAATGACATTGATACCCCGTTGATAACTATTCGTCAACGATATACTCTCCGTTCGGTTTCCAACAAAATTTCCCCGGTAAAGAAAATCATACCCACTGAGGTCAGTTTTTTGGTTTGTTGCTCTGCCTCTGAGTAACTGTGGAGACTGTTCGACCTCTACCGAATGGTTGCACTTGGTTTACACAATATCGAGCTAAGATCTGTCTTATATTTAATCATCAACCTTAAATTGTCACTATTTCACTGCATTTGTCCTTTGCCTGTTATGCATGAATAAATTTTGAAGGCTGATTAGAATCAGATTCTGACGTGCTCAGTTATCTTATGCTCAAATGGCAACCTCAGCTGTTTATGATCGTTCGAATGGTTTTGCCCTCATTCTGTTTAGTCTCGAACTTCATTATAACGTAGAGGTAAGCATCAAACAATGAGACGCTCTTAATTAGTGGCTTATACTTCATGTTTTATGAATTAAAAATACAAATATGTTCAGATACTTTGGACGATTCATATGAATTTTTGCACTCATTTAAAAGAGTGGAATTGGGAATAGCGATATTCTTGTAACAGTAACGATAATCACAGTAAAAAAGTAAAACTGCTGATTAATAATGACCACAAACGAGTTTCTTCACTCACATCACAGTCGTCAGCATACGAATTCATTCGAGTTTATGAAAAGCATAAATTAAACCGTACATAATTTTCCACTGTTTTAAAAACGTTTTTAAAGGTTATTCACTCACTGATTCATGTTTGTGCTTTGCGTTTCGTTAGCTTATTTTGCACTGCTCATTTCATCCAATCACTTGCACCTTCTTCTGCACATTCAAAATATTCGTCATTCGCAGAAATCGCAATTGAATTTCAAAGTCACGAAAACTTAAAAACGTCAAAAATCAAAAATTTTGGCAATTTCTTTCCTCATTAGCCATTAAAATCACTTCCTCAGAAATTCATCATTATTCGTTTCGTTCCAAAATTTCAGAATCGAATTCTTCCCAAAAACAACTCAAAGTAAGCATGATAACTGGAAGGATACTGAATAATTGATGTAATTTATTCTGTCCATCCATCTGCTTCCATCTATCTTCTGTTCAATTAATGGAATGCGTTTTCTTTGTATCATTTCTTTTGGTTTCTGGATATTTTAGTTTCATTCCATACGTAATAATTCATATTGGAAGTTGATACTTTTCATGTACCAACCTTTCCATTGATACTTTCCCACTAATGATAATTCTTGAGTTTCAGTGCGAAGTGCTGTCATGATACGATATCATTCACGTTGCGTTGTAACACGTAACCTGTTTACTCTCAGTTAATTTGAACTTGATTGCACGAATTATATCTGAATTGTTTCTTAATATAGGTGTTGATAACATTCTTCTGCTAAACTAATATTTAGACTCCAAAATAAATTTCAATACAATAATTGAAATAAAATTTGAGTTGAAATAAAAACAGCGTTTGTGAAGAGTACAATAACGATTGCAGAATTATGATGGCATTAGTATTCGGGTTGAAGAACAGTCACATTAATCAAAATTGATCGCATAGATGATTGATGAAATTTATGTTGAAGATATTTCAAAATAAAGTGTGACAATTCAGAAACATTGAATCTTTTTGGAATATAAAAGAATCTGCTAATATTCTCATCGTATCACAAAATGTCTATGAGGCGCAGTCATTATCAATTCAATTAGTTATTCAATGTCTAACTTTCATTTTTATTCTTCCGTTCCATTCATTCGGAAGTTTGTTCTCGTTCTTAGCAGAAAAAACAACGTTTGAAGTGGTTTTTTTTGCTGAATGAACAGAAGAGCTTTTCCGATGTTGACAACTATCTGGTTGCACGTACTACATCCATTTAATATGTAAGTATTTACTGTAATACAAAACTTTAGAATCTGTCAACTGTTAATTGTAATATTGTTCTCAGGAATTTTTACGTTCTTTGCACAGGTTTTTCGTACGTGACTTTTTGCTAGTGGAGTGAGCAGTATTTCAAAAAGTTTACAAGCGACCCGGAATGCGTAATAACTAGCTCAATATTGCTGAATACAACTCAGAATATAAGTATACAACTGGTGGACGGACATTTGACATGAAATTCATCAACTTCTTCATCCATTTCTTCACAATGCACACTGAATTTCCTTAACGTGTAATTTACAATTATAAAATTACTCCGAATATACTACATAAAATGTAAATTGTGTTCAAAGGTATATTATGATTGATTAATTGCAATCGGACGAGTTAATCAGTTGGTTCACGAAGGTTGTCACACTGTGCTTGATTGATCTATGTCATGTTCGATGTCGTTCCTTGCACGAAAATGAAAATTTAAAAAAATATTCGCATTTTTGAAGTCAATTTGCTGAATCAATGCGATTTCGATGGGGAGCTGTCTGGAGTCAATAAAATTTTAAAAAACATTTCTTTTGATTTAAACTGGATTTAGGATGTTCTGTGAGCATGGAATTATGCTGACGGAATGAAATTTTATCGTTTGTTGCTGTGATGCGTTAACAATTTTTACTGTAGGTGATCATGAATCAGTTCTAACATTGATACATAACACTTATTTTAACATTATTCACAGTTTCGATTCTTGATTCTCTCAGCTTTTTTCTCATTTGAAAATCGGAAGTAACAAAAAATTGAAGAGTATTTAAGAGCTGTCTGAGTTTATCTTTAACTCTGAATCGTTTGTTGTTGAAGTCGCGTCAGTCCACATTCCTCATTGCACATTTGGTTCATGTGTGAGTTTTGCGAATAATTTTGTGCATCAATCAACCTGATACATCACTTCAATAATTTTTTCTCATTAAAAATTAGGAGAGTTCATTCTATTTATAAAATTGAAGGGTTCATTTCATTTTCGAAAAAATTGAATGAATTTTCATAAAATTGAACTTTTTAATGTACCAGTCTCGTTGTAAGGTTATGTTTTGCTCCAGCTGAAGAAATGCAAATTGAAGGATGTTTTCAGAAGTCATTACCCTAGAATTTTGAATACTTCCATTAAATGATATAATTCGACAGATTTCATTAATGATAACATTAAATAAAATTTGACAACATTTGTACAAAATGAACCTTCAAGAAATTTTCTCGTAATGTTTTGAGAATTAATTGAATGAAGTGATCATTTGATTTGATGTGTCATTTCGGACGAAATCGATACGTAGTAAAGAAAACACATCAATAAATCGCAATGAATGTTTGCTTGCAACTGAAAAGCGAATTAAGTGATCGACGCACGGTGTATTCGCTTCTTTTGTGGTCGTCATTAAATGCCGTTATATATTGATATGGTTAGTTACGTCGTATTTAGAGTGAAATTTGCATTTAAGGATGGAGACGATGTTCAGTGATTAGATTTACGAAGAATCATTTTGTGTTTACATGTTACATGTGTATTCGCATTTCATTGTTGCCGTTGATGAAATTCATTGGTGAATAGGCTGAACAACACGAATCCTTCGACGTCACATATAACGCATAACCATGACTGACTTGAAAACGTTTATTATCTATATATGCATTCATTTCATTCATTTCTACTGCAAGCAACATTCTCAGTTATCATTTGAACGGTGGCTGATTCATTTCATTCGTTGAAGTTTGGCATGCTGGACAGGTGAGATGAGAGAGAATGCTGACGTCGAATTTCATTTCGAAACTTTCGAAGAATTAGTTTTTTGTTGAGCAATTCTGTTGTTTTTTTTTCATTTTCCGAATCAGCGAAATGGAAATCGCATTCTTCTGCCATGTTGATCAATCAACGATTGAAGAGGTATCCGACAAGAGATATTTATTATTGTCAATCTTCTTCTGCTGTATAGCAGGGAAAACGGAATTTGAGAGAGAAAATTTTAACGTCTAAATTTTCTTTCATAATGTGAGGATCAGATTGAGTACATCTTCAAAGATCAGTTTTTTTATTGTGAAATACAGCCTTCTTAACAGTAACTAAGACAGTAACATTTTCCTCTTCAGCAGCAGTTCGGTTTCCATTCGTTGAAACTTGCTGTGATTTTTTCTTTTCTGAGTTTCAGTCATGGAATTGCACAGTTTCAAGCAGATTGCAATAGCGGTTGGCGTCAAAAACAAAAAGAATCTGAATGCAAAAAGCAAAATTTCGAAAGTGAATTTCATCGAGTTTTACAATAGAAAAATCATTCAAGTGGTAAGCGTTCACAAAGCAAACACCAAAATCACCATAAGAAAGTGTCCATAGCAAATTGTCACAATATTCAATTGTTTTTATGCGCCTTCATTTTATTATGTTTTCGAATATCATAAAATCAAATCGGTTGCATATCGTCGCATGTCTTCACTCTTCGCAAACGATGAGTTTTATGCGGCTTTGAGTTACTCAAATCAATATGGTGCGTGTGCCTAATTTCATTATGTGGACACGACAGATAATATTGGACATTCATGACAGGTTCTAATAACGTTTGAAATTTCTCTAGTATTTCTACGATTTCATGCTATTTTTATGTCTTGGACTGCATATGGAATCAAGAATTGCATTCGTCATGGCCACTTGTTTCGTGACTATTATCCATATATTACATATAATGCTTAATTACTGCTTTATTTCTTGCTGAGGTCACAAATGAGGTAATATTGAGGATGGAATTGTTCCATGTTCTTGTGCTGGACAGGTGTGTTCGCACTATCGTCGTGCTGTTTACGTGAAAAATTCAACTGACAGAACAAACAAAAATGTTCGAAGTTCACATTAGGGTATGAACTGAGCTGCATTCTTTTTGAGGAAAAAAAACAGTTGGCTATAAAACGGTTTTTGATGAGTAGTTATCAGAAATCGTTGCAGCACTAGAAGATACTCAGGTCAGTAAAAGATGAACCGTTTTTGCGTGATGACTTGTTTTTGAGGGAGCACTCTCGCATCATCCATCAAAACAACAGTTGCCAACAGCGTGTGAGGCACTCCGCTTCCGGAACGCATATTTGAAGCGATCATCTTGACTATTTTCAGTCACATGAGCACAATCGATCTTAGTCATCTATATGATCTTCAATCGTTTCCACCACCCACTAGCAGTTTAAAATTTCGTCTCTTTTACGATCCATCATGAAATCTAATCCACCTACATCGATGATAGAAGAGTATGAATTTCAACACTGTGGAATGCAACATTCGTTGAACGGCGGCTGTTTGAGAACTCTCTGTAATGTGATATTGCGCGAACAGATCATCGCAATCGCAGCCATTTGGTGGAATAAATTTCCTCTGAAATTAAAATTTTCGCCTGAATGAGCACAGGAATTTTTGAATATGGTGATGGAAAATGAATGGAAAAGTTTTTGAAAGTATCCATTTTCTTTTTGTTTGCATGTTACAATATTGTAATTGTTCATAGTGTCATCTGAACTCATGATATAGTTTATAGTTCCTTTAGATGACAAGCAATGAAGATTACCAAACACAAGCATTCACATCAGATTAGACGTTAATTAGACGTATTGAAACGTGATACAATCGCACGTTCATGATCGAAACTGTTTCAGTGCTCTTATGACGTTTTCTCAGAAATGATTTTGAATCAGTTGATAACGACGGAATGTGATGATGCGGAATAACGTAACCAACTTTTGGTTTATATTTCTGTGTGTTTGTTTAGCTCATTCTTACAAAAAACATTTCTGTTTCTTGGAATCGGAGACTGAATAGTTTATATAATACTTACATTTAAACTTTGGTTTATACTTATATGTTAATACTTATGCCGTATCAACTGTTACCAAATTTGTGCACTCAAAAAAAATCTTAACTAATGCAGAAAAAGTGAAAGAGAGAAATTATCGTTGTACAAATGAGCGAGAAGTTCGCTATTGTCGAATATTATGCAAGCAAATAAGATCCCCTTGCTGAATGAGCTGTAATAAACGGAAATGTTGGAGATGGATGGATGGATGTGTGAATAGTGAATGAATAAATTTGATAACGGCTTTTTGAGGTTTTCAATGGGAAATGGGTGCATACCTACACATATAAATAAATAAATATTCGTGTTTTTGTGTGAGTGCTCGTATGAGAATAACGAATAGTTGATTGTTGTTGTTGTTGGGATGAAATTAATTGATCGGACATGCATAACAAAGAACTACTCGGACTGAAGGGCATAGGCTTCGAATTGGCTGGAAAGAGCGGAAATGGGATTAAATGCACGAGTGATTGCAAGCATAGAAAAGGACAGAGTATTGTTGTTCTGGATAAGAAGAGCAAACATCCGAAACAATTTTCCACGAGCGTAATATTTCTTTATGGGAATGAAACGTTGTTTAGTTATGAGATCCATAAAGTGTTTGTGTCTTCATAGGCATATTATGCATGTGCGCTCATGTGCACGAATCGAATTCACTTTTGGTGTATTCATTTATGACGTTTTTTTGGAGGAACATAAATTTATTGACTGATTTGCATATTTTACTGTTGAGAAGAACGGCATTCAAGCATTCATCCGAATGTCATAAGTAGTGATGCTATTTAATAGCCGTATTATATGGGATAGGAATGGTGGTGATGTGACGTGACGTCCTTGAGTGCTGCTGCTGCTGCTGCATGCTTGGGCCGAGATGGTTCGTCGTCGATTATTGATGGTGAGTGAGGATGGTGAGCATGCATCAGCATGCAGTAGTTGTCGTCTGTCATAACGTTCATCTTCATCCAATCGTCGTCCATTTTGGTGACCACCCCAACGGTTTCACTTTCAATTGAATATGTCAAAACTTACCGTCGTTGTTCATCGTTAATCAAAAATCGATTATGCGTCATAAAATTTCACGCAAATTAGACGAATAATGAATAATCTTCTCATAACAAGCGACATTAATGGATATCGTGTTGTCGCTTTGTCGAACGAATTGAAACTATTATTGCGTTGTGGAAAGTAGCAGTCTGTTTGGCTGCACATTAACAACAGTAAGTAAATACTCTTCGGAACTAGTTATTCATCCCTGTTTTTTTTGGTATTACCTGTTCTAGTATATATTTATCTGTATATGTGTGCGTTGTTGTTTGGGTGCTTATATGTGATGTGTGTATTTTGATTTTATTGATACTTGCATGAAACGATTTTATTTTGTTTTCGCTTGAAGCGGATGCGTTCCGTTTCAGATAATTAATGTCTCAACATTAAGTTGCTCATTATGTTTTGAAGTGAGCACTTTGAACATTTAATGTGTTCATTCGCAATCGCTTTGGCGATTTTCGAAATTCGCTGCAGTCGATGTTGGAGAGTTAAACCTCTCGAGCAAAAAATGTTCGGAATGTGTCGCATTCCATCGAAATCTCGATCATAAAAGTTTTTTGAAATATCTGAAATTTTGAAAGGCTTGAAAGTAGAATTGATTGAAACTTCATTTTTGTGATCGTATCATCAGTGGGTAAGCTTGAGAGCGTTTTCATTTCAATATAAATTCCCAATTTTTTAAGCGAGTATGTCTACACCACAATGCGTGCTATAGATGATGTCTTTCGTTGAAATGGATCAGGAAAAATTAAATTACTTGAAATCCAATTTCCTTTCAACTATAGAAAGTTTCATGACTGGAGTAGTTTCAGCGCGCTGATGTGTTTGTCAGCCTCACACATCCTTTTTGAATATTCATAGGCTACATAAAGTATCGTTTATGGCTCCACTGTGATATTTTTCGCATTCTTTTCATCAAATTCCAAGGTATGCAAAGCAAACGGAAGCAATTTCTTTGCATAATAATTCTTAACCAGTTCTACCAACTTTTGTAATATTACCATATTCCTTGTTACTGAATCGAGCAAAATTTCCTCCGATTAGATTCACCAGTTTCCATCAGATGATGGAGCTGAGATCAAAGCAGTGAACCTCTAGATGTGTTCTTAGCCGAGATTATTCATCTGATTAGAGGTCGAACAATGCAGAAACAACGTTATGGGGTGAAGATGATAGTTAGTGCTATGGAACGGAGGCTCCGTCGAGGCTGCGATCTGTCTCTTTGCATGAACTTCGAAGGATTTGTGTAAAAATTTTCTCCCCATCTAAGCAGTCTGTTTGATTTTACAACTTCTGTCGAGTAAATTCCAGTTCAGTTCGGTAAATTTGAGCATATTATGTTCCTTTGATAAAAACGTAAAATTTGATAAATGAATGAATTGGAATTGTGATAAAATGCGAAACTCATTTATGGAAATGTATTGAGTAATGATAAACTGCTAGAGGAGTGAGCAGCTTGTTTGCGCATTGTTCACGGGAGGTAATCACCCTGGGAGTAATATTTTTTGTTTACGGGATCATCCATCCTTAGAGATAAACAACTCCGGGAAAGAATGCGCTTACAGATGTTCAACTAGATTAGTTTGTTGGAAACTCAGTGAGAGTTCTTTGTTTTAGTTTACGTGACAGGTCTTGTAATTAATTCTGTGATGTGCTCATATTGAGGGAATTCACATGTTTTGTGAAAAAAGCGTTTGGTCATAGAACACGAACACCATGTGAGCACTGATTTGTAATTTACTAAATTTATAATTTGCTAAATTAAATCTATAGAAATTTACTGAATTTACTAATGTTTATACTATAAACTTTATAGTAAAGTGAAGGGGTAAACATTCGTATTCGATTGCCAGTTTTAATTGCACTCTCGTCGCAACTGTTGCAATTCATCGCTTTATGGCGAAGCTGAATGAAATTGAAAAGTATTTTATGAGAGGTGAATAGAACAACAAAACGAATTAATCAAATTAAACCGTTGTAATGTGGTGGTGGTGGTTTATTACATTCGCTCTTTTCCGGTTTATCAAACCAATGAACTTTAGTCTGCTTTTCTCTGACACTTTTATCAATGGTCAATCTTTTGGTGTGTGCAAATAGGCGAACGTTCTACGAGATTCCTTTCAAATTTCTCGAATAACATCGAATACTCTGCATCTTTTTTCTTCATGGAAATATTTCAGCGGGATTTTTCGTTTTTCTTAGCCGTTTCAATGCCAAAAATTTTCATTTCTTGATCATATTCGAGAGATGTCAATGAAATGGTCAATGCAAAACTGCAATCCGAATTGCTGATGATCAATTCTTGTCCTTTATTTAATATATTCCAGTGAGATAAATGAGTATTCAGGAAAGTTATCCCACTTGTTTCTTCATATCACACTTAACGGTCGCTAGAATCATATGCGCAATTTATTCTGTAGCTAACGCCATGAACTCGAGCATATAATGAATAACCATACTGAATTATGAATAACCACAATCATAACCACATTCCCATACTGAGTAATAATAACCATACCGAGTAAAATAATTAACCCTACTCGCACGCTTATTATTAGTGTTTGGGAGAACTTTCAGTACACAGCCTCAGAAATTTTTTCGATGATGAAATTCCAATTGGAAAGTGATTGATTTCAAAAGTCAGTTAAAAATAGCGAAATTATGACTTAATTGCTCGCATATCAAAATTTAGATGCAAGCATAGTTTCAGAACGACTAGGCTCAGGCATATAATCCTATATTCCATCAAAATAACCTAATGAATACAAGTCGGCGCGTATTTCATTAGCAACAGATCGTTGACGCATTCGTCAATTGCTTGTCACCAACATTTGCTTATTATGAGGAAACAATGCGTTTAACTGAGAGAATCTCTGAATGCAGAGAGCAGCCGTGGCAGCAGTCACTCGCTTTTGCACTATCAGTTGGTAACTAATTTACGTCAAATTTTGGTGGATATATTTATGGATGTACGTACGTATGTTTATGTGAAGATGTATGCGTGTTTGTGTGTGTGTGCTTAGAGCTTGCGTTTGGTTTGATGGTTGTTGTATCTCGTTTTATTGCCTTAATGTGCGATAGATCAATAGCTCGGAAAGGATGCACAAACACATTCGAATACGAATGAACGAAGAAGAAACGAATGAATCGACTCGATATTGAATCCACGTCTAAGCGCTCTGAGTGCATCCATCATCTCGATATCCTTACCAACACTGTGTCTGCATTCTTCCGCATTTTTTTCGATTCCCTTCGCTTATGCTTGCAGTTGATTAATTGTATAATTTTGCTGATAATTAGAAAACTTTCAATTACTCACTCTGAGAAAGAGATTAAGTAATTCTCTCGCTCTGTGCACATTTATTCGCGATAATTCACGGCGCTAATCTTATATTCGAAAAGTGTACACAGTCATAAAACATGAAATCATTGTCAATGTTTATTTATTTCTGCGCAACGTTTGAAATCGTTCAGAAATCAGTACAGAATGAGTGGAGTGCGTTGCAATCTCATCACCATTTTGTTAGGTTTCATTAAGCGAAATGTATTGGATCAAGTTTCTGTTCTCTTCTTCAAAAGTTAAAAAATGATTAAAACAACAAAATTTTCAATCTTGATTTTGGATGTGACAGAAAGAAATTTTAGTGGAAGAAGTGGAAATGTGCTTTCCGGTTGCATGTTTAAGTGATCCTTTTAGTGCAACTTTTTTTTTGTTGGATGGTTTGTCTCTGTCATTTGGTTGAGCATTGCATAGAGTATACCATCAAAAATCATAAGATTGCAGATATTATAGCAGGAGATTACTCCTGTGAATGAATTAACAGCATCATTTTGAAGGATAACTTTTAGTTTCAGCGACACTGAATAGGAGAATCGTCAACGCTCATTTTGCCGAGAAAATTGCTGAACTGTGTCAAAGATGTGTGTCTCAGTTCGATTATTGAAAATGTGCTGTCTGTGCTTCGCTTCATTCTTCAGCGATGACAAATTATATCTTGAGTAGTTTCATGACTCTAGTTTCCATTGGATACTATGACTTTAATTTGAGTCAGCTTTAATTTAATTTGGCTCAGCGTGATTCAGCTTTAATTTTCAAGAAGTTTATGTCGAGATAACATTCAATATTCTTTTGATTTTGATGTGTTGGTCGTTGTCTACAAGTAGAATGTGAGTGTGCTGAACCTTACAAATTTCTCAACTTGACATTGTTACGGTGGTTGGAGTGAGTAGTGCATTTACAATTGTTTCACCGTAATTTCTACTCGAATTTTTGGGACTGTCAGCTGATGCAATCAGATTTGGAATGTATGAATTCTTTAATGAATATTAAGGATTATTTGGTGGATTCCCCAAAAAATTGGTTTCATCGTTTGCAAAAATCTCAAATTGAATATATCCACGAAAGCGCTAATGTTGTGTGCTAACAACAATCAATCTTATTGAAACGCATTACGCATCCACCCTTCAACAGCATTTCAAATCATTTGTACTTTTGACAACTCGCTCGGAAAGGTCGCGAATTTAGAAATTGCAATTAGTGTGCTGACCTTCACTTCTCGTGAAACGTATTTTGCTGGCAGTTCAATTAAAAATTGAGTGACATGACATGAAAACCGCACATTTATGCGTTTTCAGAACATTGTGAAATCTAATCTACTTCAGCACTTTCAATTACAACATCTTTCAAATAATCCGCTGTTGTCCAACTATAAGTTGACAGCACAACATGTTCTTTATGATAATTTGACTTTAAAAATGTTTGCTAAATGCACAAAAGACTAAATTTGAACGATTTCACCAGTGAAAATCATTACTCTTCGAGCAATTTCTTCGGCCGAATGAACACTTCGTCAGGTTTCAACACGTGCCGTGCGTTCCGATAACATCGGTTATCTGTCATTCACAGCAACAGTTCGATTCTAACCTTAATCAAGTGTCTGTAAATTGCAAATGAATTCGAAACAAGAGTGAAATGATGAATTTATCGCACTGAACACTGCTGATAGTGATAATATAGTGTTTGTTTACGAAGCGCTGTTGACACACGTACATATGTAGCAACAGCTAAACTTCTCGTGTGTTTGCTTTCGAAACTAATTGTATCGTTCTGTCACGGCACATTTTGTTTTCTCATTCACGTTTTATTATCACTGTTGTTATTGTTATTTTAATATTACTATTGCTACTGAAAATACGTCCAAGTGATGTCTGATGTTGTTGATAAATTATGATGAATGAAGCCCGTCGTGCTTCATCTACGTCAAAATATCGATGATAGCTGTGCGATGTTTTTGTTATTTTCTCGGCAGCTTACTTGCCTACTCGGCAATCTTCCCTGTTCTATGGTCGCCGATCATTATTTACTGCGCATACACATCGAGACTATTCGGTTTTTGGTCGATTTTGATGATTCCCAATGAATTGAAAATGGTTAAAGTTGTTTTCGATTTCACTAAAAACATCTGCAATTAGTGTTTTTGGTTGGCGAAGAAACCCGTTAATAGGAGATCTGACGAGAAAGATGGGGAACAAATCAATCGGGAAGCCTCTCGCCTCATCACGGTTGTCGCTTCCCGTCGAATTTTACCTGTCGCTACTATCATCTCAATCATTTGAGCTTCAAAATAGCTCGTCTCGCGAATTATTTTTGCAGCGTTCCTTCCAGAAAATATATGCAAATAGATGGTTACGTAATTTTTGATTGTAATGCTGCGTTCGATGAGTATTGATACGGGCACGAATCAGCATTATTCAAGCACTGTTTTAATAGTAAACTTGTAACGTAAAGCTTGTAAACTCAACTTGTTCTCTTTCACTAAGTAGATGCTGTTTACGAAGATTGCTTTTTAATCGAGGTTCGCTCCATTTTGGCAATATTTATCGCGCTGAAAAATGCATTATTTTTCAATTGAATTTCCATTGTGAATGATGATTTGCTATTTCGTATGATGATGAACATCAATCGAGAAGGATTGTAATCTTTCGAATGCCATACGCATTCTGTAATCAACGAATGCATCAGTTTCAATTGGATTTACCACTCATCATATCGTCGTCTCTCTCAAAATCAAAAATTTCCGATCGATCTCAATTCAATTGATGTTTCGCGTTATGTTATTGCTTCCCTTCAGTTGATTTTTGAACAATGCAATCCTCAGCATACGTGATACTTTCATTAGTCGTTCGAACGATACTATCGTCGACGCCTATACGGCTGTAAAATTTGCAGCAGTTTTTAATTATATTTTGCAGTTGCTTCTTCTCATAGGGATTATTCTTCGGTTGATTCATTTTTAATTTCAATTTTCATTTGCTATTCATATCAGCCGTACCAAAGTTTTTATCCTGAAAAAAAAAGAGTTTCCAACGCTATCAATTTACGAAGGCGTATATTTTCTTTCGTTTTGCATGTAGTTTGCAAACTAACTGTACGAAAACTTCAAAGTGCTGTTGGTGATTGGTGACCTGGATTACATCTCAAACTAAACCTGTGCTGAAACACAACGATGGACACCAAAAAATACAAGCTGAAGGTGTCTTCTTGAATTCAATTGCAGACATTTGTCAGTGTGCAGTCATCTCAAATGAAGAACAATTGCAAGAGCACTTGCGAGATTTTGATTAACGGTTCGCTGCTTTCAGCGATAATCGTATTAGCGTTAATTTTTGATTAGCAGCAGTATTGTTGTGTCATTTTTCTTGGAACTGTTACATGTTTTGTGTGAATATTCCTCGAATGGTTAGTTGAGAGAGCTTAAAGTGAAACCTTTCCGAGAATTCCACCGATTCAAAGTGGTTCAGAATGAAATGTCATTGTACTTTGACGAACCAATGCGAAATCGACCAGTGGAAACTTTCAACCAAAAAAAAACAATCCATTTGCAGACTTATAATTAGAAATATTGATTAATTCTCGTTATGGTTCGCTTCAAACCTCTTCCATACGAGTATCTATCTCAATTTCACATTTGGGCTAAAGTAATTCTGCATCGTCAATATTGCAAAGTATGGACGTTAGCATAGCGAATTGCCATGCAGAAAGCTTATAACTTTGTATCAAATTTCAATTTTATAATTGTTCGAACATATAGATATATATTGTTGATTCTGATGCTGAATTTATGTATCTCATTATCGTAATGAGTGGATTTCCACTCAATGAGTGATTGATGAACGTTTGTTTGTTTGCTTCGTTATCTTACTACGACGTTTTGTTCGAGAATTCTAATGAACAATGCAGCGAATTCCATCCAGAATCCTTAATCAGTATTTGCATGTTTATTAGTATTCGTATCATTTGTACGTATGTTTGTACGAATGCTTTTTACTTAGGATTATTCGTTTGGTTGTTTCTTCCATACAGAACACCGTTTTTGTTTTCGAAAAAAAAAATTATCGAAAAAAATTTTGTTTTCGAAAAAAAAAATTTGTTTTCGAAAAAATCGATGCAAGTGATCGTTTCCCTTGGGCGAATAATCCTGCGTCATAACCGTTTTTCTGACAGCAACAAAACGTGGCGTTGATGGGAAATTCTTGTCTATATTTTATGCTAAACTGATTGAAAAATGACTGATAGATGTTTTACGAAGACTGCTGTCATGCAATATGTGCGAAATTTCATTAAAACATCGTTAACTGTACTACATTCCCAATGGCCTTGCTGGTAAAATTTTTGTGTTTTTTTAAGGGAAATTCATCCACTTTCGTCAGTCTTTTTCGCAAACGTGCTTCTCTTTATGCAAAGCTGTATAGTTATCTTCATATGCAATGTTTTCTTATCAATTTCTTGACTGGTGACGTTTGATGAATTGACGTTTAATAACGAATCAATTTTAAAAAAAAAGATCTATGAAAAAATAAGAGCATGTTAAGTGAAAGTAAAGAATTTACATTATCGCGGCGCACATCATTTGTGAGAATTATTTGTGCAGTAGGATTAACAATAGAGGATAACGAATATTTTCCTTCAGTCATTCATCAGTTTTCTTTCATTTTTGAAATCCATATTCTACTTTTACTTTTACTTTTACACTCCAGCTTTACTTTACCTACTCTCTATTCGGCCCTACACATCAAATGTCTGATACCTATCCGCTCATACATCTTATTATTGACTTATTCTCATCGTTATTGTTAGCAGCGTAGATGTGATCCTTTCGTAACGCTTATCTTCATTGATAATATCATCAGTTTCACATTGTCATTGTATGTATGCGGCATGTTTGCATTAATATCTCTGATCCACTCGACACCCATATCAAATAATGATATCATTTTGTTCACATTCACGTCAATGTGTTCGTCGTTCTTATCGAAGCTAATCTATGGTACCAACAAAGCATTATTCATCGTCGTATATTTAAGTTTATTCTCCTGAATTGGAGGAGACATATTGATTCATTCATTCTACCTCGCCATTCATTTTATTTCATACATCGCTAGAACATTCACATAGATAACTCAAATACTCTCTTTTTTCAGTTTGAGTAGCAGTTAAGTGGCAAAAATGCGTTGATAATTTCGTTCAAAAAGACAACGAACGATCTGTCACGAAACACATCATCATCCTTATCAAAATCATTCATTTCTTACAGTATGCGTTATCTTCATTCAACACTTCATTTTCTTATTGATGATTGTATTCAGACATCTGTTTTGCGATTGTCATTCGACAACAACTTCGTATATGTTAACATGCATCATATGTTCTCATCAATGATTTGTTTCATCGTCGTCAGTGATTGATCGCTGACGCAGTTCTTCAATACAGATGTTTGCTTATGTTCAGCGATTATATTTCAGCAGTTCACTGCTGTTTTTTTTGGACTGAGAATGTTGTGATGATTCATGTTCATGTGATACATACGGATCGGTGTTCGAGAATTAGATTACATTATGTTAATAGATACAAACATTTGAGTGCATATTTATGAGATATAGTATTTCAGCGAACGAATTTTGCGAAGCTTGTGAGAATTCATGGAGTTCCTTCAAAAATTCTCTTTCTGATTGATTTACACATGTATTTGGTAATTTGCTGATTGTGAGCTTGTTAATGTTAGAAATCACGCAAACGATTGCAGTTGTAGTAATATGATGACAGTTATGATGATGACGATACGAACACCATGTAATAATGTAACAAGCTATGGCGTCAAGAATGTGGATTTGTCTCATAATCTGATTGGAATGACTTCATTTGAATGCGAATTGAATGGTGTTGCATGCATACGTCGTTATGTGTCATTATATGTTTTTATCGCATTTTATTGCTTGTTATAACTGTGATGTGTTGTATGGCGTGGTTATATAGCCGTTGCTAATCAGGATTATCTGCGTAATCTACTGTCATTACAGTCTAATTGTTGCAAGTGTCAAATAACCATCAATTAATACCAATGAAGATTGCTTTTTGCTCAACGATCAGTTTCGCAGTGCTTTTTTCAGTATCATTCAGGTTTGACGGTTTGATAGTGGAAAATTTGCGTTTGTTTGTCAATTATATGAATGAGTCCGAAGCATTCATTGCTGCCTGCGCGTTCATTCGTTATCGAAGATATTGTTCCCGTTGGAATGAGGCGCTTGTCTACTATGCATTCCAATACGACCGTAATGGTACTAGTGCAAGTATGCTATGATACACACACCTAAATCCCCGAATAAGCACTGAAGTGGGGAAAAAATCGAATTTCTCTTATTGAATTCTTGGACAAGCTAGTTTATATGATGCATCCACTTAGGCTTGTATTTGCGTCGTTATTGCTATCTGACATCGGTTTGAGTTGATTACATTGGTTTCATTTTGGCAGTGATCATCCACAAAGCTGTTGTGGCTATCACCGCGGATCGTTTCACTATATTGGTTTAATTTTCCTAAAATAGAATTGCTAGCAGATCTCATTGCCGATATCGACGATTTCGGTTTGTTCTAGTTTGGGAATATTTTTGATTAATTTTTTATGTTCATTATTTTGGTGGATGACGAAGAAACAAAATGAATGAATGAAGATGCTTCATTGCGTTGTACATTCAGTATAAGAAGTAAAACAATGAACGGTCAACCTCTGCGCATAATCCTGTTTTTGCTGCACTTCCTTGTACTCCTGTCGTTCGTCGCCCTCATCACTTATTCTTATCTCGGCCGTATATTATCTTCGGATTAACCTTAATCCACTGCAAAAACAGTCGAAAAGTGTGTTGCATCGATCGAGTAGTCATTTCCTGCTGCTGCATCGATCATCATCTACTGCAATCAATGCTTATTGCTCTTCCTCCTCGTGTTTTTCGCATTTACACCTCCCACTATCAGAACACTTCTTACTTTTGCATGTTGAAGTTTCCATTTGCCGCATAAGTTTTATGGTATATATTCAATACGTTTACGCCTACCAACTCACTTTTGTGTTCTTATTTCAGCGTTTTTGTAGGAAAATTCACTATTCACGTTTTTTATTGCGAATCGTTGTATTTATAGCTAACGTGCAGCCGATTTTTTTTTATACTCAAAAGTAATCAAATTCCAACCACAGTCAGAGAATAGAGAATAAACAGCGAGTCGGTCGGTCGTTCATCAAGTTGCATTCTTCTATATGTCCAAATTTCATGCAGAAACGATTTGAGTGATGCGCTTAGGTGGAAGTACTGCAGCTCGGACGGACGGACGTTCATCGTTAGTTTGAGTTTGGTGCAGCTCGGTGCTATTTGAGAACGACGTCGAATGAGTAGTGAAACATTTGCAGAGGTGTATAGCCGCAGTAATGTGTTTATGGACAAGGAGTTAGTTGGTTGGTTTAAAGTAACGATGATATGATGTAATAATGAGTGGTTTAATGATGCCATTTTGTTGGTGTCTGTCTGTTTGGAGAGGGTTTAGTAGCATTTGTTGAGAGTACGGATGTTGATTTGTCGTTGTAGTTTGAGGTGAAGTTGAATTTAGCACTGAGTATTATTAGGTGAAGTGATGATGGTCGTATTACGATGAATTGATCGCATCGAATTCATCGTTTTATCTCTATTGTATTCACTGAATCAGTTTCATTTTTTCGATTTCTACACTTTCTTATGTTCACGTATCAGTTCTTGTACGCTTACGATTGATTCGTGTCTATTGGTGTGATTTATCCACCTCATTCAAACCAATTTTTATTTCCTCGCACCCTTTTTATCGAGTACGAATCAGCGCCATCTTTTCTCAGTCGTTATTTTATTGTATTTGTTTCAGTCGATTTGAATACTGAGCAGTTTCTTATGATCCGCCGTGTTTCATTTTGCAGTTCCTGTCTCTTTTTTTTAGTCTGTTGTTCTTTCTAGAGTACGTGCTGCTCGATTTTATTTTGACTGCTCTCACCTTTTCGAAATTTCTTCCATTCTGATTCGTTTTTCATGCAAACGGTTTGGAAACTCATCTGTTCTCGTTGTTCGTCCTCGAGAATGGTCTTTGCCATCGTTCTTCTGATTTGCAGCAACAAATTACTCGCACTGTCATACATTCCAATAAATCCTAAAGGATGACATTGTTTTGTCGAGCTGGCTGTACTTGTTCTGAATCGATTACTCATTATCTGACATCAAGAAAAATTTTTGGTGACTGACTTTCGATGGAGATTATGAAATCTGAATTGATTAATCCTTACGAATAACATTATGCATTGACTGCGAAATTCATTCGACAACTCTTCAGTGGAGTCTGTTCCTTCGTTATCTCATTTATATAATTCATTCGGAAGAGATACGTTGCAGTCGATTGCGATGGTACAATTTGAACACCTGGAAGTAGAAAATCTTATCTGGTACACATTTTCAATGCCGCTATTTTCACCGAATTAATTGCAGCATCAAATCATCACTTATGACACTTATGATTTATATCGTTCACGTGTGATTGAAGCGAAGTTATATTTGCTGAAATGCTGTTGCATGCTTGGAAACTGCTACGATTAGACTAATAATAAAGTTCTTCGAGAGGTGCAGAAAATTTTTTGTGTCGTTCTAACATAAGTGGTGTTAGTTTAACATATTTTGGAGATGAAGCGTACGTGTGAAAGAAGTTTGTTTTCGTTGTATCTTACAAAATATTTGATATTCATGAGAGCAGTTTAAAACACAATCATGCATAATGTGCGCACAATTGGTGTAATATTCAAGCATAACGTTCGTTGCCACTCGATCGTTACGAGTCATTTTAATGTATGAACAATGATTTATTGATGCCCTTAGAAGACACGTTTATTCATTTATTATTATCATTACTCTTATTCACTTATCGATTATATCCGTTATTCCCTCAGAGAACTATCGATCGCAATATCAGTGCAAATTTTATTCATTCAATTATTATTATAATTATCATTGTTCAACTCATTCTAATTATCTTATAAATTCTAATTATCATAGCACGCTTCTTTTTGCATGATCATCGAAAGTCAACCTCTTAAGTATTGTTTTCTTTTCCAGTGATCAACTATCCAGCATTGGTTTTTTTGATATGTAATTTTTGATAATTTCTCGTTCGCATTGACAATATATATGGATTTTAAATGATTCGGTGGATATGTCCTGGGTAAGTGGTCGGGACATAAAGCCTGAGGTTTCACCATTGGCCGTTTCGATATGCAATAAGCATTAGTTTTGTTCTTGAAATTCTTTCGACGTTTGTTCTTCGTTGAGAAATGGAATTTTCTTTGAAGAGTTCGTATTGTGAAGTTATTATTGCTTTAGAAGTTGAGTAGTTCATTTAAGCGAACGGCTTTTCGTTGCTAAATTATCTCAGCTGAAACGAATTTCGTTCTTTCTTTGATGCACTCGAAGTTTTATTTTTTTCGGTTCTGAATATAATGGTACCTCTTTCGTAAAGATTACACTGAAAAGATTCTGACAGATTACTCATTTGTGTGCATTCCTCATAATTTTAACGCTTCATCGTGTTCGATTTCGTATGTGTTATGCATTTCGATACTGGCGTTTTGCATTGTAATGTATGGAAATAGTTGAATGCTGAGTTAATTTCACTTCGTTTCAGGTATTCACTAAACGTATTATCACTAATCAATGATAGTTCAAATCCGCTCCAGTTGACTGTTCCAGAAACGGCCCAGAGTCGCTTATTAGAAGAGAGATAGCATCTGATCGCCACACTGATTCGAAGGATTTCAGTCCGTCTACTTCATCAACCACACAACTAAATTGACCAACGAGTGAAGATGCCTCGTGATCAGTATCTACGAGCAACGGCTAATTCGAACGCCTATATATCCGAGCAAATCCGCAACGAGATCCAACGATTCGAAAGTGTTCATCCATGTATCTACACAGTTTATGACCTTATCGAGCTGATTCCAGATCAAATGTTGCAAAACCAACTCCGAGATCAAGTCGTCTGTATAGAAGGTCAGTCACCAGTTATTTGTTTTGATGCACTGAGTTTGCATGCATTGCTATTTCGGATTTATTACAGCAGATATGCATGCGCATTAACTCGTATGAATCGAATCACAGCCGTTGTCTGGTCGTTATTAAGAAAGTAACTTGCAAATAGGAATGAATGTTGCAAATATTGCTTTTGCTGTTAACATACAATCTGGAATCTTTTTTTTTGATCAAGTGCTGCACCCAGCGAATACATTCTATGCACAATGTAGGTTTCTTGCAAAATTTCAGCTCTCCTAATCAAAAAATCTCCGTTACAGTCCAATGTGCTCTGCATTGAATTTCTCACTTGTTCACATCGTTACTTTGTGGTGTTTTGTAATATCGAGTTTAACAGTTTAAAGTTGATCTGCATTAAACTGAAACAGCCGTTTTTTTACTTCTCCATATAATACACCTCACATAATTGAAATAGTCGTTTTGGCTGTAATTCGTTTTTTTACACCTTGAATTCCTTCTCATTCCATTCTTTCATATGCTTTTCACATATCTCTGCAGTAATTCGTCAGCCTTCTAAGTGGAAACCTTCTCATATTTTATATTCTTTGAGAAAAGTCGATAGATCAGTGTTGATTTGTCGAGAATAATCGAATGCAGAAACAACTTCAAGAGCCTCGTTTACTAGCGAAAATGAATTATGAATGAATTGAGCGACTACGAATGAATAATTGAATATTGCATCTTAAGATGAAAGAAGCTTGTTGACTTCATTGAATATTCATGATGACTGCATTAAAATTCCATTCGAAAGGAACATGCACATACACACACATTCGCAAAGATCATTCAACGTTCATTCAGTCATCCTACTTTGAATTTCTGATTTGCACGTATGCACTGATATTTCGAAGATCAATCAAAATATGCTACTCGCTCTGTTGTCAATCACTACTGTGTTTCAACTCGAATCGTAAACTGAAAAAAAAAACTCTGATGTAATTTTGGATCATGAACTGAAACTGACCTCAAACTTACAATTTGTTCTAAGCAAAACTCAGAGAAACTTGATGCCAGAGTCGGGTATATACACATGGTCAAAAAGAAAGCAAGTTAAGTAAGTAAAATTTGCCAAAGTATACGGTGCTAAAGTGGTTATGCTGTGAGAAGTGACGTGATGTTGATATAGAATGCTTGATGAAGAGGAGAAATTAGTTATGATTATGCCTACAGAATCGAGCGCATGCATATTAAATGAGGATAAAGAGTTGTTGCGTGTTGCAAGCTTGATTTAACGACAACGCAGAATTGACGTGAGCGAATTCTTGTGACGTCTTTTAATGTGCTTTTCGATAAGAAGTTAACATTTGCGAACATTGTGTAATCCATATTCTTCATGCGGTACTTTCGTATCGTATTATCAGAACGTAGAATATTGATAAAGACAGCTGCATTTGAACGACATTTGTTTTAGACTACGAAGCGATTGCTTGATGACATATCATGTTAACTCCAGCAAATGATGTGAAAAAGTGTGAGTGAAACCTTAGTTTGAGCATTGATTTTATGTCAAAAAATAAGCATCTTTCATCCTTGATTCATAACACTTCGATGGAAGCAGTTCATCTAATTGACTTCTAACTGCTGAAAGTTGCCCAAGCGAATCGATGTTGTGCGAAGTTGCCTCAAACATTAGAAGTATCCATTCGATATGAAAAAAAACTCATGAGGTTTGAAATGTTCGCTGCAACGGATATCAAATTAGATACGCAAGAAATTGAATTAGGAGAGTTGAGGAGGTCGTGAGAGCAGCTTTAGGTTGATAATGATATTAACTGTTTCATGATAACAATTGGAAAGTGATTCATCGCCAATAGCTAGCATTTTTCAGCAAAAAAATCTTTCGAATCAAGAAGATAAATGAGTCATTCGAGTAAAATGCTGGTTTTAGTTCGAAGAGGGATTGATTCGTTCATTTGCATTATGAGACGGATGGTTGCGTTTTGCGCATATTCAATACAAATCAAATGAATGTGTCGCTTTGACTGAAATGCCCAAAAATCTTATCTTGATATGAATGCATACTCACGTATGAATATCTTATATGTTACATATTGCTCTTATGTGCTTGTCGCTTCTCGTCTGGTTGGTTGTGTACGATCGCCTGCCTTGTCACTTGACGTTTGGTGCGTTTGAGCTAAGAGAATATCCACTCTCAAGAGACCACTTCCATAAACACCACCCTCACTTCTCAATACCATTCACTTGTTCAATTGATATTATTGGTATCACTGCTAATATTATTACTAATATTACTACCATTACTGTCACTGCTACTGTTACTATTGCTGTTTACTATTGTACGGTCATTCTGAGTGATTTTTTTTGATTACTCTATAAAAGATCTGCTCAACGACCAGCTTTTTCTCGTTTGAACTTCGGTGTTCGGAAATTGTCTCGATTCTGGGAAGATTTAATAAGTTGTGAGCGAATCCGTTTCACTCTCATCATTTATTTTGCTCGTGCTGTTAGGATTGGCTGTCAACATTGAGTGAATCGATTTTCCGTGGTTGTCGTAAATTATGAGGTTTTTAGTTATGTTCTAGCTGCAGAAACACCTCATAAATCATCATCATCATCTCAGTTCGATCAGTTCAAAATTTCATCGCTGAAATCTGGACTTCGCCTGAAGACAGCTCGTCTCCGCACTTCTGACATCCACTTCTTATCGTTGTTCAGTTCATTTTGACGGCTGAATTCGAACGCCTTATGTTGTTTACTGAATTCGTCAGTATTGAACAATTCTCAGCTTCAAGATATTACCACAAGACACACAAAGCTTCCACCGAGGTCAGAGCATCCTTCGAGAAGACATTCAAATAGATTGGTGTAATCCCACTCCGACAAGCTTCGTCGCCGCTGATTCAAATGGAATGTGTGAATGAGTAACGGAAACATTCTGACTGCTGAGATCATCATTTATGAATTTATGCTGCGTTGTAACGGATTCGTGTTATCATTAATATAGTCGAATCGCCTGCTCCAGCCATCTGAAAGAGCTTTTTGTTGGCGCCAAGCTGGTGATAAATCATCGCATTTGTCAGTCGAAGTGACATTTTCTCTCACCAAACCGCAGCAAAATGGATGACTGAATGCATACTGAAAAAGTACATCAGAATTAATGCTTTGATGATGAATTGAAGAAATTATTTCGTGTTAAGAAAATATTGTATGTTTCATGATTTGTAAAGGAAATTCGAAGGCAGCGAAAAGGTGAAATGTTCAGAAACCGCAAAGAAAAGAACAATGCAAAAGAAGAAAATTCAGAACATTCGGATGTTCCGTTATGAAAACGCAAACTAATTGGTGGTTAATGATTGATGCGCAGAAATCAACAATTTTTTGCATGATCAGTTCATGTGATCTATCGACGAGTGATTCATGGGAATGCTCATCGTGAATGCTCACGATACATCATGATCAGTCAGTACTGAAATTCGTGTAAATCCTTACAACATTCAAGTGCATCACCATGGATATTGTGTCAGAGTTGTGTATTTGATGTATTCATCAACGTTCTTCATTCCGTTATAGACAATGTGATTCAAATGTCTTCTCAGTTCGACTGTCACAATCCGATCGTCGTCCCATTGGGCGGTGCTCTTCTATAATACAAACTACTTCTCCGTTGTTTGCTTCATTGCTAAAAGCGCTCGTGTTATTATTATTATTATTACATTGAACAGAAAATAAAATGCTGAAGTCAGCATCGCTTGAGTGTGTCTATCAATGCATGTGCCTCAGTCACATTATTCTGTTGTGTTTCTTCAATTCAAGCCTCACGCGACAATGTATTTAAAACGGAATAATCTGAAGATAATTCAGTGAACATTGATTGCACTCTCGCTGAAACAACTCTCCGTTGGGACACGATTGTTACCATTCTGAGACTGTACTATACATATCCATAAATTCCCACTGATTTCAAAATATTCACTGAAAATCGGTGACAGTGATTCTTCTTCGTTCTGTTCATTCCAGAACTTATGTTTGTTTTACATTCCTTCACCATTTGAATGAATCTGTTATGCCGTGCCACCCGACCTGATACCTAATTGATAAATACGTGTTGAAAAAATACCTCAGAATTTCATCGAATTTTTGTTGTTCTCCTTATTCGCCTCGTTATTCGGCATTTTCATTTAACACGTCGTCATTCAACTTGTAACCAGTTGATTTTAAATGTATTACACCTAACTGTTTGTGTGATTCATATTTTTGATAAATTAATGACAACTTCTGAGTCAAACTCAAATTAAATCATCGTCCGTTTATCGCAATTATCGCCAAAAAAAAAACACCTCATCGTCTACAACACAAACTGGTTCTTATAATCGTTCTCTGCTGAAACGAAACGTCTGAAGTGAACTGAACACTAGAAGAGCATCCTTACTGCCTCTATTCGGTGTTTTCTTCAGTCGCATTCCAGAAACATTCATTTGTTATTAGTCGGTACTTTAATTTGGGATATTCGTTTGCGTCTACCACCTCAAGGTGTGTGCTCTTATTAACTAATCCAAAATGCCTCTGCTTGGCTTGGCTATGCTGAGGCGATCGTGGCGGGGAAGGCGTTCTGCTACTCGAATGAAAGAGAATCGTCGAAGTGTTACATTTCTCCCCAGTGAAGTACCGATGATTGCAGTATCGCCATCACTTGGTATGTTATCACAATTGAAGTTCATTATTTTCAGCAATTCGATGCTTTGAAGATCAGTTTCTTCTTCACTCTGTTCAGCTGTGCGTTTTGAAGTTAGCGTTTTATTGCGGACATGAAAACAGACTATTGAATCTAGCGAGTGCTCTCAAGCACTTAAACTTTCGGAATAGCGAAGGTAGAAGATAAGGTTCCATTGTAACAGATCAACAGTGCATGCACACAGACGCTGTAATAACTTGTAAAAAGTATCGTCTTCTCATAACTGAAGTCCTTGATGATTGTTTGTATATGATCGATGTGAGTGTATGATAATGGGATGTTCGGTTCGGTGATTTTATGGAACACTTGATATTTTCCGTATAATTTCATCAAATTTCCGCCCAGTGAAAACAACTCGACTTCGAGTGTCATACACGTTAACGTCTGCAATATAACTGCTCTAAAAGGAAATCTTCAGATATAATAGAACACCAAACTCTCTATTTCTTAGTTTTCTAATCCTCTCGTTGTACTTATTTCCGCAATTTTGCTCATCTGAAAGCATTTCATCGAGTTGCTCTCCTCAGTAACAAAGATACCGCACTTAAAATGGAGAATTCGGCTTCAAATTTCAGCCATTTTCTATAGCCATTAAACATTGATGGCGGGATGTAACGCTTTTTTTGAATTTGCTTTCATACGCAAACAGATAGTAATATTCAGTTTGCAGATATATGTGCAATAGAAGTTGCTTCTTGATGTGGTTTCTTTGCAGTGAAACGGGTTCATGAATAATGATTCTGTGGTAATTTATGAGTAGGAACTCGTTCAATAAATGACAAAAATTATTTATTTCTTATCGTGAGTATCAGTGCAATTTTCGATGTTAATAGTATCGATCGAAACGGAAAGATTTTCAAAACGTATTAATGTTTGAGTTGAAAAGTATTTTTTGTTTGCTTGTAGCTTATTATTACAAAGCTGATTACTACTTATTATTATTACAAGCTTGTAGCTTGTATTACAAACAAAATATTTTGAAAAGTATTTTTTGGTGATCGATATCGATGGTTTTTGTAGCTTAGTGCGAAAAACATCCGTTTTTTTTGTACTGATTCAATTGAGACAATGTAATGGTGACCTTGGAATTGAAAAGGCGAGATTGATTCAAAAATGCTGTGAAATTCATGAAGAAACTTTGAGCTGCAAGAATGAAGTGAACATAAAATGCAAAAGTGAAATGCTCATTGTATATTACTCCAATGGAACTGTCATCAGTGATGCTCTTTTTACGCTACGCTATACATATCGTTTCACGTGTTGTTACTACTTTATTGATCATAAAATTTATCAAGCACTGAAAATTTAAAAACAGTCAAATTGTTCTCGATGTATGAGTGAGCATGCATTGCACAAATTCATGTAGGTGACTATCCGTGTACAAATACTCTAATCGTAAGCAGACTTATAGATTAACAGAACATCATTAGTATTTGTGTAAATGTAAATGTAAAGTGGTGATGGCACGGATAAGCGTGTAAGATGTGGATGCACTGAAATTCGTAAAGACAACAACTTACGAATGTTTGCTATTTGCTGATTATGCTCGAAAGTATTTGTTGTTGATTTTGATTGTAAAGATTGATCTGTTCAATGGTCAGTTGTACGCTTATTGAGTCGATTCGTTACAATTCAATAACGGGATCATCGTGCTGCTTAAGAAATCAATTACATGTGGGCATTGCATTCATATGGAATATTGTGATATTGACTGTACCTTAAAATTTAAATGTTCATGTGGGCTGTTACACTGAATCAAATTACAGCTCATTAAGTGAACAGCGAAACTTTGGAGTGTTTTTAAGCAGCACTTACGTGGTTCATTGACACAGTTAACAGTTGAGAATTAGTGAAGCAAATTCTGTTATCGTGTTTTCAAGTGACAGTAGAAATTTCCAACATTTTCAGTGGTTCATTAGAAATGTGAAAGATGATGAAACTTCATAGACTTGATTTGTTGATGCAAAAACTCGTAAAAGTGATGCTGGATATGCACTGTAGAATGTGAATGTGACCGTAAAAATTTGATAGAATAATCCTTCATTCAGAAAAAATAAGTTTCGGATTTTTATTAGCACACGACATGAACAGTTTTCCAAGCTATCAATAATGCTATTGACGTCTGATCTTATTGCAAGGATATCTTTGGTGAAAAGTGAAATTATGAAGTAGTGAAATACGCACAAATCCACTCCAAATTTGTATCTTTTCATTTGAGTATTCTCTTTCAGTTTTTTCATCTTTGAGAATGTGTACCGTGTGAGTGGATCAGGAGTTAATGTTCTTCGAAAGTCGGTTTTCATTTGTTGGAATACGATGAATGTTTACAATCATTATAGTGTAGTCGATTGCTTAAGCAGCATAATGAGTTTGTTGTTGAAATCGAATTTCAAACGAATTTCGATTTCAAACGGATCGAATCAACAATAGTACAACAAATTACGGAAATGATCAACCACAACAACCAAAAGTAAACAACAAATAAACGTGGCAGAAGGATCATGAGTTATGCCCATGTTTGTGTTATCTGTGAATACCTGTTTCGTTTTTGAATCCTTGAAAATGATGGAAATACGTTCAGATGAAGATGCACCTCTTCTCTTCTGAAGATAACGAACAATGGATCGTAATTCATGTTTTTAATGTGAAGCAATCGATTATTTTCTTAATGAGTTCATTACTGTCATTTGACGCTGAATTTTTATTCACGTCGCCGGTATATCGCCGTCTTTGGTGTGTCTCTCCTTTGCATAAAAGAATAACTCAAGCCCAAAATGCAGACGAACACATTTCTCACCGTAAAGCCAACTACAATTTCTCAAATTTTCAAGTAGTTTTTGCGAGCACATCATCGTAGCGTATGAAGTTCATGAAATTCATTGTAAGTGTCTCTTCTCATCAAGATAACTTCTTGTTTTTGGAGTCCTTGGTGTTTACCTGTTACAGATGACTGCCTCAAAACATCATTATCATTGCTGGGACACCATGTTTTTAATAGAGTAGCAAAAGATTACTATCGGAAGCTTTCTTGTGGTTATCGCATTATTCGATGATGAGTTGTAATCAACAATAGAGAAGTGCGCTGCTAGTTAGCGTATTCAGTGTTGCTCAACGATATTCCATTAAGCGTTTCTTGGGAAAAGCCATAAACCAGAAGGATTTATCCGAAGAATAGATTAATAGTTTGTGGAAGAGATTATCAATGGCGATTGAAATTTCCCATGGGATGTGCTAAGTGAAGCATATATATGTGCACATCTATTCATTGTTTGTGTGCGTCTTTAATTCAAATTTATAACAGTAAAAATTTGCATCTTTCATATGAAATTAAGTTCATCGATTTTAATGGAATACACACGTAAAGTCATAAAAGAGAATTCAATTTACATCTCATTATGTCAGTAATTATTTGCTTTTATGAGTTGGAATCGAACTGTAACAACTCATCACCTCATTAGTTTAACTAATTGACGAATTTTTTCTTGAGAATACTTCAATTCTCCATTTCTTCAATTCCTTTCATTAAATTGAATTTCTCATTTTTTCATACAAATTTCATTCTCAGAACGTGTATTTTTCGCAAATTATTGAATCACTGCTCCAGTCTTTTCAACTGACTTATGCCAATAAGGAACCGGAAGAATACCTGTCAAGTCGTGTGCCTACCTACATTTATGATCTCTTGGTGAGCATCTGCATCATCATTCAGAATAGATGATTGCGTTGAGTATTGTGCCTTTTATAAGAGGACACAATAGGAATTGATCCTGATTTTGCGTGCTGCAGTATTTGAAAAGACTGAGGAGAAATACGAAAATTATCTTATCGAATACACTCAGTTCTTTTCAGTGAGGAAGTGTGATTCATGCATTATTCTGATCACCATTGAGTTGTTGTTAATTGCGGCAGTCTTTCGTTGTTGAGTAAACAATTTGCAGGCCAATTATCCACTTCATTCTCCTTCTTCTTTTTAGTATTATAGACTGAGATGGTCTGTTTCACTTTCATTCATTTAATCATTCTTTTCATCGTTACATTCGTTTTGAAGAAGTTATCTCCTTTGAAATTCGCTCTAATTTCAATAATTCTCACCATTGACTGTTGACAACTTTCTTTAGAATTGTTCATTTCGTTCCTAGTTTCGAGCAGGATTTTCCAGTTCAAATCTATAGGATTTAGTCATCATTCATTGGTTATGCTGTTGAACTAATAGTGAGTTGGTTTCATATCATTCTGCATTAGTGGGCTGTTGTGAGAGATTTTTTTGCTTCTCGAAATGAATGCACATCTCAAAAACTAGTGTTGATCAGCTTATAGCACATTCTCAGCTGATGGTTGATCCGAAGCTTGTTTATTACTTTATTGCGGATTGCGTAATAAGTAAACGGGTTTTCAACGCTTTCCTCATGTTGCGTTATCAAATCATTTTGCATCAGAACGTCTTATCAGTGCTCATTTATTGACGGATGTAAGTTTGGATTATTGTTTTCGAGCTGATAGTTGATTGATGGCAACATATGACCGTTTTTCTATTTTTGTCATCTTCATTTTGCTCGAATATCTTCAGTTTTTATTCGTACGTTTTTTTGGGAGGTGCGATTCTACGGTCGTTCTCTTTCTAGTTCCTTTCAATCAACCTTTTTCGGCTGAACAAATTCAACACTTTTTAAAGAAAATCATTGTACATTTGAAGATCAGACGTTTCAAATCCGTCAGTTTTTAACTCTGCGCACTTCAGCATTTCATTTTGCTTATTCATATTCGTTGCCCTGAATGAACGAGTATCTGCGCGATCGTTTCAACCTTTTTTAGTTTAGTTTCACAGAAGTATGTTTGCCCAATCGGTTTTTCGTTAGTTTTTTTTGACATTGTCGTTTGCGGTTTTACGCTACTATTGTTTCAAATTCTCATAGCGAGTCATTTAACGATTCACAAAAATAACTTAAATCTTTTGTTTGCATTTTATCTCTACGCAGGGGATCCGAGACATGAATCGTTCATTCAGTAATTTGTTAACTTCAAGATAATGTTTCTATAGTGGAACTTTCTTGTCACACATGTCCTATAACTGTTCTGTATCATATATCACAGCATAGAATTACATCTGAATCACTATCATTTATTCAACCTTTTTATTTTAATTGGTTATTATTTTTTACTTATTCAACCAACCAGCGTGCCTAAGTCCCCAGAAACTCCCAATCCAATCTTGTTACATTCCATCCCATTTTGATATGTTAGTGGTTATGATCTCCATGCTGATGATTGAAAAAAAAACCAAAAAAAAAAACGGCGGAAAAGTGTCTCAACTTCTGAATAATTCAAGTTAATATGTAGGATCTTCATGAATCTGCTTCAAAACCACTAAATAATTACACGTAATTGCTCTCACTAATTATTAGCCGAGTTCCAATAAGGATTGATTCCAACTCGCTTTCCAATGAAAAATCCGTCTGTCTAGCACTTCGTTCAATTTTTTTCTGTTTCGAGCATTCCAGAACACACGCACACGTAATTTTCCATGTCCGTTCCCAGTTGATGTCATTCAGTTCATTTCGCTACGATTAATTTTGTCGTGCTGCTTTCTTTTCGAAAACAGATCAGTGGGCGAAGGTTTTCTCTATGAACAATAATGAACGAATCGAAAAACCTTACACAGAGGTTATAACAGTAATAGTATTCATTGAATTGGATTATACTCAGCGAAGAAAATTGAATTCTAGAAAATGAAAGAGCTGATTGATTGTTTGTTGATAATTTCTTGTTGATATGCAAAATAAGGTGACTTTACGTTGTCAGTCGCTGTGAAGTAATCGTTTCTTGAAAGAACTTCTTGAAAGAAATCAGCTCGTTTATAGTTCTCATATTGATTTGACACTCGAAAAATAATAATTTGCTAATCGCTGGCAGATCAAAATTCTTTGACTCGATATGAACAGTGAAATTCCGAGAGACTGCTCAAGTCAGTTTACTTTTCAGCCACAGTTATCCAAATCTCAATTATGCCATCCAATTCTATTAATATAATCGCAGTCTTCAAAGCCCTTTGACACTCCAGAAAAATCTTGATCCTGTCAGATTCAAATCGAGTAGTGAATACATTTGAAACGTTGTCGGGATTATTTGAATATTTGCTTAACCGCATAATGAGCTAATAGATATTAATGCGGTCTGCACATTCCTCGTATAATAAACGTATTGTTTCGATGCCCTGATCTGAGCGTGTGTTTGCACATATGGCATCAAAATCTCATATCATATAACACATTTATAGCCGCTTGATGGCGTCAATCTTTCTTATATGGCTATCGTTGATTGCTCGTTTGATGTATCCGCCTTAATTCATCTTATTAACGCTCTCTTATTTAATCTATACTCATTACAATATCTATCCAATTAATGCATAATTAGCACTTGACTGCTCGCAAGTTAAGCGTTCATTTAGCAAAATCAATGCTTACCATTCATCGAAAGCACTTTCAAGATTAGTAATTAAAGATATCCTAGAAATTTTACTGTCCTTTTTTTCAGATCCACCATTATTCTTGCTTTGTTGCGATGCATTGCACTCACTGCATTCCACAGGCAAATGAAGATGTTTCTTTCTAGCTACTAAAGTTAATCCTTACCGCATGACTGGTGAATCGTCATCAAAGAATGTAACAAATTGATAATGATATGACAATAAAGCACCGATAATAAATCACCGCAACATTGAAATAGAACAAAGAACTGGAAAAAATTGAAAATTTCTTATCAATCAGTCATGGAAAATCTCTCACCAGTCATCAAGTAGACAGTCTTATCTCTGTGGTCGAATAGTTGCTCGGATCATATGCTGAAGAGAGAACATCACAAGGGCATCACAAGATGTTAGCTGTTGGTTTTTGGTATTTATAGGTACACTTGATAAGCAGCAGATGTTTGATATGTTTGAATGCATTCATTTATTCAGTGACAATGAGCTGAAATTGGAAGTGTTTCAGTGCGCTTCATCGGTTTATTGTTTTGGTGGGTGCTCTTGAATGAAATACTCACCGCAGTCACAAACAACGTCAGATCGTTCGGTGCTGTGATAGTTTAGCTGCTTTTTAGTTACATTAAGCAAATAGAAATGCTTTATTTATGGTTATTGGAACAACGATCCCAAATATGATATCATATCTGTTTGAGTGTATTTGTCGTCTACGCAAGTTCGTTCGTTATTTGCCATTCACCTCACCGTTCATCTATGAATTCATACCCTTCTCACCTGTCATTCACTCACCAATCACATCCAATAAATAAATATTCATTCCTCTTTATCTATACTCATCAACCCATCACTTTTCCTATCATATTATTCCAACAACGGAATAAATGATTCATCTATTGTCACAATAAGGCATACATAACTGTTGTATGCGTACATATCGATTCATGGTTTCATATTTTTATTTTACATTTTGATTGTTTGAATTGTTGTGCGGGTACGTTGTGCTAGCTAATGACTTTACCGTACATGTGAAGTGCCATATTATAGCAAATGTCCAAATAGTTCTTCCAAGTTGGACCCAATCGTTCGAAATTCGTACTGCGTTTAGGATAGTCTCCGATTGTCTCATCTGCTTGATTTCGAAGTCTATTTTGTGATTTTTAGTTCCATTTTTTTTCTCTTGTTTTTTTGTAGTTTTTGGTTGACAGGCTTCTTTAACTTCTGCATTTCCATCATGGTCAATGTTGTTGTATCATGTTGATTTTTGCCGAATTTCTGGTTTGTCAGTTCAAAATGCCGAATTCAATTGAACGAATATTCCAATCGCTCGATCTAATCGCATTTTCCAATTGATTTTTGGTTCTGATGCAAAAAAAAAAAACTTCATCTCTATTATTTGTTTATAGAACGATTGAGTTTATTTCAGTTCATATCTATTTAATTCTTTGATAGACCATTTTTGAAAATTGTTGGTTGATGTTGTACGTTTGGCAGTGATTCTTGCAGTGTATCTGCAACGTATATTCGTGTGTCTCTGCATCGTTTTGATATGAACGAAGTGAATTATGGATGACATTTATGAGATGGATTTGCGAAAAGTTGTGCGGTTGATTGCTTTTTCTGCAACAAACTGTCAACGGCGCAGTATTCAAACAGTGCGCTCGGTTGTTATGGATCATTCATTTGCACTTTTGAATGATTGCCGTTACCGTTCGTTCGTCCTTCGTCCCCATTACTTTGATGATGATTTCAACTAAATGTAGTGATTTGATTGCGTAATGATATCATCTCAATTGATTCCTCAGCTGAATGCACCCTCAATCAGTGATTCTGAAACCTTTCGCAGCATACGTTCAACATTATGAGTATTTTAAGAGCATCGACCAGCAGCATTTTGTTTCATGCGAACTTGTAAAATACTTCGCTAAACAGAAAAATACGATTGTATTCATTTGAATGTGCTCTGTCTTATCCTCAGATTTATATCTGAGCCATATCGCATTCACTGATTAATCTTTGAAAGCTGGAGATCTGAGTGGAATATGGTTACTGGAATAGAAACGTTTTGATTGTTCGCTATCTTTAAACATATCTTAAGTATGCATTCCAAAAACCCAAAATTTTCTTCCTTATTGCAATAAATGGCATCGTATCACGTTGACAGCAAACATCTGCACTTGTGAACCCGTCGATTTGATGACTGAAATTAATTAGCGCATAAATGGGGTCATTAAACTTAATCGTTTCCCGTGGAAATGCCCTGCCATCAACTGCCATGAATGAATGTCGACACATGTTTTTTGCTGTCTGATGTGTATGACCTTTGCGAGACATTATTCAATCGTTCGTATTTCCGCGTTGGTAGCTATCGATAATCCTTCTGTTCTTCAGTACTCATTTGTTGGTTTGTTCGACCTAATGAACTTACAATCTATGATAATTTGACTACAATCTATCTACGCCATATGCTTATAAGCATTGTTCACAGGCTTGAAATTATGGAGATTCTTCAGTTTGTTTTGCACAGATTTCGCTTTTTCAAGCTTGAGGAACTTGGATCTATTGTGAACATTCGATAAGGATTCTTTTCGGATCGACTTTTGTGTTGCCGTTCTCATTCTTTTGAGATAAGTACTGGAGCGAGTTTATATTGTTCCTCATTGCTTCTCTCCTGACTTATTCACTATTTATTCGTTATTGATTTAACGAATACTTCTATAGCAGAAAGAAAAGTTCAATTGTTCCTTCTGAGTATGGTGATTCTCATTGCCTTTTCATCAGCTCGATTTACTTGAAGCAATGTTCCATTTTTTCATCAATTAGCGTTGACATTCGATTCCACTATCCTCTCGTTTCGTGAATGTATCGTATTTAGTGGATTTTCTGAAGAATTTTCAATGAATCAGTTTGATATAATTGCTTAGTTTGAACGGCATTTTTTGATCTGCACGTTATAGTGGTCAAATGGTGATAGAAATTGCTCCTTGCTGTAAGCTTGAAATTGCATCTGGTCGAGTTTGCAAATCCATATTGTTTACGTCGAAGGCTTAGCATTCTGGCTGTATGGCCATTCACACTTAACCAAATTGAATTCGCCCCGAACACATCATAAACGCAATCGACAATGTTTCGCAAAGTAAATTTCTACAGCTTCGATAGCATTTCACTTTTTGGATTTTTTCTTTTTATTTCATCTCACTCCATTTTCTGCAAAACAATTCCAATACCAATTCCTTATTCAAAATGCGTTTTTTGCATCGGTATAATTATGTACAATAGTAAAGGCTGGTGATGAGGCAGTCTGAAATGTTGATATAAATGTGGCGCAATTCGAAAACGTAAATGTTTTTTTTGTTCATTCACTCGACAGTTATATTCATCATTTGATTGTTCGATAGTTATAGTGCATCGATGGATGTGTGATATTGTAAACAGACAATTGGATGCGTGAATGCTTGAATGTTGGATGCATGAATGAAATCCTTCGAATACATAAAATTTGTAATCGAATATTAATGAACGTTCTCAAATGGCAGCTAGCACATGAATCTAACGTATCAACATTTTTTCAGTGCATTGCATCATTCATTCATTTATTTGTTGAGAATTTTTTAGTGGATATATGCCAATCAATTTCTGTTTTGTGAATCGACAAAATGCTTACTTTTATGAAATTTTATTTATTTATCCCACTAAATCTTATTTATGAAGTTTTTAAATATCATCCCATTAAAATGAAACTTCTCGGAAAACACTTTCCTCTAGAAAACGTTCGGATAGCATTTAGCAAACTCTATCATAACATTTAAAAAAAAGATTCTTATGACCTCATTCATTGTCCATTTACACTAATTGTTCAGCTCACAAACAGTCTCTAGAAATTCCACATTTAGGATTTGTTCATGGTGTGTTCAACTTGTATAGTAGTACGAACATTTTTTGAAAGTTTCCAAATCGATTTCGTTCTGTTGATGGAGTTTTTGCGATAATTGCAGGATGTTCTCGTGCGAACATTACTCGTAATTAGAGGCGTTGTTAAGTTAAGAATTTGTTTGGAATCGATGAATTTGTTGTTGTAATTGTTTGATGTTTGCTGCAGATTCGGATGATAAGCAGTTTTCTTGTTCGATATCCGTCTAAGTGATTACTTGAATTGTCTCATCTTGTTTCGCATCACAAACTTTTATTCGACTCTAACTGACAGTAGTTGATTCATTCATTAGGGTGAACACAGTGTAAGTTCCATCATTCGAGTGAATATTCTCTCAAGGATTGCGTATTGCCATGTTTAAGTTTTATATGTTGATTACTCATAAAACAAAGTGTACTCACACAAAAGTTCACGTTAATTTTATTGCATCTATTGATTTCAATTCAATTTATTCATTTGTCATCGTGAAATTCTAGTGTGTTTATCCCACTTGTCGTCATCACTGCTTACTACTATATGTTTAGTACTCTGCTGCTCATTGCTTGTTGAGATAATAAAATTCAAGAAGGCATCATCGCTACCAATTCAATCACGTAATATATCAACAGAGTGTTTCAATCAACCACTTACTCCTCATATTCCAAGTTCTTTTTCTTTTGAGTTGGTGATACTGCTCGATGAATAGGACTGCATTAAGTGCATTGACAATACTTTCTTACCTTTATAACTTGTGACTTTTGAAGTGGTAGATAGGTTACAGTATCTAGGATTCGCTTTGTAAGCACCATAATAAGCTCATCACACATACTTGAACTCTTTATAGCACTTATATAAGGTTGATGATATCATATAACAAATGCACGTCATACAGTGATAATGATCCTTCAGTGAAAGTATTGAAAAGCGTATCGTTTACGTATGAATGTACCTGCCGTAGTCGGTTCCTTTCTTATGCAAGATTAGTTCAATTATCTATTAATAAGTTTTTTTAATCTATCAACTGCACTCGGTATTTCTTTCGGTACTACCGCTTTGCTCATTGCAGCGTTTAATCGTGTCATCCATCATTCATTCGGCTGCACATTATCAATTGTTCATCCATTTATTCATTCTTTAAAGTCATTTCCTCAATTAAGTTCCTCTTGGGTAATTATACGAAGTGGCATTCTGAGCACGATTTGCCTCGAGTAAAAAGATTTTCGTTTGCTATGCGGAATCAGCTCTACATCATATCCTTCAATCCGAACGATTCCACCTCAACTTTTTCGACTAGTACGACTGCATTGAATATGGCAATTCACTGAATGATTTCGAGCAATTTCTGCGACAAACTTTCCACTGATTCCGCTCTCCTTATCAGCATATCGTTCAAAACAAATTTTTAACTTAATGTCAATTTTTAGTTCGATGATACCTTTTAGTTGACACTATCTTGTGTTCATGCTTTGTGCGCTCATAATCAACGTTCAAATATACATACAGCATTTGTGAGTGAAGCGAGAGTATGAAACGAAAAAGAAACTACACGCAGTCCGTTACAGTCACAATTTTATGTGATCTTGAAAAAAATCCTCCGCCAAGAAAAAACTAACGAACATATGAGAGCCTCCGATTCTTGGAGCTAATTGAAAACTGAGAATTGTTTTTTTTTCGTTTGTTTAAGTCACAAGCTCCGAATAGGATGTGGAATGTGAGCAAGTAGCAATGAAGTGCGATAAAGATGTTTATGTGAATACTTTTTTTAAAAGTTTAGTTCGTTGAACATCGACAATTAACGCTTGTTTATGTTGCAAATTGTTAGAAATGAGCGTTTTTTGTTGTATGAGATCGCCGATGCTCAGAATGCGTCAATTGATGACGGCAATTGGCACATGTGTGCATATTTTAACTCTGATATCAGCGTTATGACAATGATGCAAATACTAATAACATCAGCGATAAGAATTACAGTTTGTTTGGATTCCATCATCTTGACTGGAAAATTTTCTCATTACATATGAAACTTTTCTCATTACGTATGAAACTTTTCAATATTACGTATGAAACATTCATCATTACGTATTACGTAGTGCACCATATTTCAGAATGTACCATTGGATTTATTCCCTCTGTATTGCTTCATTTCAAGAAATACTTTGGCCAATTTCTCATTATTGATGTTTGTTGAAAAATCCGAATTCACTAGCCCGTGAAATGGGTGACTTATGCTTATTGGTTCGACTGATTTCATTTCTGAAATGGCTAAATTACTTTGCAAATAAATGCTTCACTTCGAAAGCGAAATTAATCAGAAAATATGCTTTTGCAATGAATTCAGAAAGCCGCATCTGTTGCTCTGATAGAATTGAAATTGTTATCGTCACTCATTTCTGTTAATTAAGTACCAGGTGTTCGATTTGCAAATATCACTTGACTGTTCCATCAGTTTCAATTTGATGACTAGGCCTGTCGCGATGAATTAGTCGTAGTTGATTAAACATTAATGAGGCGAAGATAGACAAATAGGTTTGGTTCGGGATATTTGGTGAGAGGAGGGAACGAGGATAGTGATGAATAACGCGAATGGTGAACGGATGTTATCTTGTTTTGTTTTGCTTCCATTCTCCTTATATGGTCGTTTTTGCGCTTCATCCTCTCTTTATGAAGAGGGAAATGAGAGAATTCACATCCTCCCAGCAAATACCATTCGTTAGCAGTTGTTCTTAATATTCTGAAACGGTTATGTCCTATCAATAGCTGATTTATGCATTGTACAAAAAGTATATCATATCAGATCCTTTCCAGTTCGTTCACGCTTCCCTTTCAGTCATTTCTATTAAGCTACCTTTGTTATGTTAATAAAATCGAACTTTATTTCAATGATGCGTTCATTTCGTTGAAATGAGTTTGCATTTGTTCGTTCATCTCACTTTTCGTTCAGATTCTGAATAATTTATTCATTTTTTTTATATTTGCTCTTTATAGTGTGCCATATTTCAGAATGTACCATTGCATTTATTCCATCTGATGGAACAATTTCCGTTGCTGGACGCGTACTTGTTTCCTCATTTTTTTCTTCGGATTTGTTCAGTACGTGCGACCTTTCTGACTGAATAGAAGATTCTCTGGGAGTGTTTTTCATCGTTCTAATGGAATGGGTTTATGCATGTCCTTGTTCGAGTATATTATTCATGTGAATTTCTCAATGGAAATATGACCGACCGTTAATGTGCTCATCACTTCACTTCACTGCAGCATATTATTCCTTGTCCCTCCCTTTCCTCTTTTGCACTTATCCATCCACCCATCCATCAACTCATTCAATTTAATCCTCTTCAATTTTAATTAAATCCATCAATTGTGCTCAGCTAGCTTCCTGTATTTCATTCGGTCACTTCTCCTCGATTTCATTTCGTCTCAACTGCAGCCAATTTTTGAATTCGTCCTTCTCGAATTTTATTTCGCTTTATTCGTACTGGTGCATTCACTGACTCCTCTTCGTTCGTCTATTTATTTCACTTTTCATCAGTGAACTCATTTGCTCTCAACATAAACTCTTTCTTCGGAGACTCGATCGCATGCACAAATGATTGATTCATTCAACCGATGTCGTTGAATAAAAAATGAATTCCACTGAAAAATATCATTTGCTATCTGACAATGAGAAAAAAAATTCATCCGCATTTAACTTCTGTATGTTCGGCGACTGCTCGATGGTAAACATAATTGACAGAAGAGCGCTTAACTCAATTGACAGAACAGTGTCAGAATTCAATTTATTTCCATTGAAATGGCACATTGTCTGTTGAACGATGCACTTTTGTTTATTGGAAAACGTTATGAATTGCGAAAGGATGAGTCACATCGGTTTATGGAATAACTTCGAAACTATTTGCATAAGTGTTCAGTAGCAGATAGCACAGCACCGAAACGACAATTGCCCAACATCAAGAATCAGTTTTTTGGACTTCTCAGTTTTCCTCACTCTGCACGTCTGTTCCTCACATAACAAATTGAAATGACAGCTAATTTCAAAATTGTTCGAAGAATTCAATTGAACAAGTTTATAAATATTTGAAAAAAAGGGTGGAATTAATTTCGAAATGAAAAATTTCTCGAAAATGTCCTTACCAAGAGTCATTGTGTATTGTGCATCTATTCGTTTATCCTTTGTTGATTATTATGTTATGATTGTTATTGTTGGTATAGCGAAGATGTTTTGCTGCATAGGTGTTGTTTAATAGCAGAGATATTATTATTGCAGTAAGCAGAGATAATCTGAATCTCTTAAAGAATGTTCACTCTATTTTTGTTACAACATTTATGTGGACATTTTTGGGTTACTCTTTTAATTTATCGTTTCATTTTTATTGTCTTATTGTTTTGGCTTTCTTTCCATTGTGCTTTTATTCCTTAATCTCAGTAGTAACAACGTGAAAACACCCTTATTTACACAATTCTTCACAGAACACAATCCACACAGTTCGTAACAGCAAACATCTATAAAGCAGGAACGTCTGCTTTAATATTCGTATGACGTAAAGCGATTGTGTTCGAAAAGAGCGTGACTGTGAGCTTGATCACCAAATATACAATTAATTTGGAAATTTGTTTGTGTTATTCATTGTTCAGTTGAATGGGTTTCCGTTTGAGGTAGAACAAATACTAAATTAATTTCATATCGGTTTAACGCTAATTTATTATTGCGTAATCTGTCATTCATGTTTTTGTTCATCCATTATAAAGAAGCTTTATACGTTAATAATGTTGTTTGATTGACATGTTCAGGAGGCAGGTGCTTCCCAGTCATGAAATCATCATGAAAATGACATCCTTTCCTCACAATTCATCATTTTTAATCAGCTCAACAATATATCAGTCATTTCTCACAATTGGTCTGTCTAACCGTCCTCATTTGCTGCTGTTTATCACAATAATTCAAATGCTCAATTTAAAGTTGACTTTAGTTCAGATGGACTCAAAAGTAGGACAACTAGTAAGTAAACATTACAAATCGTTCGAATAAAAAAGTCGTTGGTGTCTAATAGTAAAGGAATTCAACGAAAATTTAAAGAGCATCTACTGGGATATGAGAAAAGCCACAATCAGCTGTAGCTGATTGTGGCTCGCTAATGCAGCGTATCTTTACTTTAATTGTAGCCAAATGACAAATTGGCGAGCTTCTGTATTCATGCGGAATTCGAAAATTCAATTGTAAGCTGAATGAATTTCACGGTTCACTTCACTTTGTTTCCTAGTTGAATTGAATTAGTAAATTTGAGTTTATGGACGCGTGCTGTGTTGCATTCATTGTTGGAGTCTTTGAAGTCGATCATGTTTATTCAAGTGTTCAAAGGTCAGTGAATAACGTGTCAATTTAATGATCACGATCCACCATCCTTTTTTGTATCCCATCAAACAACTGAACTATTGCTCACCTTTCTGTTCTATTCACACGTTAGTTCTGGTCACTTTCATTCTGATTTATCATCGCTCTTGAGTTTTTCTCTAATGTTCACCTATTCCACTTGCCCTTTTAAGAATCGTGCAAAATGTGCTTCATTGTTTTCATTTTCGAAAAAATCTCATGAAACCGAAGTGGAAATGATGCTGTTATCAGCGTTTTCCGCATGAGATATGTTATTTAGCATAGTTTCAAGATTTGCTGTAAGTATGAGGATTGCTTTTTGTGCGAATCACGATCTATGCAATAGTGTGATTAAAAGTATAAGCAACTCTAGGCATTCAAATTTTGTTGACGCACATAATGAGTGAAATTCGTGCAAGCCGACACTGTGAACTCGAGCCTCTTGTAGTCACAAGTTTGGCCGTGAATCTGACCATGAAAGCAATTTCATGAGCGAGCATAAGATTAACTCGAGCCTGATTCGATGAGATGAGCCCAGTTTCTGCTACTATGCACCTTTAAAGAGTAGTAAAGACTGTGTTTATCTCATCGTAATTGGATCGGCCATTTTTACCGATTAACTCTGACAACAATGGTTTTGCATTGGAATATATCGGTGTTTGCAAAAGTTTTTCAGTTTGAAAGTTAGATTGTGCGTATGTTTTGCAAATGTGTTCTGCTGTGGGTTGAATTATGCGTGGAAATTGAATTCGTTACGAGCGAAAATTTCATTTGTAATCAGTTGACTGCTCAGAATGCGTATCCTCAGGGAACTGCTGATGCACTCTGCCGCATCGTCGTAGGCGTTCTTTTTCATCGATGTTACTCGTTGTTGTGGTTCATTTTTCGACGCATAGCAGAGTTTTTTGTGAAAGTTGCTGAAAATTACGAAAATTCCGATCAAAACTATCTTTTTTTTGGTGTTATTTGGTATTTTAGTTGCTGCTCTTGTTCAATTTTATGCGATTGTTTGTTGATGGTGAAAACAAGATTTTCTCCATTTCAAAAACATTTCATTCGTTTGGTTGATGTGATTGTGATTTTCTTATTCCAAAAGCTTTTTCCTAATGCTCATCCAATTTTCTTTTCTTCGTCAAATTAAACATCTTCATGTCATCCACTAAGATTGATGTTTCCATTTCAATCCAGTTGTCTGCTCTCATCTACATGGCCTTCTTGTATTGATGATGGATGGATGGATAACAGCTCAACGAGAGATAAGTTCATGGGGGTGGTACAGACACTTGTCACTTTTCACTATTTTTTCGAGACATTTGTTCAAAATCTCATCGAAAATTTTGAACAATGAGTGTGTTTTTTGTCTTTGGGAGACTTTTTCAGTGTATAGTTCCATCGCGTTGATCAGATAATTCATATGGAATTATCGCCGAATATTTTCGACATCTAATAGATTGGCTTATTCTTGCAAAATGATTGACTTGTAGGCTAACTGAAGAAAAGAAGTGTAAGCCAACTGAAGATTACTTTTGAGAGTATTCCTATGTCTTATTGCCGTTATGTGGAATTTATTTCCAGTATCTCAGCAGATTTACTCCCAGTCCGTTATATCTTTCTTCATCTGTCAAGTTCAATCACCAAAGAAGTCATTCGATAGTTTCCGAGCTGCTGCGGCATCCACTATCCAAACTTTATAAGAGCTCAGTGCTAAAATTCATGACATCTTCGGTGTTTCTCCTATCCTACTTAATGCTATATCACGAGTATTCATGACTCTTTTTTAAGCGATAATATAATCTGTGAAGTGCCGTTCCTCTTAAAGAAGTGACCATATTTATGATATGTATATGTCGATATTGTATGAAATTTTTAGAGAGTAAGGTGTCATGATTTTATTGATTCATCTTTTATTTTGAATTTATGATTCATTGTCGATGGGGGTTTGAATGTTTGACTGTTGGGTATAATCTGAGGATTGAATCATTCTCGCATACGAATTTTAGAATTGAGTGATTATTCGCTTTGCACACTCACTGTTGGCATGTTCATCATTCAGTAGCTGTTTCACTGAGACTGATATAAATTTGAGGTGATTTTTTGACGAATTTCGCAATATTAATCATCTGCATCCATCATTTTCGAGCTCTCGTTTCTGCACCGATGAATTGTTTATAAGTGAAATGTTCATTTTTGCAATATTTCTGAATTTAATAAAACTGTTTTATGCGTTACTAATGAGCAGAAAGTAGGGTCTTGTGATGGTAGTCAACCGAAAAACTGATTCAGTTGGGCTTTGGTGCAATTAATTTCCATGATTCCGGACTTCGGTACTTATCGGAAATTGAAAATTCGTTCAGAATTTACCGACCGTATTTCAATTGTTGATCATTCCGAGTATCGCGCGAATGTTCTGAGTGTCGTCTGAAATATCTGCTCGAAAAACGTTTTCTTGAGTTGATGTGTCCATATCTGGAAGTGTAATCGAACAGTTCAAAAAATAGTTTGAAGGAATTGCTTCGATATTTTCGTCGTTAGATGCGAGTTTATCAACATATCACGACCGTAAATTTGATATGAAATTTGTGAATCAAGACACTGATTGTGAAGGTGTTCCATCAACGTGTATTGACCTTGCGAGAAATTTGTTTTAATTTGCACAACGATTTCAGAATGAACAAAACTCTGATGTATTTCTAAACACATTGACAACTAATCGTTAAAACTCAATACACACACACTGCATAAAGCATTGAAAGTTCACGAATCCACCGAGAAATGCCACGAAGGAAAGGCGAATACACACTGAACAAATCGACCTCATATGCGATACTACCTGGTTTGGTAGCAAATGATATCTATGCGGGTGTTGGCGTGTCGTCGGCTGGCTCGTGTCGTACGACGTTTCGTTTGAATATGACTGCGAATGATGCGGATTTACTGGATTTTGCAAATGAAGAGAACAATAACAAGAACGATGACAGTCTTTACTTTGACACATCCACAAAGAATCTGAATAAATCTTTTATGACACAAGCGCCCTCAAAGGAGCGTAATGTAAGTCGTCATCATCGAGGGGCACTTCTTCGGGAGTTGTTCTACCGAAAGTCTCGTGAAAAAGAGAACACTGGCGGCTATCGAGGTAGTCCGGCGAAGGTTCGACCACAAGATCGTCTCACCGCAAACGGTTATTACCGTGCACCAAGTTGTGACTCACCATGCCGTTTACCGTATCGCTGTCCACTCGACAAAATGCGCATTAAGACCCCTCTATCGTCGCGAAAACACTCCAAACAACCACCAGTTCGAGTGCTCTCATTTGTCAGTCTGTTGCCCGAGGCACAAACTGTTCAGTACGTAACAACTGCAAAAAATGGTACTCATGTGCTTAGAAATGGTTACGTGAAGGGTTCGTTTCTGTCGATTGCATTCTTGAACTGGATTAATGTAACAACCGTTGTGCATGAATGCTGCTTGATTAATCGTATTTGTGCTTGAATATTATCGGTTCCTGATCAGTTCGAGATCACTCATCACTCGATCAGTCATCATTTGGTTGATCCCGCACTTTTTCCAGTCTCCCTCTGATTCTAATTATTCCTTGAAGATGCAATCAGTTAACATGAAATAATTCATCAAAGAAGAAAAACATGTTGCAATTTGGAAGAAATGACATTGACAAAATTGTACAAAGTGTTACCGGTATTTTGCTCATTGGTTTCCCAACTGATCTATCCACCTTTTTGGTGAGAGTAAAGGAAGTAGGCCACTTGAAGGATGCACATTGAGCGAGGTAGGTCCATGTGAGGAGGAGTATAGTACAGCGTGCATGGTTCTTAAATAAGAATGATTACAATTGGTGATGTGCGTGTGTTGAAAGTTATGGTTTTGACTGAACAAGGACACAGACACTTGCCGTGACGAGAACTGGCGAGCAGAATAAAGTTGAAAGTAGTGTTCGTCGGGGAGCAATTTTTTGCACGGGGGTCCCCGCGGGGAGTAAATTGGACGGGGGGGGCCCCGCAAAAAAGTCGGGGAGTAAATTGGACGGGGGGTCCCCGCAAAAAAGTCGGGGAGTAAATTGGACGGGGGGGTCCCCGCAAAAAAGTCGGGGAGTAAATTGCGCGGGGGGAGCGCTCCCCGCGTTCCCCGATGGGGTCCCCGACGGGGACCCCGTTCCCCGACGAACACTAGTTGAAAGGCTTACTTGTAAGGCTTGTGCTTGCCAATTCGAGTAGTTGATGTGCACGTGAACCTGCTGAGCATGAGCGCCGTACAAATGGTACGTGTGCCTTAAGCAAAATTCGCTTTCAGAAAATGAGCTAGCAGCATTTTTACTGTGCATCATCACTTGACAAATCCAAAAGCGTAAAACCCTTCAAGGGTGCATGCTAGCACCATATGTGTACATGTTCGTGTTCGTGTCAGTCATTGTTTCGCTGAATTGATTGATTATCTGCAATTACCGTAATGCACAAACACTCAAAAACAAACACATAACTCTTTTTGTTATTTTATAATTCACTTTTTTTCTTCTTCATCAAACACTAACTGTTTCATCTGTATGCTAGAAGACGGTTTTTTTTGTTGTTGTAGCGATGAATGGATAGAATTAGAATTATATCGAATTGGTTCATCTTGAAAGTTTACTGCTGAACGCACAAATTTTTTTACTCGCAGAGATGCTGATCGGCTCGGTTCAGTGAGCAGTTCAGTCAGATTTCCAAAAAATAAATAAGTTTCTGGCCAGGAAAGGTCACGAACGGAACCCAATTTGTGATTGTGAGTATAAACTTTTCCTACAACTGGAAGTTGACGATCCTTCAAGCAGTGTCAAAATTTTGTAGTATTCTCATGGACATTGTTTAGACCATTCGGCTAATTCATTTCATTTGCAGATGCGTTCGTAAACAGTCAAGAATGGACGCTAAGTCAAGGAGTTCCCGAGCTTAAATTGGTGAGTTTTCACTTTTATCGTTTCTTTGTTGAAGTGTTTGTCTGAAAAACGAAAACGCAAAATGTGAAATGGAATTCAAATTTTGCACATTGAATTGTCTAAAGTTGTCTTTGTTGTCGTGTTCATGATGAATGTTTGCTTTTGCGTTCTTCTTATTTTTTGTTTTCCTGATGGTTTTATGGTTTTTCTGTTTCGTTCAAACTTTTTCTCGGTTCTCAAAAAACCCCTCCACCAGTATTAACGAACAGAACATCACGGAACAGAAAATATTCTCTTCACTCTTATTATCAATTTTAGTGTGTTGAGAATTTCGAGCCGTTTGCGAGGAAAATTGCCCGAAAATACAATGGTAAAAATTTTGCCAGATCAACTGATCTTAATTCGGAAAACTGCAGAATTGAATTTGAATCATCTTGAGACTGCGAATTTAAATGATACGTCCATCTTGTTCTAATTTTAAAAAGATTCATTGCCATTTAGATAGGTCCATGCTGATGCTTTTAAGTGTGATAGCAATTCATCAACGCGTAGAAGTTGTCACCCGTTTGTGAATGTCCTTTTTTGCCCGTTGTCTTCGCCGATTTTCCGAATAAACACAATCATAAATTTTAAAATTCGTTTGCTCTTTTCTCTACAATTCTTCCATCCAAATTTGAGAAATTCCTTAGGGATAACATATGCATCGGGCAGATCTCGATTATGATAAACCGAAGTTTTTACATCTTAAGAGCACTAAACACTTGAAAGACCCCTACGCCGAAGTATGGCGGACGTTATGATCAGTGAATGTCTCGCAACTTCTTGCCTCATTTTTGCTTTCGTTACTCTATCCACCAAGTGTCACTATTTCCATTGTTCTCGGTAATCAGCCCAGATCGAAAAACTCTTCAGTGGAGTGTACGTCATTGATGTTCGACTGATACAGACAGTAGTGTCCCTTCAATCAAATCATTCTTTTGCGTTTGTGAATCCAAACAATGTCAAATATAGACAATGAATTTAGAGTGGTCGTTCCAGTAGATATTTTGCTATTTGAAAATTGTAGTTTTGTTAGTGGTGATGATAATTGCTGTAATTAGTTCATGTTCTCTGCTTTTTTGCTAACGATTCAGAGTTGATTTATGGGCGAAGAAATTTCTGTTTTTATTTGAAAAAATCGTTAACTAAGAATTTACGATTCTATATTTCGGCTTTCAACTCTTATCCAAATCTAAGAACTGCGATGAACATGAAGTTTTTTGAATGTTGCACGAAAGAGGCTCGGAAAACGTAAGAAACGTGAGCAAGAATGTTTAGCCAACAAGTGGAAGATATCATATATTGCACAAATCCATTAACTTGATTAATTTTTGTCTAGGAATGCTAGTCATTACCGTATATTGCAAACACAATTTATTGTGATGATTGACTACTCATTGAAGATGGTCATGACATAGGTAAGGTAATGAGTGATGTACGTGAATTGTTAGGTAAGGAAATAAGTCAATATGGTCGTCTTTTCATGTCAACTTTTGCTCCGTATTGCGCCATTATACACACCACTCCACTAATCACTGTCAATGCAATTACTACTACTCACCATCAGGACGACGTGTCATCATCGTATTCATTTGTTATCACTCTGCAAAAAACTACTTTTATTTTGTGAGTCGCGATCGAGAATTCGAGAGTGAGTGCGTTGAGATAGGAGAGCAGTATGAAGGTTGATGAAAATAAACTGCAACTGCTGAATTGTTGGTTAGGTGAGAAAATGATTGAATATGGCAGCAATCATTCACTTCCTTATTATTGAGGGCGATGATGGGCTTGAGCATAATCTTACCTTTTATTGTCTCGAGTTATTGATGGATGATCGTTACCTTGAGGTGATACTTCGGGTCGTGCTCATTGAAATGGCTGTGATATTTCGTCGGACTCGGACAGACAATTCTGGTGATTTTTGAGCTGTGATGTTCATAAATATATAGATAGATATATCGCTTGAATATTGCCAACGATAATCATTCGCTCGAGTGGTTTTAGGTAATTGCGTAACAGTCGAGCGATTTCGTTGATAAATCTTATCTGATAAATCGATGTTGTTTTTTGTAGTTTTGTGGGAAACGTTTATTTTATAGTTTCGTGGGATAAATTTATTATAACAGATACGTGTAAGTGGGTAGAGCACATTTCAAATGTTTTTAATGAGTTGAGGTGTTTGATGTTTATGGTTGGGTAGAATTTTTGCATAGATAACGCAGCAGAGTGGTTCCCTGAGAGTATGTTCTCCATCTTCTTATTACCTTGGCGATATCGAGATGTTAATGCAAGATTAAGGCAACATTCCTCTAATGATTGTATCAAATTCGTTTGCGTCTCTTTCATACCTCCTCCTTCAACCTCGTTATTGTTATTATTATTATTGTTATTGTGATTATTATTAAATTGCTATTATTGCAATTTCTATAATAATTGCTGGTGTTGCATTTACTTGCGTATTGCTGCTTTGTTCATCGAATCTATTATTATCATTATTACGCCGCCGAAATGTGTCCTCTATAATTAATTCTTACGCAGATTTTTGGTTCCTTTTAAGGCTTCGGAGACACATTTAGTGATATTTTTGATTTGATAATTGTGCTTTGATATGATGAAAATAAACTTCATTGTAATACTCAGAAAGAGTGCGATTATGATAGATTCATTTGAAAGAAAAGAAGGGAATGAAATAAGGAAGTTCATTCAGAAGATCAGCAACAATGATGACTTAAGAGATAACTTAAAACGTTCTGGGCACTGCACTATTTTTTTTTCTTTTTTGAAAAGACTCCCATTTTCAACGGTAGTTTATTCCATCAATAGAACCGGCATAGATCTATTATTCGATTTGAATTTGATGATGTTCCTTGGAGTATGAAATTTGATTCGAGAGTTGCTGCTGCTTAAGTATGTAATTGTTTGCGATATTATAGCACCATCAAAGCGATTTTGATTCTGAAGAACGTTTAATGTTCAGTTATGATGCATTATGATTCGGGTTTTTTTTTTGATGTGTTTAGTGGGAAATATGATGCCCTGTGACGTCGTGCTTAAGTGTGCGTGGCGATGCCCATCAAATTAATATACGTTTTTTGTGTTTTTGCGTGACGATGCGTTTTTTTTGGTCATTTCCGTCGAAAATTTGATTTGCTCTTGTCCAGATGAATCAGTCAGCTCACGAGCCGTATTATCATTTAATATGTTGCCTCCTATTTTACTGAGCTAAAACTGTTTGTTGTTGAAACAATGCGCAGAATTTGATCCGTCAATGTCTTCAAGCTTATTAGAGTTTTGTCTCTGAATTTCAGCGATTTAAAATGCGGTTATTGTTGTCAGCTGCCTATGCTGGAATTATGATTTAATTGTAGGGTTTTTATTGCCTGATAACAATGTTGCAATCAAAACTAACTTTCTCAAGATGATTAATCATTGGAAAAACAATGAAGTGGGCTTCATCAGACTGGAAAGATGGACGCCTTGTTTACATCTTTTACTTGCGTTCTTCTTAATTGATTCATTAGTGCTGTCTCGTCGGATTATCGGTTTTTTGTAGCATCTCCATAAGTGGTTAAAACGTTTCGAGAATCATCATTTTAGATGTTTTGTTTTAATTAGTGTGTGTGTGTTGTTTGGATTGACTTTGAATGATGAGCGTCATTGAGTGTTTGTTAGTAGATGCGAATAGTGCATTAAGTGAAGAGCGGGCGGTGTCATCTTCATATCTTCTGAGCAGCAAAAGAGTTTTGAATTGAAAGCATGTGCTGAATAGTAGTGCAGTGAGTGCATGTGACCGACCACCTGGGGATGAAGATCATGCATTGTGGCACTTTAGATTCGACAATGGTCCATCTGATACCCCCCATCGAGGAGTGCCTAACGCTTCTACTTCTTAATCATATCATTAGTGCACCTGTTCAGAACAGCAGATAGTTTTTACCTATGCGTGTGTGTTCATTTCTCATCAACTACTTTAATCGTGTTTACTTGTGTTTCTATCGTGAAGTGTTCATGTAGAGATCTGATTCCCAACTCGTTAGTCCATTTGAGTAGTGTACATGACTTGCAGTCATTAATTTTCACCGTTTGAAAATACTTAACGATAAGCAAAGTTTATTCCCGTCCATGCATGCAACTCGAATTTGATTGCAACACGCAAGAGATCATCTGCTTGTTTGTTGTCAATTCTGAGTAGCTGTATTCATGGGCTGATCACTGACATTGTTTAAGGGGATTGAGTAATACCATGTAATTTGTTGTATTATCCACAATATTCATCCATTTATAGCCTAAATTTGAGACGATCGAAATTGGCTTAATTAAGTTTCTTTTTTTTGCATTCAGCATTTCGTTGTGAATAAAAGTTCGCTGAATAAAATCTGGTATTGGTGACATGAACTGAGCTTTTTGTTTGATTATAGAATAGTTAATGTAACAGTAAAAGCGTTCAGTTGTTTGTAAAGAGGATTGTATACTCATAATAGATGAAATGTCTTTCATTGGATGAGGTCAGAAATGAAAGCATAACGATCGAGTGAAGTACTGTTCCGGAGAAGTCTTCTTAAGAGTTGTTTTATGGAAACGGCGGTCCTCAAACGAGCAGTCTGCTCCATTAACTGTTGCTAAAAGAAAATTTATGGTTACTAGAGGGTAACTGCATCAATAGCGCTAGCGCTTTCTGTCGCAAGTTGCCTTTATTCCAGTTCTTCTTTTCTGAGTTTATGACCATCAAATGAACCCTGAAAATTTTTATTGTTCGGTGAATTTCTGTATTCGAGTCTTACTGTAACATATCCATATTTATTTCGATGCGAACGCATTGTTGATTTGTTCTCACACGCCTCTGAGCCATTCCGTTCATATTTTAGTTGTTATTAATGATCAGCGATGAGCTTCCGTCCCAAGTCTGAGAGCACTTTGTTATCTCAATGCTTTCATCGTAGTATTTTCAGTTCTTATCAAATTAGTTCTATTTATCGTTTCATTTCTCTGAAAAACGCGTCTGTATAAGAGTATCGTATTTGTCGCCTTATCGTTATGAGATGTTTCTCGCATCGTTCCGGTTGATACAGATTTATCACAGAAAAAATTTCTTTGAAGTCGTCGGCTAATTGATCGATGTGTGCATGAGCCAACGACAGTTTGTGCTCTGTAGGATTCTGTAAAGTAGTTGTACTTTTCAACTGTTTAGAGTCTAAATTTCATTGAGTAGGAAACGTAGAATTCCGTCGCAAAGACTGTTTGGTGCATTGAATAAAGAACATCGGAAAAAAATTCCTTTGAGATGGTTATCATATCGTTTGCTGATATCTGCCAACTGAACGAATGATTTACATTCGCAGAGTGCATCACCAACAACCGTCGCAGTCGAATTGAAATCACATTCACATTTTAATATATTGTTTTATGAACAAATCATTTGCACCTCTACGAACAACAACAACGAAAACTGTTCAGACATTGATTTCATTCGCTGATTTTGCAAGCCATTTAACTTCATAGTGAATATTTGCAATGGGATCCTCATTCAATCAAATGAAATTGTCACTTTTATGGTATGCATCCGCATAAATCCACCAAAAAGAGAAGAGAATATGTAATGAAACGTTTTCAGAGTCTTCAAAAACTATGTTTTATGTCTTATTTTAGACCACTCTTCTATCTACTTTGAGGTTTCTCTCGTGCAGGCGTTATCTTCTCGAATTTGAGAAATATATCCAATTTCGTAATATAACCAAGATTGATTGATCGTTCTAATATCTGGGTCGTCTATTCGAGATTTTTTGAAATTTTCTAAGAAACTTATTCCATTTCATTCCATGGTTGTAAGGCTTGACGCTGGGAACTTTTTTCCGGTACTTTTACAGGTGATCTACACAATATGTCGTGCGGTCGAGTCCTAATATTAATGAAAATAGAAATTATTGCGGATGAATTTATTGTATTCTGTCAAATCTCCATTCCTTCTATTGCTGTCAGTGTGTGTGTATTGCCTTACCTTTTTTCCAATTTCATCACAGAATAATTTTTCAGCACAATTTTAATCGATCTTCCTTCTTTCAAATTCTGTAATCTGTGGGTTTTAAATCTCGCTCAATTTTTCATTCGTTCGATCCTTTGATTGGAGATAATTCCATAATAATATGTTCGGTTTTGTAACGTTTGATACAGTTTTTGCTAGACGTATGAATCAAAAATCTATATTCCTTATAGATAATATCTATAACAGATGATTACTTATATGATATGATACATAATTATATAAGATCATCTAGGAATATTATACCAGATGTATAATATTTATGAATGAGTGTGTAATATATGCTAATGCATATGGCTTGGTGTCGTATGTGAGAGTTGACCCTCTTGTAATGCTTACCGTGCTCGTTCCTTTACATATTTGCTTGTTTTGAATGGATCATTTTTACGTTTTGTGGTGTAACGACATCTGTTTGTTATCTACTTAATCCTCTCTGCGATATCCTTCTTCCGGTTCAATTCTAGGTTAAGATTCATTCCATTGGTTGAGGCTCAGAATGTGGTCGAACTCTTAGAATGTTTTTGGATATGCCTCTCCTTCAGTAGTTCTGCTGATCATACGTGTTTTTGCTTCGCAATCGTAATTGTGCGACTTAAAGTCCTGTGAGCTGCTATCGTTACTTAATAGATATCAACTGAAATGTTGCATTTAACGGTTAATAAAATAATATTAGGTATTTATAGTAAATGACAGCTCATAAATTTTAGGTAGTATCAGTCAAGATTTCGAGATTACTTCACTTATATTAAACTTAAATGTAAGATTTCAGTTCATGACTATCAGTAGATCCTTTCACATGTCACAAATCCAGTCAAATCGTCAAACATAAAGGTCATAATTGAATGGCGTTCAAATGAAATTTGGCCTCAAATCTCCGTGCTGCCTCTGCTTTCCTATGCCCGCAGTGTCATGTCCCATCACCGTCTCTATTGTTTATTCATCACACATTCGTTTCGATATCCGGTGTGGTTGAATACGACTTGAGAACCAACCAACTAAATAATGACACATTCACCGAGTCAGGTGCATCTATCTGCTCATCCCATATTATCGCACTTCCATATTCATTCAAATCGGCCAATTTTATTTCCCATTTCCCACAGTTACACTCATCCATAGTGGGTTATGACGCTTGAGATTGTTTCGTCTTTTTGACATTTTAAAGCTCCATTCTTGTGGTGAGCATCTGTTCCACGAGAGTTCTTTTCTAATTAACATTAAATTTAGTTTTGATGTTTATCCGTTCTGTGCTGGATGTTCTTCGTTCACTATACTTGTCTGAGCCCACAATTTGAGTTATTAAATGAACTAGAAAGGATCTTATGTCTGATAATCGAATAAATGAAAATATGATGTTATCGTTTTCGTGATTCATTTTCAGTAGTTCTATTTGAATGTTTTCATTGTTGTCGTTTGGAGGCATTCAGCAACGAATTGAATGAAATTTCTCCCTAAAGCTCAAAATGTTCTTTCCTTCAAATTCGATTCTCAAATGTTTTCACTTTCTCTTCATTCCAACAACCGATCAGTGCTGAACTGTAATGGCTCATTATCAATCATCCGCATTCAAATTTCACTATCATTAATAAATCTGATTGTGCGAGAGATATGGAAATACAAGTTTCGGTGAATTTATGACATTGCATGAATGATTGATGGTTGATTATAAGTTGGCGTTGATATATAATACTCGATATATATCCATTCGATATCACATTATTAATATTGATGCAGCACCTGGTTGAATAGAGCGATGTTTTGAGCTGAATATCATGTATTGCATCGAACCGATCACGTATCGAATCACTCATCATCTCATTTGATTCAATAATAGGTTTTGACTACCGGAAGACCATTACTACGAATTCTCGTTCCATTGTTTATTGTCATCGTTTTTTCTTATGTGCTCTGTTTCTGTCAATTCTGAAAGAAATTGTCTCGCTCTGTTCGGGTTAGAAATCGTGTCCTGAAAAGATTCAAGTCGAAGGGAAGAGTCTTGTTTGAGGCTATTTCAACTCTCTAAGACGCTCTGAAGCCACTACGCTTTCTTGCAGCATCTAATTAATTGCGTTTCTAACCTTCATATCAGATAATACAAATCTCAGAAATATATTTCATTTTCTTCTGATTATGGTCTTCATGTGATATTTCATTGGTGGACATTTATTATCGGTAGAGATGAGTATCTTAAGCATGAGACAATCGAATGTGTAGCACTAGCAATGGAAAAAGCAAACAAACGAGAACGGTAGCAAACAACTTATTTGTGTTTGTATTAAAGATATTAAAAATTGTTGAATGAGATATAGCGATGTCTATTCGTTGAGTTTATGTGCATATAACAGATTAGATCTTTTATTATGAAACTTAATCATTGTTGGAGTGCACTCTTTTCATGCAATCGTATTCTCATCATAATGAATGGTTTTATTAGTATTAGTCTTGTTTGTTTATAGTGTTACTTGAATATCTCTGAGATTAAATGATTGCATTTGCACATTCGATGAAATGAAGTTCGATGATGGGATTTTAGATGAGTTTAAGCCAAATTAGAGTTGAGGGTGTAGTTTTATTGTGATTTCTTGGTGACATATTCAGAATGTTATGCAATTTGTTATTAGTTATGGATCATTCGTTACACTGATGAGTTGGGTTTGATCAGTCGGTATGATACTGGTTTGATGTATACCATCATTATACGCTTATTTGTCGAGATGATCTTAGATCTCATCTTAAATATGAGCTGTGATTGTGGGAGAGTGTTCGAAGTAGATATCGTTGATCTTTGCCTGATAACAAACCAAATATCTGATGTTGTTAAATTTTCACTCGTTATATTCTCACGTCGATGTCTTGAGAACGTTGTCTGTTTTGAATCATCTCGTTCGTTTATTTCATTTCATTTCAATGCATCTCAATCATTGTTTCGAATGATAATTCACAGTTTTCACAAAAGAGGTTCTCGTATTCGCAAAAGTATTGAAATTTTTGAATTTAATTCACTCTTTTAAAGTAACAGTGCAACAAAGGAAAATAATAATATAGGTGTATTGCATTAAGTCAGCATTATCTATTGTATTCGTGCCATTCATAATTTTGTTGTTTTTGGATTAGTCGTATTTCAAAGGAATAATGCTCGCAATTGGTCAACTTTTATGGTAATGGTAAATTAAAGAGGTGCTATTGAATGCATTCTGTTTCTGCACTGAACAATAGAACAATGGTTGAGGTTTTATCCTTGCTCGGATGGATCTCGCTGGGTTATTCCTCTTTTGTATGTGGATCTATCTGTTCATTTATTCGAAGAATCTATCCCTAATGTTCTCTCCATTGACGGCCTTCACAAGTTTATATCTGTCTGTTATTCAGTACGTAGGTAATATTGTTAATATTTGATTTCACAGTCATTTCAGTTCATTCGTATGCGGTAATTTCATTTCTTTTGGTGTTTGGAAGAAAGTACGTATTTTTTCACATATCGAAATAATAGAAAAATAAAGAATAAACTTTGTTGACGATCTTTCAAGATGCCTAATGCAACGTATTCTAATGTATGCAACTCACCTGCTTCATATTATTTGGAAGGTTTGAACATCAGTTCCAAAACAGAAGCTTAACTTGGTTTATTTGACCATGAGAACACTGAGTTCATCATTAGAACAAAACTTCTTCGAAATATTCGAAATTTGGTTGTACTAAAAACACTCCTGTACAACCCCGTCATACTATGAATCTGTTTTATTATGATCGTTGCGTTGCTCGTCGAAATATTTTTATTGTATCAACGCTGTTGAATTGTTTGCTAATTAGTGATATCATTAGGTTACGATGTTTTGTTGATTGTTCATTACAAATTTCTGCATTTTTGCAAGTGACCGTGTGCGGCATTTGGCATTCTCGTCTTCATTCGAATGACGCAATTTTTTATGAGTTGTAATGATCATCTTGCTCAAAACACGACTGTTCGTAAATCACTCACAAAATCATTTTTTTGTTGTAGTCTTGACTTTACAGCAGATTTGTTACAACTAATAACCAAAAAACAGTGAAATTACTGCATAATTAATCTGATTGTCTCTGAAGAATATGAATAGATTTCGAATTTTACCGGAATCTAGCTTTAAGAGTATTGTGATTTTAAAAATTTTTAACCGTTATCGAGGCGACGTATGCAGAAGAGTTTTGAATTATCAACAAGAATTGAGATACATGTAAAATGTTTGTATTCTTCATGCTGGCACATAACTGGACTGCATTTTGCGTTAATCTCGAACTGGATGAACATCATGAAGCATCGTAATGTGATTCAGCGCGTTGTTGCACTCGCGTAATCTGAGAAATAGGGGTAGATTGATGAAATCTGAATGGGAAGATAGAAGGGGAGGTCATTTGATGATGATGATGTGATGCGATGAGATGAGATGCCATGCAGATATCTCTTTAATCGTATTTATTCTCCATTTGCTAAGATTGCTTTGGATTAGATTTGATTCGGATCAAATGTGAAAATCTTTGATTAGAGCGCATTTGGATAGACGGGTAGTTATGGTAATGTTTTGAGCTGAGCGATGCGATCATCTTTCCTCCAGACGATATCACAGCGTTGGATTGAAGTAATGAAAATGGATTAGTGCCCGATAAACGCATATTTGCGGATATATGAAAGCCGCATTGTTCTTATTTAATCACTGTCCTCTTGAATGAAACTTCAGTGTAATATTACAGTCATGACTTTAAGTATTCCCTCACTGTTTTCCACTTTGTTTGACTTTGGCTTACTGGCCAGAATTTAAAGCATGTTTCTGCAATATTCCTTTATTACAAGTCTCTCAGTCAATATCGCATGAATCACGAACGAGATATTCAGTGTGAATTTGCCGTAATTTTTGTACAATTTATTTCGAGAAATAAATGCGAATGTTTTTCTGTTGCAAAATGCTCAGAATGAATACTCTATGAACTGTATGAATATTCATTGCAGGGCGTTGTCGGGTCATTGCACAGCGGCAAAACATCACTCGTTCATCGCTATTTGACCGGTGCTTATACCAGTGAAGAGTCGCCAGAAGGTCAGTTTCGAAATTGCTGAATCAGAGTGTGTTCAACGAATTGTTGTAAATCATTGCGGTCACGCTTACACGTATGTCGCCGCAGTGATGGATTCGAATAGATGATCTCATTGAAACCTTCTGTTCAGTTGATTGTTGAACATATCGTACTTTATTCACCGCTTCACTGGAGTAAAAAACCTTCATTTGCTCTTTCTTCTAGGTGGCCGCTTCAAGAAAGAAGTGGTTCTCGACGGTCAAAGTTATTTGTTGTTAATTCGTGACGAAGGCAGTGGTGTTCCTGAATATCAGGTATTTTGAGTTTCGACAATTAAGAATGAATTGCGAATTCATAACTGTATCAAATCAAGGCAAATCGGCCTATGATGAATTCATGCTGCCCACCAAGCCAGACAACATTTAATTATTCAGTCATGTTGCTGTTGATAACAATTATGATCCAGAAACATTTTCAAATTTCGAAGCGGCTTCTTCAAATAAAATCCTCTGTATGGACAATAGATTTCAAATATTCACTTTAGAGAAATGATTATATCAATTCGATCGGTTCCTTTTTCCGATTAACTGATCACATTAATAAAAGAGGAAATTATTCGTTCGATATTAATTGGATCAAATTGTTTGCGGTGATTACTTTGAGTAGAAATTATAATTTTTGTTGCATCTGCTCTTCGTATTCATTATTTGAATAAATTGCATTTGGGATTAATTTTAATTAGATAACTTAGTGGATATTTAGTTTCTTGATGAGGTTTTCATAAGACATTATCATCAAAGAGGTTCACAGTCATTGCCGACAGTTAATTAGTTAAGTAAACGTTTCGAAGCTGCACGCCTTCTTATCTTATCTTGAGGGTTCATGGGTTCATTCCCTTGAATGGCCGATCCGTCTGGTTAGATTCCTCTTTGAACAGGTGCACTTTCGCTAACGATAAAAACATTCATTAACTCGTCACTTTCGCTTTATTAGACACGCGAAGTGATGTGTAATAAACCCATATGTGATGCTCTCTCACTGAATATGGCATTATCGTTCGTTTGACTGAACCCACCAGAGAGCTCCCGCCTAGTCCATAAATAAACCACCCAAATCCCCAACTTCTGGCTTCATTTCATTTCATACGGGTTCCCAGTTGTTTGCCTTAACGAAAACCTCATGATAGTGTCGGTGCGATGTTTTTGATTTGGCTAGATGTTATCGAATGTATACTGGTTGGTTAATGATATCACTACAAATAATGCGCACAGATTGTTACAATCCTCCTCCTCCCCGTCAAAATACTCACGTGAAGAGATATTTTTTAAGATGTTTTATAGTGCAGAGAGATAGTTTCACTGAATTTGAAGGATAATTTCGTTTTCTTTTAGTTTTTCTGTTCGTCATATTCCCATTCGAAATTACTGGTTTGTTAGTGATATCATAAAAACAAATGATATCATAAAACAGAAAAACAGCAAAGTAACGACGCAGTTGACCAAACAGTGGTGATTCATCTGAGTTACTCATCTTTTTCATCTGTAACGAAGGAAGAAAAAACTCTTCAAATGAATTGTTTTTTCAAAGCAATGTTCATCCTTCTTTCTGCTATAAATAATCTCGAATTTGTTTTTATTTTCAGTTCGCTCAGTGGATTGATGCCGTAATATTTGTTTTTTCATTGGAGAGTCAAGACAGCTTCGAGACCGTACTTCATTACTATAATCAAATGGCTAAATATCGCAATTTGAGTGATGTCCCAGTGTTGTTAGTTGGAACACAGGTAAGATTCGTTGCATTTTTTGAAGTTTTTGTGTCGTTGTTGATGTGTATGCGAGACATGAAACCACCCTAGGAACTGTTCTTTTCTCTGATTTACTGTAATTTTGTTTTCTCTATAAGGAAAGTAGGTTCTCTCCTAGCTACCCGTAAAGATACAATACAGACGATGTATCGTATGAATCAAAATTTCGTAACGCTCTGAAGTTCATATAGTCGATCGTTCATCGCTTTTCCGAATTCGGAGCGATTCATAGAAAAACGGTTTCGTTATGAATTGTGTTCTTTCATTCCAGTATGGACCACAAAATTGTATCACTAACCTGACCTCCCCTTAACTGTCATCGGGTTCTTCATCAATTGCAATGAACTTACTCTGGTGTCTTTTTTTTCACTTGACGAACCAAAATATCTACCTACTGCAATTTTATTCGAGTTCCTTTCAACTACGATAACTTACTATCACTTTATTGAAAACTTATGAGTTTTGTTAAAGTTTACATAAGCGTCCCATTCTCTCACTCCAATTGAATACGATTCTTGCCATTCTGAAACGTAATAGCGGTGCCGTGTATGGTGAAAAGTGTGTCAAAAGTTTTGTTGGACATCAAATCTTCAGTACTTGTATCTCCTCGGTGTATCGTATAGTATTTGCGAAGTTTTATCCAAAACAATCTTATGATATCAATTTTCAATAGGGTCATTTCTTTCTTAAAAAGTTTTTTGAGTAGACATCGTTTAAAGTGGATAGGATGTTTACATAGCTCTGAAATTGTGTCATTTTGTTCTTGAATGCGATCTTGAATCGCGTTTTGCAAAGTTGTAATAGTACTAAAATGGAATCATTTGGTGAATGAATAGCGTATTTAGAAGAGTAGAAGCGAAAATGTTATAATTTATTTGGATGCTTTCATTGAGAAGGGTTGATGAAGTATTTCGAGTAATCATTAGTCAGTTTTAGCGCATGAGTCAGCTTGTGCTCGATTTTTGGGTTTTGATTGCGAAAGAATTTCGAAAATCCTTCTCGCTTCTTTTTTCATGAACTACTCTAACAGTGCAGTGAGTAATTCCGCAAATTGTGGATAATCCAGTCCATTCCTACTGCTTTACTGTATGATTTTATACGGTGTTTTGGTTTTTAAGGATGCAATAACCGAATCAAATCCGCGTGTTATCGATGAACATGAAGGTCGACAAATGGCAAAAAACCTGCCGCGATGTGGCTACTACGAAACTTGTTCAACGTATGGTCTGAATGTGGAACGGGTCTTCAAAGATGGTTCGTTCGTTGGATCGTTGTTTTTTGGACTTGTTAGAGTAATTATCTGACAATGAGCATTTTTTCAACAGCAATTTCGTTTTGATTTTTCATTGGATTTGTTCTCTCATGTCAGCAAAAACTTCATAATTGTGATGATAAAAAGTGTTACAATTGGAAATGGGACAATAATAGATTTTGAACATACAATAAATCAGCATTGTTATCGAGTAGTGAGTGGGTATGAAGGGAATTCGACTGAAGGAGGGAAAGTTGAGGTTGATTGAGTGTGCATTGTGATCATCATTAACATCACTTTATTGATAATGACGAGGGGATGTTGCAATTAATTTCGTTGATTGCATCTTTGAGTGATTCAATTAATCACTCGTTGTTTATTTCGTTGCTTTTATTCGTTTATTTGATTGGATCATTGTTGGTGTTTGTTGCAAAAGCATTAGTTGCTGCCCAAAAATTCATTTCCTTTTCTATTCACTGTCGCTGAATTATTTATCCTTTCTCCTCATTATTCAACGTGAAATTCTCCGTATTTCACGCTGTTGATTTTTTTAATGCAGTTATCCGTAGATTACAGGACGTTGTAATGAATGGAGAGTGGAATATTCAAAATTCTTAGCAGTGAGCTTCCGCGCAGTAATATTCAGTTTTGCACACAGTGTAAAATCCCTATGATTTCTTGTAAAATCGAATTTCTCGTAGAATTTTTGAAAATATGCTGTGTAAACATTGAAATACTTAGTTGTTAAAGCTTTCATTGTCAAATCAAAATCAATCTTCAGAAATCGCCTGTTTTGTTAGAGATTAGTGCACGTATTGTCATGTCGACTGTGATTGTTTATTTTACTCAAAGTTTCATTCAGTCATTCAAATTAATGTGTTTACTCAATTTTTTGTTTCAAAATTTCATTTTTATTCGTGCTAGCAATTCGGCTCGCGGTAACTGCTTTAGCTTGTCGTGTGGCTTTTGTGCTTGGACTGAGATGATTGCAGAATTGCGTTAATTCTATACTTCTTATTAATCAGCACTACATTTATCGATACTCTCAACTGATTGCTGAAGTTCTGCTTCTCTCGTTCGAAAATTTTTGCTCAATTGCAGCTTTCAAATCGCTTTTTGACGAAATTCTTTTGTGAAATATTCGTTAAACCAATTCAGTTCATGATTTCAACAGCCTTACTCTTTCCTTTGAAAACTGATGATTTACAGTCAACACACTACCAACACCAAATTCTCATGAAAAAATCCAGTCGGTGACAATTGAAAGTATACCATCGAAGTTGTGTAACTCTCTATGAAAAAGATTAACATCTGTTTTGTTTTTTCTGTTTTCAGATCCATTCGTCTAGTTTATATTGCAAACAACATTCTTTACTGAAAAAAACCCCAAACGCTCAACTTAGTTTACTTTCGTTATTAGTAATGCTCACACAGTTTACTTGCATTAGTAATACATGCTCAACTTACATTAATATAGTATCTATAAATCTGTGTTTCTAGTATTATTTTCTTGCGTTAAGATGATAACAGTTTATGATGAAGTGTCCATTCTGTTGAAGTTTTCACAATTACGATTGAATGAGTAGTGCATCAGCACTGAAAGCTGCTGCTAACAATAGTATCATGAGGTTAATAATATACGCAAGTGCTATAAAGCTCATTCATCATTCGATATTTCAGTGTTTATATTAGACCGATCTACCAGCCATATGCTGTAAATTGATATGGTTTTATAGTATTATTTGCATTCACCACCATCACAGAGTAACAAATTTATTGATGTGTTTATAATATTTATAAATAAATTTACGCATATTATTCGTATATACTTTATTTTATGAAATATGCTGCAATATTTATGCTTGCTGCCTCAGCAGTACCGACCGCTTCATATCTCATATCATACCGATTTAGCTTTACACTCTTATATTTTTATTTTGGAGAGCACGGTTACATTACACACAAAGCCATCATCCAAACTTTATGATTTTTCTTTCTTTATAATCGTTAATATTAGTGTTTTGGTTATTATTATTAGCTTTATTCTGACCGTTAAATAGATACAATACTATAGACATTTTTTTAATTGATTTTTTATCATATCGCCACTTTCATCTTATCTTTCTTTGCTTGATCTGATCACGGAGTGCAATTGCGTTTGTTTTTTCTTCAGATTCTTTTACAATGCCTTAGCTGCAGATGCTAATGGCTGTGTAATAGCCTTGTGCGCAAAAATCATAATATCGATGTGAACAATCTCGAGTATTTTATGATCATCAAGATTATTATTATTATTATTCTTGCTTATTATTATGATTGTTATTATTTTATGACATTATGTATTATTACTATTATCATTGCTTATTATTATCATTATTAATGTATTATTATTATTATTATTATTATTATTATTATTGTATTTATTGCTATATTTTGTGCACATCAACAACATATTCACTTGTTCACGAGCATGTTCGTCCGATTCTCTGAATGATCATCACTCTTTGCTTTTCGTTAGAAATATTTGTGCTGTGAAAGCAGATGAAACGATTGCAACAGAAACACCAGTCATTACTATAATAACGAGTTCTCTCGTCTTAAGATTTATAGTCGAAGTGAAGTTATTGCTTAATAATCACCACTTAGAAAGTGTTCTTCAGTGAATTCTTAGAGAAGTATCCTTGAATACAATAGCACATTTATATGGATTATTGATATTGAAAATACGAACGTTTTGGTGGATTGCGAATTTTCAGTATTCGACTGAAAAGTGGTGATGAGTGAAGGAGAAATTGAGAAAAGTACAAAGGATCTTTTCTCAGCAGAATCGTCGACAGTTCAAAACAATTATTTTGTAAGCATTGAATACAAACAATAATCAAGAAGTACTCATGAAGTAAACACTCATTTTGAATTTCGAATTGTAGCAACAACATAGAAATCTAGCAGAGCATTGTGCTGCGTTCTGCAGCAGCGGGAGAAATTATCCATTTTTGGGTAATTTGGCAGTCTCGGGGGGAAATTAAGGGGATTGGGACATTAGTTCGGACGTTATGTATGGAAATAGTAAATTACTGTAGTGGGAGGGGTGGGGGGGGGCGGAATGACGGCCAGACCATCGAAGGGGGTAGTGGGCACCTGAATGTGGGTACCGCTGATCTACAGAGATGTTGATTAGAGCATATTTTATTTCCTCCATCATGACAGATCATCACCTACAGCAGATTTCTCCTTCTGTATGTCTTCAAAAGCTTGGAAAAATTATATGGTCAAATTGTTTTCTAACTCAATGAAATGCAATTGTTTGTTTTTTCAAACGAAATTGCGAAGGTCCTATTCGCTGCATAATATTATGGGCAAAAGTGAATCGTTAGTGAAGGCGTGCGCAAAAAAAAATAATTTGTTTTTTATGTTAGTGATTATTCAATCAGTCTTGATTTCCTTTCCAGTGCACTTTTTTATCTTGTGGATGGTAATTAATTCCATTCGATCATATCTTGTTTCCTGTACGATAATTATTTTTATTGATTGTAGGATATTTATTTGCAATCTCTCACGCATGAAACTAACATTTTGCCTTTTCAAACTATGAAAATACACTGCGATTTTGGTCAAGAATTTTTTCTAGAGCAAAAAATTTCCACTGATCGGTGTTCTCGTTCAAGAGTGTGTTCAAAATTTTGCCCTGAAGAATGCAATTCAGTTGAAGTGCTTCACTCTTGTAGTTTCGTTTCGTTTCATTTCTCCTCAATATTGTTTCCAGTTATTGAGTAACACATTTTGAGTTACAATCTGTGCCATATGAGTAGTTACTGCATATATAAGCTTTGAAAGTTTGGAAGGCATTCGACTTTTTGGTTAGGGCATTAGATTAGTTTCTTAGCTTAGGGATTACTGTTTCAGTGTCGTGCAGTAGTGCTTGGTGATAGTCTGGTACACCAATACTTTCATGGCTTTGACTGCATGAAAATGTTATAGACATAAGCTGGAAGGATGGTTTTTTTGGAGTAAGTCTGAGTTGTGTGCTACATTAATTAGTTAAATGTCACATGGGCATATCTGAAAAGTGTTAAATGTCACACAATTTTCCAAAAGTGCAAGTGGTTGAAAGTTTGTTTAGTTTGAATAATAAGTGAATTGTGGTCGCATGGTGAGCACTGTGTGGCATTCGCAAACTGAATAGCCATAAATATTATAAGCAACCAACTTAACTAAATAAGCGAAATACTCTCAACGGACGAATGCGTTTGAAGATGACAAATATACGAAATGGAATGGAAATGTTGATTATGAATCGATAACGTCAGTGACACGAGAAGCTGATGTTGTCGAGAATTTTCAGTAGATTTCGTATTTCGCTTCAGTTTTACATCTAAATTTGATTTATGCTAAACGTGCCTACTGAAAACTGCTACAGAAATCGTTCGGGATGGAATGGATATTGATACTGACTGATCAAATATAAGTGATCAAATTATAAAGCAAACAAAATCAGCGCGATACATAGAGCGTGAAATAATGCGATATAATTCAGCATAAATTATGTGTACAACGTCGTAATCTAGCTGAGTTTTTGCGCATTCACTATTTAAATAAGCAAACGAGTGATATTCCTCTAGAAGCGGCGGCAATATAACTAATCGTAAGCAACCACGCTAGTGTGATGTAGCAGCATTCATTTCACAGCTTCTTATTGGATATGTAAATGAAACAAATGCAAGATTATTTGCCTATAAATACACATAGCAATATTCACTAGTAGCTCGTAAGAGCCAGCGTTATATCTAGTGCGAATATCTTTTCATTTGCTGATAAGAACTGAGAATTTTCTGCTCGTATATACGCACACCGGGATGTGCTCTTATTTTTCTAAGTCCTGCAACTACACTGAAAACGACAAGCAGAATCAGTAGTTTCGTACATGGTCGCATTGCTTTAAATTTGCTTTAAATCTTTAAAGCGATTCTTAAAAAATTGTCGTTTTTGTTGTCAAAATATGGTTATGTGCTTAATTATGTGCAACAAATGCGTCCATCTTGCACGCAAATCCAATCCAAGCCCTATCTGAGTACCTCATAACACAGATCGTAGGAAACGAAACGCTGTGTACCGCCTTCTCCCTGTTTCCTTTCATCTTACAACAACAACAGTTTACACTTCATTCTTCTCTTCTCAATTCTGAATTTATTCGCTTCTAATCGGTTCTTGCAACCGTCATCATCGTATCATTATAATTTTATTGTATTGCTAAATTCAAAAACGAAATCTGTTGCGCTGCTATTGGAGTTTTGCATCATCGCATTGCATTAAACACAGCATAGTTATTAAAGGGCTGTGCATATTATTGCTGTTTATTTATCAGCGTGCTGATCGCTCTTCATATAATATTTTGCTGAATATTCTATTATTATGACAGTTGTGTTACGATCAGTTTATGATATTATGCTCTGCTGAGGGTTCTTCTGCAACTCTTCTGCAATTCTGGAGTATCACCGTTCGTTGTGATTTCATGATTCTGTAGCATCACCGTTTTCTCAATGAAAACATCCATCATAAGATTGCAAGGGAGCAAATTTCGATCAGCAATTGATTTATTGTCGCTGTAATTAACACCACTCATTAACCTCATTGCTGCTATGTCCTCTGATTGTTGATCATTGCTGTGATGCAGTCAGATCGTACGGATCTCATTTTGATTGTTTTCGTTATCCTGATCACTCACTGACCTTCATTTATTCGAAAATTTCAACAACAAAAACTCTTTTCTTCCAGCTCTCATCTCCACTAAGCGTCGTCATTCCAATTGTTGTTATTTTAGTTGTTGTTGTTGTTTACAAATGTCCTTGAAAAGACCATGACGACGGTTTAAATGAATCAACGTTTAATGAAAACGCGATTTTGAGATATCCTTACGAGTATATCTCTCAAATGCGTGCACCAATTGAAGTTCTAAGGGATCTAAGAAGACGGCGAACACAATAGTCAATAGCCAGCGAAGACAACCGTCCACTTCTTCAGCAAACAGCATTCAACACTTATCCTCACCCACTGTTCATCGTTCATTCTCATTTCATTCGATTTGATTTGATTTCGAATCGTTTATCGCATTTATGATCCATCGTCACATCATCGTCGTCATCATTATCAACGCAATTTCCCTCACGCGATCCTTCATCTGATGTTGATTCGATTCCGTATTCAGCACGATTCATCGATTCATTCTCACGTTATTATCCCACCTAAAAGAGATCGATTTATAATTAATCCGCAAATCTCATTTATCCAAACTGCACGGTTGTATAACAGTTGTTGATTTACAACGGTCGATGTTGTATTCGCAATTAAAAGTGTCGCTGGTGAAGTTTCGTCTTATCAGATTCTCTTACATGAGTGAGTGACTGAAGCCAGCAAATTTCTACTCAACAGAACTTTGGTATCCGTTTGCATCAGCCGCATTCATTGTTCCGTAAGAAATAAGCAGTTGGATCTTTCAATATCGTAATTGATTGGAAATCAGATTGCAGTTACGGAACTGTTTCCATTCGGTATAATTTCTGTTATTTTCTGATTGATGACAATAATATTGTCTGTTCATCGCTGTCATTAATATTGATTAAACTTGGAATTGAAAAGCCGAATTTGAAATGACATGGAATGATATTGCCATCTTTCAGTGATAATCTGAACGAACTATATGCTAAAGACCTTCTAAATGAATTATATGATCCTTTTAAGCTGAAGGGATATTTAGAAGTGCTGAGATTAATGTTTATTTATTACGGAAGACGTTTAAACGAGTCATTCGAATGAATAAACAAATGTGTGTGTGTAAATAAGGTATTAGTATTACACAAATTTTACTTACTATCACATCGTCAACACATTCATCTTCATAATTTCTATTATATTATCAGTACTCCGGCTGTATATTATTCGAATTGACCAAAGCAGTCACCAAAGAACTGAAGAATATTCGTATTGTTGTTGAAGAAGAAGTTGTTCTCGACTGATGTCATTCGAAATGGTTTACTATAAAGCATTCTGGTCCCCAAACTTAACCTCTTCCATACCTCCGCCATGCCACGAGGACGTCAATAAACAATTGAAACGTAAATCGTGGCCACGAAAACAGAAATTATTTGCGGCTGGATTAGGTGTGCGCTTAGTTGTTGGTTTTATTTATTGTCGTCATCATTTTTGTTTTCGCCATTTTTCATTAAGAAGCCAAACATCTCAAGCAATTGCACTAACTGCAAGATTAAGACGATTCCTAATCCGTCTCTTCCACTTTCTTTCGTTGTTGGCTTATTTCAACAAACTGCATTGCATTTAATGAGAGTTTCGTATGAAGCATAAACTCAATGATTTTACTTTTGTTGCTTTGTCGTCTTTAAATCAGAAAAGAGTTAAATTTTGATGTAGTCATAAAAGGGATTGTTTATCTTCTGAAAAAGTCGAAAATTTCGACGAGTTTATATCGATAGACTTTCTGTGGAAATTCTCTGGTTTGAAGGAAAATTCACGAGTGCTCGTTGACATTTAATTGAATTTCTTCGTATACTTAATCGAATCACACGTGATAAATGCATTGTAATTGGTAATTGATCCGTTAAGGTATGTTTGGGTCGAGGGAATCTTTCTTGTTCTTAAAATTGGAACAGTTCACGTCATTTGATTTAATCAAACTTCATTTCCAAATGTTCGCGCTTCAATAATAAATTGTCATCATATAGCACTAGTATAAGTCATCATCATATAGCACTAATATTCAATTTTACGTATGCTTTATATTAGTATTACCTGTTGGAAAGCATCTGTTCATTCGGTGCAATATTTATGAGGGTGATTGTGAGTGTGCGTGATGACTCGTTTAGTTGATGAGTTGAGGATAAGCTTGAGGACGTTCGGTTGGGAGCGGGCATGAGATCCTTATGAATTAATCATGACTCGACCATTCACATTCGCTCGTTATCTGCTCTTCATATGGTGCATAAATCTTAACGTACACTCGTAATTAGTGTCCTTTTGATTTATATGTTCGAGTGTAGTTGGTATCTGGTTGATTTATGGTTGATCTGCATCAGCAGTTCACCTGTTGGTCTTGAAACGAGTCTAATCTCTTAATAGATTATTTCTATGAGAGAGTGAACAAAATAATTTACTGCTTCCGTTTTGCATGTGAAATGCATTGTCTTTGATAATTGTTAATCGGTAGCCATGGTATCAATCTGAATTACCCTATTCATCTAACAGCACCACAACGGCAACCAGCCCACGATAGAATCAACTCATGCGCAGTTTATTCATGCATACTCTCCACACAATTAAATTCCTCTCTTGTTTATTCTTCTGCTCGATTCATACCCGTCATAAGGTGTCTCTCGAACCAAAATCTAAAATTTCATAATATTATTCGATTAGACTAATGTTTGAGAGTATGTGAAAGTAATTTCAATAAATTCTTCTAGCATAGTCACTGAATGTTGAAAAGGATGAATTGAATGTGCATTTGAAATTATAATTGTATGAAGGCACGTGATCTTGTGAGAGAAACTTTTCATTGTTAAGTGCAAATTCTCACAAAGTGGAGTTTTTCATCGGTGTCATCTTGAAAGGTCAACATTTTGAACACTTTTGCTGCTTTTTTCAAAAAATTCATTGCTTCAAACCATTGGCAAAACCAATATTTTTTCGCGATAAGTGTACATCTTTTCGTTTTCGATGTTGACGAATGAAATTTCTCGATCATTGTTCATATTCTCACCGGCCGCGAAGTGTTTGAAACTTTCCTCTACATTTCGATGATTGAGGTGATAATATTGACCGTAATTGCATTGTATGCATTCAGTTGTGGCCGAAGTTTGAGGCTTATAACGGTGTAATCTGTGTTCTTTTATTGGTAACGTTCTACTGGCACACATCTTCCATCACATTCCCTTTTCAAATCCGAACGGATATTTAATACTTCAAGTCTTTCTGATTGTCAAATGAATAATTGTTGACAAATTCTTTGAAACAATTCATTCATGTCTGGTAAATAAATGAATGTCATATATATATATATATATATATATATATATATATATATATATATATATATATATATATATATATATATATATATACATATATATAATATTCATTTGCATCAACAATCAGTGAAATGATGTTGTATAAGCTAAAGCCTGGTACTGGGACATCCCTAATCCGTCGGTAATATCCATATTTCATGGGCTCTATTTATGAGCTGCAAACAATTATAATGATGACGAGTACACGTTCAGCATGCGTTCATCAAATCAGCGAATATATTCACATATTGTTCGCTTCCGTTAGCGTGCTTAGTGCTAATTGTAGTCTTATATTGTTGTAATTACTGTCATCATCACTACTACGTTTTGCCACTGTTGTTATTTGTTGTTGCTGTTGCAATCCTCGGATTTAGCAACGATTACATCAATTGTTATCGGTAAAATGCGTAATTCATAATTTTCACCGACAATGCGGTGAAATAATTTAGAATCAATGCGTTTCGCGATAAAAACCGTTCGTGTTTCGTAATTTTGCATGCTGTCATCGTTTCATTTGACAAACGGAAATTGATAATTAGTTTCCATGATCTTTTTTAGAAATCTGCGAAAATTCCATTCATTCAATTCCATAGAATATTCCGAAAAAGTGGTAGTTGAACATGAGTTTTCATTTTGATTAGTGAATAAGCGAAATGATTATTGGTTGGTTTTGTTGTTGTCTGCAGAAGAAATGGAACGTCATTTCCGTATGCGCTCCACATTGTTCATCCTTTTCACTTCAAACAGATCATCATTAACATCCAAATCCGAAAGACTTAAAGCATGACGTTTTCAGTCGCCTTTCACTTCATTCATTCCTCTACGTTCCTCAGTTTCCGTATATCATTTTTGTGTGGATATATTAAAAACTTTGCATTTTCTCAATCTGTTGCTGATATATTCTCATTTATTTTTTCATTCGTTCCGTAATTATTTGAGTTGAAAGAAAGGTGTTAAGATGTACCGTGTGTTAGGCAGAACTGGTCTGTGTGCGTGGGATTTCAAAATGAACCGAAAAAAATAATTCTTCTATTAACATTTCTCCAAGCAGTTATAGCTGAAAGCGTCTTGTTCACCTGCTCCATCTACTGAAGTATCACAATGACTAAATGTTTATATCTAACTCCTCAAGGCACACAAGTGATGTAGCCAAACCAATGATCAACGTAGTTGTTTTCCGATTTAAGAGCAGATGGATATATTAATTTGAAATGAATAATAAGTTTGACATGAATGGGTATTATTTGTGTGTTTTCATCTGTTCACTCACGTTGTTATTCGTGAAGGAGTGATGTCATGAAACGAATCAGATACATCTAGGTGAATCATACAGCTGAATGAATGCAGTTGTTTCTATGAATAGTTGAGTGTTACTCACTACCTTGCGATTACTACCACAGGTATTGCTTACTGATGCCAATTTATCAGCAAATTCACACGTTTTACGTGGCTTTTATCACGTATTTTAACTGATTAATTCTGCTGCTGTCTATTCGTACAGTGAGATATACGACTAAACGGTTGCTTTTATCAGGACGATTTGAAGTATTCTGTTGAAATGTAATTATGCGTTTTTCCTTGGAGTCACTCTCTTATTTGATCGCTTGATCCATAGTGTCTTACTCATATCGCACAGAAAGTGTGATCTATGAATGACGTTGAATTGAGATTCCCAGATATTTTCGTTCGATTTTATCTTTCTTTTAAAACTGTCTCATTGGTTATGAGTGCATACTCATGACAGCAAATTGTTTGCAAAATCGCGCGTTCGCTGCATTCATCTCTTAATGTCATTCGAAGATATTAGTGACGGTAATTGAACGAAATCTAGGTTCGGTCTGGAATCGATCGAATAATTTCGAAATTCTTTCACTACTATCGTTGGCAGATATGGTTAAGAAATAACTCTAGTTCTAATTCAGTCATATTCAATTCATTTTGCAAATCGACCTTCAGAAAAATTGACATAACATCACTTGAAACGGTGGAATGCATTAAAATAACACCTATTCACTTATGATTCTGGAGTTAGACTCCAACGATTACCGGGTGTTACAGTAAGACACGATCAGAAAATCATAAATTCTTATTGAAATAAGTTGAAAGATAGAAAACTTATCGGATTGATTCAACTTTCAACAACAACAAGTTTCTCTTTGTAGTGTGCAAACAAGGGAGGATAACATTAATGTCTTTGCATCGTAACAACTATGAAGTGAGAGCTTCGTTTGGAGAACAGTATTTATGTACAAGAAAGGCTTTTTAAACTGAATTTAATCGTGCTTTCAGCTTGTCAGAAGATAATACAACAACGGCTCAGGTTATTAGGTGGTGTCGTCGGCAGTACTCGAACACCCACTCCCACGGCTGCAACGCATACGAACGGCGCTACTGACCATCGAAATATCAACTATCAGGTACACTTCCTTACAAGTTTCTATCTCAGCAGCCAATATCCCGTATTTTTATGCTACGCTGACTCGATGGAAGGAAACAATGCTGAATCTTCATGCAAACATTTTAAACCAATGCATGTCTGGTCATCTTAAATGAAAATTATCTTGTCGTAGTGTCTGATGGCGGCTAATTACTATCGCCTCATGCGTAGATGAGTATGAATACAATCTTTGTGATGATGTGTCATAAATGGCTTGAATTAGAGCGTTATGAGATTCTTATTCGATTCATACAGTGATCGATAATTCTGGCTAATTTTATGGATTTGTGTGTGAAATTTTTCATTTTCGTTTGAATGTATGAAATGAATTGAATAGAATAAATAGTGCATACGTTTTATAGAAATTATTATTGCTGCCATGTTTGTTGTAGATGTGATGCGTGAGCTCTTTTCATAGAATTGAAGTTGTTTTCAGATAGAAAAATTTGTTTATTTTGTTGAATTGATTGCAAATCGCATTAGTCATTCCATCTGTCATTCACATCTATCCAACCAACAACATCTAACATTCAGGAACCGTCATATGCTACGAAAACCGCTGCCTATCATCATCAGCGTTCCGTATCTGCGCTACCTCTTCAAGACCACTCTCAAAACTTCTCGAGGCGGATCGCCTCCCAATCACAGCATACATATCAACAGCCCTCTCCAAGTCCTGCCCTAAAAGGACACGTCTATCATCGTGAAAATTCAAATCTCACTGCAGGTTTGTTTACTTTGCTTAATTTTCATTCCACTATTGAAGATTATTCTGTCATTGATAAGCGAACGATGCCGTGCAATCAATTGAAACGAATGCAGCCATTCAAGGTGAAGCTGAATAATATGATACTATGCTCGATAGCAACAAATTAAATCCAAATACATTCACTCAATTTTGTCTGTTCTTGGTATTGCCGTTTTATTCAGTGCCTTATATTTGCTTAAAGTACGTCAACGTTGTTTGATAAGGGTGTCGTCAATATAACTCCACGAAATTACAGTAGTTAATGATTATCGGTCCCATAAATTATCTTCATTCGTTAAGCTGATCGTATTTCTCTGTGGCTCATTAACGATCGATCGAAATTGCATTGATCGATAATTTCCGGTGCTTATCAGTGGTGCAGTTTCTTATCAGAGTGCACAATTTTAGCAGCTCGAAGCAGCGATCGATCTCTGTCCGCGTTTGCAATGCCATCAGCTCCAGCATTGCATGCACACAAAGTTCAACGAGCATCACAATACGAATGTAATGCGGCCATTTCACCTGCGCATAGTGCAAACAGTGTCACTTCATCGACTGGTTACTTTTTATTCATTCATTTATCCACTCGTTTACTTTTCATTTACTTTCTCATGTGCACGTGCGATATTATCATCGTCATATGTACAGCTCATTGCCTGGTATTGATTGCTCGAAATCGCTTGATTCGACTGTTCGATTGGATCATTTCATTTTGAGAAAAACTCCAAAATTCTTCGCATCTTCGAAACTTGAACGTGGACATGAGGCATGAGGAAACTAACTTGCTGACGAATTAAATTAAATGAGAATTTCATTCATTCTGATTTTGAAGTATTGTGATGATGCGTGAATAATGTATTGAAGAAATGTTAGTGAACAGTGAACGGAATGAATGGATCATTGAAAGTTTAGGTGGTTCTTTACTGCAACATCCCGCGTCACGTCTGTCATCGTCGAATGTGCACGCATCACAGCTAGATCAAGCCGCGTATGTTCGCGATGAAATTTTCGACAATCACATCCCTGCACAGCCTGCCTCGTTGCAACCGACCACTTCATCCAGTCATCTCCCTACGCCGTCATCAACGCCGACAACTCAGCGTCGAAATCGTCGTATCTCGAATCTTTTTGTTCGTTCTTCTATTCATTCAACTCTTTTTTCATCAAGATGAATAACTGTGTGTGGAAATTCAGTTTAGGATCGATTGATAACTCTTACAAATGCCAATGCTGATATGCATTTAATCAAAAGCTCATGTTTATCATTTTGAAGATGTTGTGATTTATTGTGCAAAAACTGGAAAAAATCATGGTTATTTTTGTTGAATTCATTTTTTTTTCGATATTTTGAAGAAATTTACGCTTTGTATCTGAAATAAGTTCTTTTCAGCAACGACCGAAAGATCATAATCATGACGAGAAATCGCATAAAACTGCTATTGATCTCAATATGGGTATGGGACGTACGATCCCGGTTAAACAGGGTCATCTCTATAAGCGAAGTAGTAAAACACTGAATAAGGAATGGAAGAAGAAATACGTTTGCTTGCATTCCGATGGACGATTATCGTATCATCAAACGCTTAAGGTACACTTCTTTTCGATCATTTTATGTAATTTTTCAACAGATCGCTTTCATTTCTTTATTTGTTTTCTCAAAACATTCCTCAACAGTAATGTTTTGACGACTGCGAAAATTTCAATTTTATGAAATTTCATTTCGATAAAAATTTCAATTCATCCAACTTCAGGATTATATGGAGAAAGATACGAATGGCAAAGAGGTGTTTTTGGGACTGGCCACAGTGCGAGTGGCTGGTCGACAACGACCGCGTGCCACTCAACGTGCACAAACACAGCCAATCACTGTACCTCGAGATATCATGCAGTCGTCATCAAAGGAGAGTGCAAATGCCACCAAGCGAGAATCCCTCGATCCCATAAGTACACGACGAACAAACGCACTTGTCACTGCATATGAATTTCTTGGTCAAGACACAGCCAGCAGTAGGGGTACTTCCGCTGGTCAAACCACACCTGGTGAAGGTATGCTATTTTAGCATCATGTATACTATTGTAGAATTTCCTTAAAAACATTTTGTTTCAGAACATCGGAAAGAAATTGTTTAATTTTTGCTGAACGCCTAATCGAATGTTTTCATTGTAAGATTCTCGCGAAAGGAAATTTCATTGTGTTATCTTCATGCAATACTGTTTCGAAAAATAGCTAAAGTTATGTAGATGTAAATTCAGGAACGTCTGGAGGTAGTGATGATCAGCAGATGTCATTAGGAGTTCAACCGTCACAACAGCAATATCAGCTGGCCAGTAGCACAAGTAGCTCGATGGTGACAAGCGCCACACCAGCACTCACGTCCAATAGTGCAGTGAAGAAGAAGAAGAGTCATCGTCGGCTTGGGTCTGGTGTTAAGAATCATGAAGAAGGTTTGTTTGCGCGTTTTCATTTCAAACTCGGCAGAAGCACTTCAGTCCCATAGCATTTACAAATTTCCACGAAAACATCAACCAATTAGTCTGATTGTTTTCGTTGTTTGTGTTACTTTTTTGTTGTTAGCAGTTGCATTGCTGTCAAAATCGGACTACGTGAAAATAAAGGAGCAAATTTTGAACATAAATTGGAGTGGATTATGAAGAAAATCTCTGAATGAAATGAGATGAGTGGCGATCAATCACGAGTGAATCGTAGCATCAGTTTCAGTGATTGAGTTCAAATTTCATAGGTTGTGACCACTGCGTCCACTTTTATTCAACGCCATTGCCTACAAAAAAAAACAACTTTATCCTTTTCATTCGAATGAATGAATATCGTGAGTAATGGATCGCATTTCAGATGATGACTGTGAATTCGAAGTGGTCACTTGCGATCAGAAACGATGGGAATTTTCGGCGACGAGTGTCGAGGAACGTGACGAATGGGTGCGCGCGATCGAAGAGTTGATCGAGAAATCACTCCAGGCACAAATGTCACAGAAACAAGCCGACAACAATCGTGTGCACGGCGATAAAGCTGATGTGCAGGCATTGCGTCGGATAGACGGCAACGATATTTGTGCGGACTGCGGACAACCGAAACCCGATTGGGCGTCGTTGAATCTTGGCACTTTGATTTGTATCGAGTGCTCGGGTATACATCGTAATCTTGGATCGCATATCTCTAGAGTTCGGTCGTTGGAACTCGACGAATGGCCGTGAGTATTTAGTTGGTCTGCTTTCGTTTCCAATTCTCTACTCAATTTTATCTGAAAAAGAATCTTCGCAAGTAAACAAACAATTATTGTTGCTTTCAGTGTGGAGTATCTGACCGTCATGGAGATGATCGGTAATGCGAAGGCAAATTTAGTTTGGGAATACAACGCACCGCTCGACAAAAAACCGAAACCAGATTCTTCCCGGTAAATTTTTTTCAAATGAAATTCATTATTTTCATTCAACATGAAATGTCGAAAACCGTCGAATTTTTCATGCAGTATTCCATCAAAAACTATCCATCATCATTCAGTCCGAAGATAAAACTTTCATGAGTGTGTTCCTCAAAAATGCAACATGTGCATATCTCTAGAGAAGCGTTGCGACATTGATTATCGCAATTTTTCGCGTCAACACGAATGTTTCATTATATTGTTTGTTTGATGATTTCACCAATGCAAATGAATTTGCAGCGAGGAAAAAGAGAATTGGATCAAGCAAAAGTATGAGCTGAAACGTTTTATGCCGCCGATTGACTGCGATCGAGCGTTGGGTCGTCAGCTGCTGGATGCAGTGTTCAATAATGATCTCACAGCGTTATTGCCCATATTACCGCGATGTGGTGATGCTGAAATGCGCACAACGGTTGATTCGAGCGATAAACGAACCGCACTACATATCGCCTGCTCGAATGCTTCATCTGCATGCACGCAGCTTCTCGTTTGGGTGAGTCGTCCATGTATTCGTTTGCTCAATGGTTCGACGTGTTCGCTCCAAACTAACATTCTCTGAGCTTTTTCCACATTAGCTAGTGAGCGGTAATTATTTTGAGTTCCTAAGTACTTTCAGTTGACTATTACAGTGTGACTGAGCGATTAATAGGGAACCAAAGAGGATTTTTGAAATCGATTGATCCACTGTTCAGCTTCGAACGTATATTCTGCAAAATATCTGATAGTGAATGAAGTGTTGATGAGTGAACAGAATTAATTTCAGTACAACGCAGATGTAAGGATGTTGGATAATATGGGTCGATCAGCGCTATGGCATGCGCATACAGCGGGTGCATTTGATTGTGTATCGATATTGCTGAACGCCGGTCTTGAGCCATCATTCGGAGTGCCGAACGGTAGCAGTGTTGCTGACATGATCACAGGCTCGTTGACGAGTCGTGAATACTACAGTCCACCTGAAGGTTCAGTCATTATATCAGATGCAAAGTTGAGACGTCAGTCGGATGTGGCTTTGCGAAGGATAAACGCAGCCAGTGGCGTTGCTCAGCAACAACAAACCGTCGTCACACCACCGCAACAAGCGCCCATTCAGCCGTCACCACCACAGTTGAAGCACTCCAGTGCAGCCGGAAGCACTCAGCTGCCCCCAGCCCCACTATCGTCGAACGTCACCTCAACCTCTCAAAGCGGAGGAGTTGGTGCCTCAAATGGTTACCATCAACGAGCAGCAGATGCGTTCGATCGCTTACCAGCCAGTGTCATATGATTGTTGCACCACAAACGTTCCCATGCCCGTCGTTGTCGTTCCACAACGAAAGTGTACCACGGCAAAAGCTCAACTTCGAGCTTTTTTACAAAAGCCTTCGAGTGCGCTGATTCTGTCGTTTCATCTAATGAATACTGTACATATTTTTTGTGGTGTTTGTGTGATAATTTATACAAGTGCATATATATGAATAATGTATGTATATGTGTAATGCGATGCACTGAATATCATGCGAAATTTATGGTCGTTTTCCTTAATCATTCAAACCAGGTTGAATCGAAAGTGTTACTCTGGTCATTTTTAGTTATGTCATAAGATGCTGATAAGCTGAGTTCATCTATGACTTTATGCTAGCAAATGTAGTGAAGATTTACTCATCTCATCATTCATTGATGAGGTAGAATGTATGGGAGTTTTTGCAGTGAACTTAGATTGTTCTGCAGAAGCATTCGTTTGTATTGTTGATTCATTTGCAGCGTTGAAAAACGGTCGAAGAATAGTCTCAATCTCGGAATCTGCGTATCCGCCACAATGTTATTCTATTGATATTATCAAATCAGGTTTCTAATTAGGAGCATTCTATCGTTGGAGTGTCTCGTTCTGAATCGCTTGCCGATTCTAATTGTAAGGGTTTGCGAGATTTTTTGCGACAACTGGTGACTTTTCTGAATCATCATTGGTGTGAGTTAATGGATCAGTTAGCGATAAGGTGTAAATTTTCAGAAGTCGTCAGCTTGTGTTTTAAGTTAGAAGTTTCAAGCAACGTTCTAAAGTTGGCTAGAAAGAGTTTCAAGCATTTGATTCAAAAAATCGATTTCTTAGCAGTCAGTCAGATTTGAGAAGAAAAAAATCAGTATTTCATATGCTTTCGTACTTCATAACGGCATCGTTATCCGAACACAGTCCTTTCGTTTACGATTCATCAGTCCGAACGTACACATCCTTCTGGCCATTTCTTTGAGTAGTAGTCAATTGAACAGATGACAGTGTTTCATATGATTATTATCGTATAGATTTGATTATCAACGTCGATATGGTATGATATTTCACCAAATTAATTCCACAACTCAATATCATTTATTCAATTGAGTTTTGTTTGTATATTTCAGTTTCCTGTCTGAAGTGTTTTTATTTCTCAAATCCAGTTGTTTCACTATACACAAAACATTTATTTGTTCATATGTTTTAATGACAAGTAATTCCCTCTATTATTTCGCATTCCAATGCGAATGTCACTATACGTATTGTATTGTCGTCTTCTGTAAAGTGTCCAAAATGTGATTCATTGAATTTGTTTTATTATTACTTCGTGTTTTGTATCATAATTATTTTCCTGTATAATATTGAGCCATTTTTATGGATTTATTCATTTTATTGGATTTATTCGCCGTTTTAGATGTGTATGTCCAGAGGATTTTATAATGTTCTCAGTTTTTCGTTTTATGGCATCCACTGTTCAGTATTCTATTTGGAAAGTTAATGCACATTTCGTTGGTGATGAAAAAAAGGATGTTTTGTTGAGTTGTATTGATAAATTCGCTTCATCTTTGAAGAGGAATAAGTAACTGTCATTGTGTATTTCGAATTAAGATGTTTGATTGACTGTGAGATGTTTATTGAAATGAAGTATATAAGATGTAAATTTTGTTACGGTATAATTATGAAATGGAACTGTAAGATGAATGAATGAATGATTTTCATAAAATTTTCCTGTGAAAATCATTGCACACCATTGAGTACGCAGTACTCAGCGAACGTATTTTAATTTCGTCGTTTCGATTAGTGCTTTTCATAGGAAGAGTGGAAACTGGGATTCGTCCCGAAAATTTGAGTTGATTGATATTTTTGCGTTTGATTATTTGGTGATGTATTCACAGCGCTTTTTAAATCATAAGATCCTACTGCTCATGAAAGGCGATGTGAATCAATATATTAAAGAACTTATGAAATATTTGTGACTGAAATATTTGTGACTACTTCAAACAGTGTAGTGTGGGGACGAGGAAAATCGGGGATTTTTGGGGACGAATCCCCGAAATTCCCCGCACCACACTACTTCAAAGAGACTCTTGTTCAGGCCTAGGCGAACTAAAGATGCTCGTAAAATAGGATAAAGAAGAGTTTGCCATGAGCAAGTAGCGTTTAGATACCCGAGTGGAGAAAACATCATCACAAAGACATTCCATCATAACAAATAATTCCATAATTCCACCAAATATTAGTTTCACAATCCCCACTGCTCATGAAAGGATGATGTCAGTCAATGTATTAAAGAACTTACGAAATACTTTTTTTGTGACTACATTAAAAAGACTCTGCTTTCGGCTTAAAGAGAAAAAGTTCTATTTACACGGTGTAGCGATTTTTACGCTCACAATCAGATAAAAATGATTGCAATTTTTTTTGCTCAAATAAAAATAGTGCAGTGAAGAGTTTTAGGCAACGAAGTAATCGATTGCAAAATATTTCATCAACATGTTCTGTTTGGAGGTTTCCTATAAAAAACACATTTATGAATCATAGCGACAAGTGTTCATTATGCACATCAAATGCTCGTCTCGTATTTCTCATCGAAGTCTGCGTTCAGTGGAATGTCTTTATTGCGCTACCTTGGTGACGGATTTGCTTGTGGTGATACGCATCGGAACGTCGTTCATTCCATTATTTGAAATTTTTATTAATAATGAACTCATTCGTAAATCTTTTCGTTTCTCTTAGCGCAAACGAACTAACAGTTTCAATTATCCTCAGCAACTGCTTGTGACGTTCGATTGGTGAATCACACAGTGATTTGAACCATCGACATGCTCACTTATCGTATGCAATGTTTCAGTTTTTGTCGACTCCGATGAATCATTCAAACTGATTCCATAATGTCTCGTAATCGAACAGCTTTGACACCGTTGAATGTTAAAAAATATTGCGACTTCACGATGAGTTCTGTTGTCGATTCTGTTCATTATTATTCGATCCTTTTTTACTTTGATTCATAGGTGGTGCAGTTCGCTGGTAACATTCGTTATTCCTGCTTTATCGATGTGACAATGGAGATTTACGTTCAGTGTCGAGATTAATTCGTTTTTAACGCCAAAACACGTTGAATGTTCGATAATTGTTGATTTGGTTGTTGTATTCTTTTATTTTATTCGGTCAGGAACAATTGACATGTGTGCTGAAGTGTTGTTGCGAACGAAGGATGGTAAAAACGTTTCGGTTGATCGAAGTGTTATACGAAAATCGCTTTTGATTGATAACATGTTACAAGGTTTTATGTTGATTTGAATTTCCATTCTCTATTCTTATTTGAATAATTTTTCCGACTCAAAAGCTTTCGAAATTTTGAAGAGAGTATTCGGAAGTATGTTTTACATAAGAGTGCATATCCTTGACAGCGCTGATTCATCGGTGAAATGTTTCTATTGGCCTAGGTGTTATTCACTTACACTATTTCATATGTTTGCCTGAACAGTGTTTCAGTCTACTTCAGGTTCAAATTTGTGATGATTTAGTGTGTGACATGAAGGAAAATTACATAATTCATTTGATGTCAACACTAACATTAATCAGTGATTGAATGTTTAATTTGATAGAGTCGTTCGCGTTTTCAGATTTGCAAGAAGGAGAATCTGGTGATTCGACGACGTTGAAAGATGCAATTCCATTAGAGGAAGTTGAGGAAGCAACTTTAATGAAAGTTGGTGATAGTGCTGTCTCAATTGGATTCCTCTCCTGGTTTTTTTGATTCTCTTATTTGTACAATTGTAAAACAAGCAGTTCGTTCATACATTCACGTTATAGAATGAAATCTGATGGTTTATAACGATGAACGAATCAGTTCCATTAAGAGCAGTCGAGTTCGCAATTTCAGTTAGGGTCACCATCCATAGCAACTAATTCGTTGCAGAGAATATTGTAAATCAAGTATCAAATATGTGAATCCAGTTGAAAAAGCATTTTATGATCTTTGAGGTGTTGGAATGGTGTGAGCATCATAAGGATGATCCATCGTTTGTAACAAAAAATGAGGATGGTGATGAAATGCTGCCCGATGAACTTCCTGAATGGGACCAAAAATATCTGCGAATGGAACCAAATTTGCTCTTTGATGTCGTTCTGGTCGGTGTTACATTCGCACTTAAGTGCTCACTCCCCTAATATGAAACTTAAGAGAATACTTCATGAGAATATTCACCTGACAATCGCTAGGAATTTCGCTTGTACAATGTGCCATTAGGGAAAATCTCGATTATCGTTGATGAAAACATTTCAACCATTTATGCGCAAATATTGTGAACTTAGTCTCTGGCTGCATTATATCCTCATGTCATTATTATGGGAATTGATTGTGTGTGAATTAATCCTTTTAGTTGAAAAGCCTTTCAAATGACATGAATTGCAAACTTTAGAAATACTATCCTCTTTTTCGTTTCAAGGAAATTTCCTCCTAGTTCGGCTTTGATATCTCAAAAAATCTCATTTCTAACCTGATATTTTCCACTGGAAGGCGCAAGTCTTGCAAGTGGCAGGTATTTGTGGTAATGATAGAGTGGGATTCTTCTTAAATGCACCTGCAATGAATAAGGATCAGTCAATCTTTTGAGGCAGCCAACTTTATGAACATTCGAGATCTGATGGAGATGGCATGTAAAACGATCGCTGAAAAACTAAAAGGTCGTACACCCGAAGAATTGCGCATTATGTTCAATATTGAGAATGATCTTACAGAGGAGGACTTGAAAAGGGTACTCTCTGAATTCTGCCTTCCAATTCAACTATTTAAAATTTCTCGTTAATAAGATAGATTAATCTTTACTGCGAAAACTGGGATTTTAATGGAATCTCTGTAGAAAATATTGTACATGAATTTTATGTTTGCCAACAGAGAATTTCTCATTATTAAGTAATCGATTTTTTTCTTACAGTTTTCCATTCTTTTTGTTGTAATGATGAACATCGGCTGTGGTGGTTCAATGTTCATTTGTGATTTGAAAACATCGCCGTTGTGGTCTGAAATTGTTCTGACACGAACTACGTTATTATTACGATTTTTTAATGCACGCGCACTATTCATTCACGAATACAATTCATGCTGTTTGCGCGAATGAATCAGATCCGTCTCATCAGTTGTTTTTTTCAGATTGATATCGAAAATTCATGGTGTGAAGGATGGTGAATTCATAGAGGAAGGTCATCTCGGAAGGCGCGATCAGCGCAAGCGGAGATGATTCTTTTTTCATTTTTGGGTGTTATTCATTGTGATCGGCGTTAACGTGCCCCCATTCCTTTTATTTTCTGTCCTTTGTTGTTGATTCACAGTAATCTGTGTATATATATGCATAACAATTTTCTTTTCAACCAACGCAGCTTCACACAGAAAACAATCAGAATTTTGTTATGAAATTTATGCATTTTAGTAGTTTGGTGCAGGGATTGGGGCATGTCGGAGGCCCCGTCCCCGACTTTCTTCGAGCTGATCACATTTTCAGAGTCCCCGACTGCAAAATTTCGTCCCCAGTTTCCTCTGTCCTCAACTTTTTCCCGTCCCCTCACCACAGTACATATTAGTGATGGTATCTGAGCGAATTTTCATGTCGATCGCAATCCAACCGACATGACTTTTCATCACTCCGACAACTGGAATTCCGACGGATTGTCGGAATGGCCCGGCCGGAATCCGACCGAATTGACATTTTGAATTTTCGACAGTTGCAGTTCCGATCGACCTTACGAATTGTTCGGTCGGAATCCCAGTGGCGTAATTCTGATCGAAATTGTTGGATTTTTGTGACCCATCGTCGCCCGAATGCCACTAACTTGTGGTATGAAATGATGTTTTTAACGTTGAGGTTTACATTTGCTTCATGTTAATTCATATCGCGACTTCATCGTTTTATCAGACTTGGACTCACTTTTACAATTAGTTATAGGCGGATCCAATGCAAAGTACAAATTGCTACGAACTTGCACACGATTATAATATTTATACACAAGTCATTTCGGAAGCTGCAAATAATACACACATTCTTTTTGAATGTGTACATTATTTGCAGGGTTGACTTCTCGAAAATTGAATTATTATTCTGAACATATTAAACAATTCCATTTTTGGCTTAAACAACGTAACAATGAAAGTATTTACAATGCAATGTGTAAGGAACGCATCAAAAGTATTCAATGGAGGTAACACATCTCAATAAGATTAACAGAATATTTACCATAAAGGATTTTATCAGTTCATATTATTACTGCAGTAATTCTTGTTGAAGAATTCGGTGAAGAATTCATTTTAAGCGGTTGGAGAGGGGAAGGAGGTGAACTTATGATAAGGCACTCACTGATTGTCGTCTCATTTTGCGATCATTTGCTCGACTACCGTTTTCTGATCATCCTCTGTGATACCATCTTCAACACTAGCCAGCCTTCTCAAGTTAGCCTAGTAGGGAAGTTTTATTATTCGTGCATTCTTCACTTATTCATGTACCGATTTTCACTTTAGTTGAATTTTTAAAAAATCTCTACAGGATTATCTTTTGCTGCTGTCAGCCGTGCATACGTCTTTGCCGGTCACAGGACTCGTCTTTTTCGCCACTCTGTTCACTCCTTCTCCTCTCCTCAAAAAATTCTCTCCTCGAACTCCTCGTGAGACAATTAAATATCGTTGTTTTAGAGATCTGCGTAATTTTTGTTTCGAAGTAAACCACAGAAATACAAAATGTTTTCGCGATTGTTTCCGTAAATGCAGCAGTCGAAAATTGTTCAGTGAAAAATGCAAGAGGTTTGCGTTTGACGAGTCTCTGCGCAAAACACTTGATCAGTGGATACGATACGTTATTGATTGAGTGATTGATTAGACGCGTCAAGACTCTTTATTGTGGAACTTCCAAATAGTAATGTGTCGGTGTGAAGTCGTCAGCACATCGCCATTCAAGACGAGATCGTCCACTTAATTCGTTGAAAGAGTTTGGCATTACTTTGACGATCGAATTTGTGATATCACAGCGTTTCGGCATCATTTCAGCTCGATCACATCGCAGCAAACGAGTGATTCGAGCACGAAACTTCTTCGAGAAGAGCGTGTAGAGAAGGGGATTACACGCACTGCACATCATCGCTAGTGCGTTCATTAACAGAATAAACTCATACGGTGGACTGAAGTGCACGTCGAATAGTGCTCTATAAATTAACACTTCATCGTTTGCAATTGTTGCTTATATTCACTTTTTTTATTGAAATCTTCCCAGTGACCCGTTCAGATTCACACTCATATTGAATCTGTTCGTTGTTTGAACGCCAAAATGAGTGGCTCTTTTCACGTATCCCCAACGGAGTATCGTAATGAAATTAAGGATCGGAGTGGAATGTTGATATAAATTAGCTTTATATTGATTGTGAGAAAATGATCAGTTGGAAATTCATTAGATTAACAAAAAAAAAAGAAACAACCTTGAAAGGAATATTCCTTGAATGGGTGAATAACAAATAAAATATACGGAAACACATGCAACGAGCATTTTGACGACATTGCGACGCAATTTAAGCGCATCCGATCGAGATTGCATTTCTTGCTTCGACGTTGACGCTGAAAATTTTGGAGATTGTCCGCTTAACGAGTTTACTGAAATGGATTTCTTGATGATCATATTTAGCCTCACTTCAACGAAATTCCGTTCGAGTAGTACGGTCTCATTTCCGTTCGCTATCGTTTCTTCCATAATCGTTTACAGATTGTAGCTTTTCTTTCAGCTTGCATGATTGAAAACAAAAGACTGCAGCGAACTTTTGTATTGTTTTATTTTGGAGACATTTTGCGCAAATCGAAACCAAAAAAGACGCAATGATGCTTTAAAAAATGGTGACATCCTATTTTACCCATTACGCGAACAGCAACTAGAAATGTTTCAGGTATTCACCAACCAGTCGATTTACATCTACTAAAAATGCAATCAAATAAGGGGATTAAAAGCTGTGTGTAATTCAAACATATCCAAAATATGCTCCCAAACTGTTTCAGTGACCTCTTCTGAAGTGTTAGAGGTGGCATTGCTTCGTGAAGACATGTCAGCTTTGTAAATTCATGTCATACATGACTAATGATGTCGAATCGCAATGATATGAATACATTCGAGAATAACTGATGAAACGAAAATAAACTAAAATCTTCAAAGCGGCTTAATTCCGTTTAGAGATCGACAATATACTCTGTTTTGACAGTTTTAAATTAAGTTTTGACGTAAGAAGTGTGATATCTAAATGTTTAATGGGATATGTGTGCTTCCATGAATACATAACAAATGAACATAAGTTGATATAACTATCGATTAAATTTATCTCATCTAGTTAACTCAGAAACTCGGTTATCCATGCAAAACAACTACATCAAAACAACCCGCTTAAGCATGAAACAAATTTCATTTGCTAGTCAATTATGCTGTGAAATTGAATCTTCTTTGAACATTTCCCCAATCAGAACAAAGCTGTCCTATATACTGGTGTATCACATGCGTTACTTGATCGCATTTCTTTCAAAGAACTCGGATTAGGCAAAAACAAACAACTCCGTTCGGAACAAACACAATAAATATAAAGCAATCAGCAAACAGTGAATGTTTTTGTGACTGATTTTGTAGGTGAACGTCGATGTGATAAGTGATTGAGTACTGATATGGTTCAATTGCACGTAATGTTGTAATCAACAGTAACTTTACGGTGCACTAACCTCTTTGAAGCAATCGATCCTTCGCCCATAAAGCTTTTGAGACCTTCGAATAGAGCACCACAAAGATGATACACGGTAGGAAATAGAAACTTAAAAATTCCACCCATTTATATTTTTGCCATAACGATGAACTTGAGTGAGTGTTTTGACATGCTTTGCCTGAAAGTTGCTATTCCATTGATTTGTGTCAATCAAAAGGTCATTCAATAAACTGACATCTAACAATAAGCGCACAATTTAAAAAAAAACAAAATTTCAGTTCTTGCTGTAAACAAAGTTCAACAAACCACAATCAGATAACATCCCTTGCTTACGCTTATCGAATATCGTATTCTATTGGTCTCTTTTCAACACATCTTTACTGGTCAACATTGTAATTTATTTGCTATTTAACTAGAAAAAAAACCGAACTTTGCATCTGTATGCGCTAATATAATATTTCATTTCTTATTTTTTCGAAATTTTTTGCGCTGTCACTTATCTGCTATTAGTTAGTGTCAATCGCGTTTTTCGTCAAGTGCAAATTGAATTTTGTGACGTTTTGTGTTCACAGTGGAAATGTCACGCAAACAAACGTCATGGAAATAAATTTTCGTTTCATGACACATAAGATATGAAACAAGCTACTTTTGTTCATTTTTTACTGTTTTTGCTTTTCTCAAAGAATGTGTTCATTCACCCAAAACATAGCCGTCAACCAACCGAATCGCTTGTAGTGAGAAGAATGAGAAGAAAATTGACATGCTCAATGATTTTGCATTTTTTTTATTTCCTCACTTTTCATTCACCTTATGCGATCAAGCCTTTAGGGTTGTCGCCTACATGCGCACTCACTTCACAGTCCGTTTGCAGCATTGCCCTGTGGATACCATATATGCATCCTCTAAAGTCCTTCTCAAAAGGAATCCCGAGTGCACAAGCAAATCTATACAGTTGGCATCAGTGCTTCGCGAGTGTGAAAGCACCTTAAGATTACGTGATAGCTCGAACCTTCTGCGGAATCGCTCCTTCCCCAATTGCTTGAACATGCCGGTTTTTCTACCGACATTTCTGAGAAACTAATTGGTATTCTACATTGCAGCGTATTCAGCTGATAGATTTTCAGCAATATAGGCCGAATCATGCCTTCCTCGAGAATACAACCCTAAACACAGATGCCAATTTCAATGATACTGATACGTCATTCGGTTTCGAGCAAAATTTCCTCTGTCAGCGCCACTCGAACCGACGACATGATAAGTTCTTAGTAGCGCTCTTGTTTTAACTCTCTCGATTACTGGAGTTCTTTTGACAGCTCAGCCATTAAGAGCTGATGCTTGACATCACTAATTTTACGGAAATTTTCCGAAAAATCGTCCTTTAAAAGTAACCACGTCCAATTTCAAAAGAAACAACTTCTAATCTACTCGAAAAATTTCCCTGGCATATTGCAACGCGACCGTGCACATCCAACAAAAGACGGTATGTAGCGCAGACGATTCTTAGAATAAAACGAAGCAGCAGCAGACCAAACTAACTTTCCATGGTTACATCCCGAGCAGCACCTAATCTACTCTGCCTAACTAAATCTAATGTTAACTTCTGCAACATCCGAATTCATCTGTCAGCGTCTAGGTCAGAACTGACCTGTAGGTTTCTTTTGATGTAGCAATGCATAGGGAAGTGCGAATACAGCAACAGATATCCACATAATGCAAATCATCAGAACGATATTGCGTCTTGAACAAAGTCGACGAGCATGAATTGGATACACGATAACGATGTATCTGAAAATCTTCTCGTTCCTCGATAAAACTGTGAATTCTTAGAATGAACTGGAAGCAAAATTTCCTCTGTCAGCGCCACTCGAACCGACGACATGATAAGTTGAGTTCGTTTTGGATTTGCAGTTTAGTAGTCAGTGCACGATTATTCTACTTTTTCGTTCTTGTATTTGTAAAATTTATCGAGCATCTAACGATGCTTCATTTATCGTGCATGCACGTTTGCTTCATCTCATTCCAAAAATAACTTCGTTCAAACTGAATTTGAATGATAATTTGAATGGATCATCACAAATTCCCTTCGGTGGACGGATAGCTAGCTAATCGGCCGAACTACTTATCAGTAGGATGAGAGTGAGAGGGATAGTTGACTGGGAGTTGAGAAGGAAAACTGAATAATTAGATTGGGATGAATGCACGTGAAGTAAACATAATACCGGAAATTAGGTAACGAAATGGTTATTGTTTATCTGAGCATGATGATAATTAGTTTGTTATCTAGGCAATTTATTGAAGGGGTTAATTTCAAGGATCCTTCAATTTTGAGTCTCACACCAGTAAGACTTCGGGCTTCAGCGCTATGACTGTCACCATAGTCGACGCCAGAATTCAACTGATTGTAGGAAATATTGAAGTATTCAGTCGAGATATATTTTCAATCGGCACCTCTCAATACATACGATGATTTGCGTCATAATCGAAGCGAACAGGAATGTTATCTCCAGATATCTTGCAACTGGGCACAGCAGTGGTGGTAAAACCCATTCGGGACTCCCCAACAAAACGGTGCTTGACCACTCGACTGTGGTTGTTATCAGATTCAACGCATCGGCAATTGCCTAAATGAGTCATACTCAATTCGAATCTAATGAAATAAAGTATGGCTATAACAACTTCATGAAACTGAACTTTTGTTGTTAAGCGATGAGAATGTCTCAAGCCAGCGCTATTCTGAGCATGCGCCTCTGATGTGTTGCCGCAAAACCAAAAGAAAAATTGAACGAAATTCGGAATTATATACCATTGATGCGGAACAACTGATTGAAAATGCACAAAAAAGGTTTCGAGAGAAACGTTCAAACGACCGCTAATTTAACGACTAAAAAGTATCAGCTTGATGGCTTGAGAATGTGTAATTTGAACGTTTTCTGATAGATTCATTTATTTTTCTTATCTCGCACAAAAACACTCTGATTCACTCTAATTCTCTTATCACTGAATTTCATTGCAAATATTTACCTAGTTCAATGGCACAGAATTCAATGCGAAATGTAACGTGAACGTAATGTACGTAAACAACCAAAAATACTCACCAAATTGAACAACAAAATGTTCATCGCAGTTCGTCGCATTTTGCGATCACCGCCAATCGCAGCAATCACAACGATATTGCCCAGAAGGCCAACGATCGTGAGTGTGAGCAGAACAAAGCCGAAGAAGAGCGACCACTCCACCGAGACGAGTCGCTTCATCGCGTTTCTGAATCGATCAAACGTGATGATGCTACTGATCTCAGATCAACTTTCAGCGCATAAACGATTCAACAGTTCGAATCAGCGGCAACGACAACAGTCTCTTAATCGCTCGTTTCAAGCTTGCACAGTTCAGTTCAGCTACTAACCGGAATAAACGCAAATTTAAGCCTATTAAGATGTTCAGTAAAAATTAGTGGAAGAGCCTATTGCTATTGTCGTAAACCTGATACTGAGTCGAAACTTTAGAATCAAATATGAAAATGCGAATCGTTCATACGATAAGAGTTGAGTTCAGTGCAGGCCTGAATAGCGTTGAAACGTATTCTTCAAAACACGTCGCATCTTACACTACACATAAACAATAAGCATTATTTTGGTGTTTACGTTAAGGAAGAATGTAATCGAATTTCGTTAACAGAATTATTCATATTCGTGATCGGACACTCGAATGCGTACATCAGCAATTAAGAAATGATCAGCTCACTTCGAATGCAACATTAACGCAACACTATCGCTTATTGCTGAAAGTTCCGTTTTTTCCTCAACGTAAAATCGCACTCGTTTCTATGTGCGTAGTGCTGAAATGCGTCGAGTTCCTTATTTGCCTGGTGAAAAATATTTTCATCCAGTGATTTTCTCACGTACTGATCGCAAGTAAAGTACGAATTGGCTCATATTTTGAGAAAACATTCGAAAATATTAGGTTGTCCAGTCTGCTTTTGCGGTTTGCGTAGAAGAATTTCAAAATGTTATAACTTCCTTCAAACTCAACATTTTTGTTAGAAATAAGCACCATTAGAATCAGCACATTTTTGATGTCTAGAAACAAGGTCGTATATTCCGTCACAACAGAATTTCGGATCTCTGGATGCGAGGAAATCCTTGAACATCGTTTCGACAGTATCTTGATTTCCGAACTGCTTCTTGCCCAGGAAGTGATGAAGATGCTTGAAAAAGTGGTAATCGATGGAGGACAAGTCGGGTGAATATAAAGGCTGAGGGGAAGTTTTCCAGACCAGTTCCTGCTGTTTACGGATAGTGATTCTGGAAACGTGTGGGCGAGCGTGTCGTGCGGCAGGGATGGAGCCTTCATGTGGAATCCACCTGTCCATCTTTTTCACCTTTTCTATCGAATAGAGGTGATTGCTAACGATCATTTCGACAACACCGAGTTCCGTAGTTAATTCTCGAGTCGTTCTATTCGGACTCGCCTTCACGAGTGCCCTGAGGCGGTCGTCGTTGCACGTTGCATCTGGCCCTCCAGCGTGGTTATCGTCGAGTCTCTCATCGCCGTTACGAAACCTTGCAAACCAATTCCGTGCCGAATATTCCTTCTCTATATCCTGTCCGAAAGCGTGGATTCTGCTGTAGACAGCCCTGCTTGGTAGTCACAAAGCGAAATTGCGCGAAAACGCTGTTTTTGCATGGTTCATTTAAACAGTTGTAAAATAGCCCAAAATCAGAAATTTTCAGTGATCTTTTTTTAAAACACGCACCATGAAGTGATCTTTAAAATGCATACGTATGAACATGAGTGACGTGTGCAGTATCGATTTGAAAACAGAGGATGCCGCAAAAACCGCAGAAACAAACCGGACAACCTAATAACACTGACATATGGCCTTATCACATGCTCTCTGTTTGCTTATCATCGTCTTATTGGGTAAGATATCATCATGTATAACTGTATTCAAGTGAATTTTCACTCAACATTGAAACCATCACGTCATTGCTAGATTCAGATTGTGCTTGCATCTGTTCGATGCATGCTCGGTGATGTCAAGTCATATGGCGTTGTGGCTTCAGTATGGCCTTATCGCCTAGGCATTTTGCTCACCTGTCTTAAGATCTTCAGATAAATGGTGAACGTTGAACGATAACAAATTGAGGAGCGAGCAGAGATAAATATACATAATAACCATTTGTGATGATTGATGTATGTCGTCATCTAGGGCGCACGCAATTTTTTACGTGCGTTTTTGCAAAATTTCGTAATCTTGACGAGTTCCAATACTTCATGGCCATGATGAGATTTCAATAAGAAAAAACAATTATGGTTTTTGATTTGCTGTGCAATTCGTTTAATACGACTAGACGTAGGGCGCAGAATGACGAGATGAGGCTGAATTGTTCTGCAGTTCGATAGAAGGAGAAAATGAGTGAAAACTGATAGATGCAGCAGCAGCAAATAATGAAGACTGCATAAAAAGCGATCAAATTATGTGTTTCGAGCAGACAGTGGCTATCCCAACCACATTTGCTTAAGTAATTATGAGATGAATAAATTCAACTAACAATTAATTATAGGCATTTCACCACCAAACTGAACGCTTCATCATCACTTCATTCGGCAGTCTTTATTTGCTCTATCATGAAATTTTTTCAATGATCGAATGATTCAAAATGAATTCGGGGATTTATCTCAGTGATATAAGAATCTGGAAGAAATCTCGAACAAATACCGCTTGAGATTTTCTCAAGACGGTATGATCATCAAACCGGAGACATTTACCGCTAGATCTGGCATGTTGCAGGAAAGGAGAAAAGTCGGGGACGGGTAAAATCGGAGGCGAAATTTTGCAGTCGACGACCAAAAGAATGCGATTGCCTCGAAAAAGTCTGGGACAAGGAATATGGGACGTGGTCCTCGAAATTCACCGTTCCTCGCAACACATAATTGGTATTTGTTGAAGTTTTTGATGCCTCATCAAGAAGTGCTTTGATAAGAACGAATCCATCCGTATCACTTGTATCCGTTGAGTGATCAACAAAAAAAAACTCGAAACAATCACGAGACAGCTCTATTTATAAGGCACTAGAAATGCTATATGAATTTAAAAAGATCGATGCGTTTTTCTCGATAATCTCTAAGCAATAGTTTCATTTCTAGAGGGTCTGCTAGACATCGCTGTTTATGGCTTCTGTTATGATCACATTTTCAGACATATTATTCGGTGTTTTATCGACTAAACAACAGTGATTCATCATCATACCGTAGCGATAATGACACTCAGATATGAAGCAGTAGAAATAAGAACTTCCATAAAATGACAAACACACTTCGTCAACATGATGAAAAACCGAAAAACCAATCCATTATTACTCTTGATGGTGATAATTCAGTACTGGTGGAATTCTTAAATATCAAATGAATACATCATTAAGCAGTCTCAAAAACAACGTTCAAATTATTGCTAACAACCAGTCTTAAAACGTTTAAATTATCGTTCGTTTCAGTGCCAATTATTCACATTTCTCACTCAACTATACTACATTAACGTTGAGGATGTGAAAGGCATTAAGGATGAATTAAATGGAGAAAAGTGGATGCGTGATTATGGTTTAAGTGAATATTTCAAGCAGCTTTCTTAGGAGAATGCATTATTTACCAAATCGCGAATGTACACAGCTTAAGCAATCTACAGAAATAAAGCCGTGCTTATCGCGAAGAGCATAACGAATGCATGAAAGCAGAGAGAACAATAACTGATAGAGCACTCAATGAGCTCTTTTCACCTCCTGGAAAAAGAAGTAATTATAATTAGATATTGATAAGTTTACTGAACAGTTTGTTTACTTGATTAACCCATCTAATATTCATTGACATTATTTTTTGATGCGATCGTTATTGTGAGCCTGTTATAATACTAAAAATCCAAGAAGTCTCTTCGTAACGTTCTTTTTTTTTGGGTGTTTCATGGATTCACTTGAAACCTTCTGCTCTCTTTTTTCGTTCAATACGCGAGTTTCTAACATAAAATATTGCTGTGCTGGCATTTCTAGTTTTTTGTGTGTCTGATAAGTTTTATTCTATTTTTATCAGCTGTGATAGAGGATTGATGAAAACGTGAAAATGAGTAATGAGTGCTGAACGCAAATAAGCCGGATAACGGATATAAGCTCAAGCTCATGGATATAAGCCCAAGCGCACACAACTCTGTTATGAGACAGTAACTTTGAACAAACTCATAAGTGGTGCTGAACGCGCAGTCGCAATTGCGCGCAAGCAATGAACAAATGATTATGGTTCAGCTATCGATGACAATTTTGCATTCACGCTAAAATTTCAGTTGAGAGTGGACTAAAGTTCGAGTGGTATTGACAGACGTCGTTGTCTGGCAGTGAAGCTGACTCTGTGAAAATACTTGATTTCCCACGTTTAAGACATCTGTTTGCGTCATCCTTTTCTGGTTTTTCCTACTTGAACACCAATATCACATCAGCACATTCGCTATGTCTTTAGAGTGAACGTAATGAAGCATGAAAAATTCGAGTGCAAATGAGCCTAAGAGTTCCTCGTTATGCCATGCATCGAGTTTTTTCAGCTCAACTCAGTGCCCACTCATTCGAGCTGAAAAAACTCGAGACACGGCACAATGTTCTTCTAAATGTAGAACATAATAAAGCAGTTGGTTATTCGGAAGTAAATATGGATAGATAATGTTTAATGTATGCAAATGAATAAAAACGTATTGACGACATATATTCGTAGATAGATATCGTGTGATGTATGGCAAATAACAACCCGGCTAATGAATAACTGCGTATTGACGACAGATTATAATTTAGGGTGAATGTTAGCACTCAATCATGCAAAAGAATAAGATTTCTACTGGTTACTGCTTCATCATGAGACGATGACACAACAAGATCATATTATCAAATCGCCCGATCAAATCCTTTGGATTGAAGCAAATCGAATATCATCTGCACAATAAATGCCAGCCAGTTTCAGCCTGCTGCACACCAAACAAACAACATGCAAATTTAAAGGAAACGATAGCTGCCACAAACAAAATTACCACAAAATTCAATAAAACGACGGAAATAACACATTAATCAGCGGTCTCTTTATTCTTTGAATCGCTTCATAGGCAGGACATAGATACTGATATGGTGCAAGAACTGCTTGAATAATTCCCAAGCGTTAGGCATTGAGTTGTGTTTATCGCATCGTTTTCGTATGTATCCTCAAGAAATCACTATTATTTGATCACTATTGTTGAATTATGCCTCTCCACTTAAAACATAAAGAATATTACAAGCAACAATCGAATTTCACCAAAGATCAACGACCACAACGAAATTTATATAAATATATAAAACAAAATTTATATAGGTATTTATAGAAATTTATCTAAAATTTGTGTAATATTTTTTCTCACTTGCCAGCAACTGTATGTGCTTTCATGCATACTGAAGTACCTGAAGTGGTAAAAAATTCATTTAAACACGAGAGCGTTAAGCTGCTTACGTGACATAAAAATGTCAGTCACTTTACCATCAATAACACCTGATGTGAACTAATCGGCTTAAGGAGCTGAAATGGGTGTGGCAGATTCATACGGTGATATTGATGCACTTCAATCGAATGAGATTAGGTTCCATGCAATGATTGATGAATAGTGAAGAGAATGACGCTGTCGAGCGGACAAGACAAATAATGCCGACGATAACTCGACAAAAACATACGGAAAAATTATTTGAATGGCAAATAGTTCATGTGAAATACTGTAATAGAAACTCTTCATTTGATGAATGATATAACGTAAGTGTGTGATAACGCAAAATAACGGTAGTGCGGAGATGTTACTTCCTGCGAACAGATAGCAGTTGTTTTGGATCGTTTGCTGTTCACTTGCAATCACCGTTTCCTGCTGGCTGTCAACCCAGGAGCTTCACCAATCTGATTCTAATGAGATGACTCAATTGAAAATTAATGTTTTCAAAGTCATTATGATATCGCTTGGAAATTTGTGAAAAACGGAACCATTATGAATTGGAGAATTTGTAGTAATTTAGATCAAGCACACTCTAGTGTGGTATTTTAGCTAGTATAAAGTGATAGGTTCCTTTGACAAGAAGATATTATCGCTTGATGAGAAGAACTCTGAGTCTGCATGTGTCCATGTTTCAATCATTTTCAGAATGTTTCACGTGCGAATTAGACGGATAATTTCAAATTTTTTTGAACATGACTGAATTAAGGCGTTTTTGAACATGACCGAAGTAAAGGAGGAAATTTTGATGAGCAAAATTGCAATTGAGCAACAAACTGATGTGTTCTAACAATGCGTATCTGGAATATCAAAGTAAAAGTGACTGAGATTGATCGGTGAAGAAAGAAAGAAAGAATAGCTCACATTCTATTGAAATACTGCGATTGCAACAGAAACCTTTCTCAGACGCATCTCCGATAAGATAGCCTTCAGATGCCATCAATCGACTGAACATTACTTAATATTGGGCTATTTCCAAGGCGACAATTTTTTGTTGACAAAACAACTGTTCCGAATAGAATCATATATTCATGCAGTCATTTTCAGCAAGATACTCCTTATTGAGTGGAATACAAGTCAATACAACTGAATGTGGATCAATTGAGTAAGGATATTATTGTTTATAATAGAGTAAAGTTTTGAAACTACTAACTTAATTGCGTAAAGATACTGTCGTAAATACAGAAATAAAAATAATTGACTCATTTGTGAATGGTAATAAATGTAAAATAAAAGCTCACATTCTACGTCTAATTGAGCATCCTCTTTAAACTAACAAGCCGAAAGTTGGAAACAGTTGTCAATAGTCAACAAGTAGGTAATTTATGACGGTGATAAAAGTAGCAAACGGACACTTTTTAGCAATGCGCATCTGGAATATCGAAGCTCAAATGATCCGAAATATTTGTTCGCCACACAAAATCAGAGAAGCACTCACATTTGATTGTTCGAGCTATTTATCTTCACAATACGTTTACTATTAACGCATTTTGCGAGTATCTGTTCAAAACCAAAAAGTACGACTATTTTTTGAATGTTTCGTTCGAATTTCATTTCGACCGACATTTATCTTATAGATAAAGATCAGTAAATAAACTGAAGAGAAAAGATTCATCAGAATTTTTTAAAAATTGTTATTCGAGTATCAACAAAAAACTAATGGAATGCTTTTGAGAATTTTTGAGAAAGAACTGTATTGATATGGAGTGGAGCTGACGGAAAGACGTTGACTGCATAATCAGTGATAATTAAGAAGCAAGAGATCAGTGTTTCAACGTAATATTTAAGAAGAAAGATTTCAGTGTACATAACAAAAAAATTTGCATTTGACAAATTCGAAGCCTGATCCATCCATTTCATGCACCCATTAGCAACCATTACGACACTCATTCACTTCCAAATGACACGCAAATGCGCTCGGATATGGCCACACGGATTTTGTTTGCGCGAATAAAATCTTATTCAATTCAGTCCCACTCACTCACTGTCTTGATCGTTATAAATTATGAAAGACTGATACTCAAAGTAATACCATACCCGATTCTCCTAAGCAGATTGATGAATGCAAAACAACCGTAAGCGTGTGTTTTTCAGCCAATGCAGTCAATCGAGCAAAATTTGCGGTATTTTAGCAATAAAAATGTTGCAATTTTTGGAGAGCTGAAACATCGCAGTCAAGCGTTGTTGCGGAGGAAAATTTTACGACACAGAAATTCAGCGATTCTTAGATCGTTCGTTATTGAGAAATCTCGATGATATGCGTATGTGAATGGTTTGACCGATATACGAAGTGGTTTGACCGATAACATCGTGTGCGCTCATAATCCCAATTATTAGTTTAGCTGAAGGCGTATCATCAGCTGAGCCCAGTGATTTTACAACGCGAAAATATCAGTCAGCTTAGAATTGTTGGATAATTTATCGTTTCCGCATCGAAACACTGACACGAACGCTTCTATCGAACTCCCAGAAATTCTCACGTGATATGTATGACGTGAGAATTTCAGCTATTATCGGAAACTGTACTATGAGTCGTCTATGTCGGGGTTTCAGTCTATCATTCTTAACGACTTTCTTCCATAAATTGAATTTTGTGTTTCACAATGCGGAATGAATGATCAGCTTCAATTTAAACGCTCAGAAACGATCATTTGCCGAGAGGCACAAGAAAATTAGTATTTCAGTACTGTTTTGAGTGATGCACATATTGGCAAATCGACAACAAGTCCGTATAGCTCGTTCTAGAGGGCGAATGGAAGAATGGGTCTTGATGCCGACCATTACGGAGTATTTTTAGAGGACACAATCAATATCTAAGCTGAGATTCAGTGGGAGCTCGGGAGTATGGTGCCCACTACTGAGTAACACCACTACATAGTCACAAATGTTAATGTGCTTCTATCGAGTGTTGGTCTTGTTGCGTGTCATGACTGTATTGCGCAGAGTATGTAACCAAGAACGCTCCTGGATTCTGCTCTGTCACGAGACTATGCGACGTTTTGAAGAGGTTCTTGCAGGAGGAATATTCAAAGTCTGATTTTTAAGAATATCAGATAAGAATATCAGACCCGTCATAATCCGTTTATATGCCGCGCGTTGTAATGAACCTGATTTTTATTGTAACGCTTTATGGAGCACTTCTGCACGTTTCCGAATTAATAATGATGAAATATTAATTTCACACGAATATATTTGGGTTTTCACAGACATTTTAATCTATACTGAGTTTCTGAAACATATAACAGGCTGATAAGTATTTGAAAATGCATTATTTGACCAAAAAAGTGAACTGACTGAAATTTTCTAGTTGAATCCAGATTCTTGGAAATCTCCTAGCCGGCACAATCAGAAATTTTTTATGTTCTAAGGGAAAAAAGTTTTCCGCTAATGTTTCGAAACAGAATACAACGGAACAAAACAATTTCAAACATGTTCAATCAGTTTTATGTGAGAATGAAGTTTTCAGAGTTTAAAGATTATCACTGTAAAACTGCGAAGGTATTAAGCGATCTAACTTCGAAATATGGTATAATACTGCGAATAGACTGAGTAGTTACTTCCTTCAAGCTTTGAAGTGTCGATTTCGTATACAGAATTTATGGACAGTTTTCAAAAGTAACGAAAAAGACACGTCAGTTTCGTACATCTTTACACGAATTTTCACACATTATCGATAAGAAAGCGATGCACTCTCATGCACTGCTGAGGAGGGATGCAATCGAGAATTTCTGGTGCAAAAAGTTAAAACAGCTTTCACTTAAGGGTACCATCCACCAGGAGGGTCATATAATGATACTTATCGTGAATTTGTAAAGATGTTGTACTTTTCAATTTCTCGTAATGAATTCCGAGAGAAGATTTAAATGTTCGTTTAAAAAATCTCAGTTGAAGAAACGTTCCATCATTTGATTTTATTCGTCACAGACGAAAAAGTTGAAGAAACGTTCCATCATTTAATTTTATTCGTCACAAACGAAAATGAACTGCCGAATGATAAAAAACAAATTTTCGTTGCGCTCACAAAGTTCCTGAAGAGTTGTTTGAGAGCAATTTTACTGAAGAAAATCATATAATGATATTTCCCGTGAATTTGTAAAGAAGTTTTACTTTTCAATTTCTCGCAATGAATTCCGAGAGAAGATTTAAAAGTTCATTTGAAAAATCTCACAATCAGCTGAATAAACGTTCCATCATTTAATTTTATTCGTCACAAACAAAAATGATAATATGATTCAGAATCAGAGCGAATCAACTACCGAATGATAAAACACAAATTTTCGTTGCGCTCACAAAATTCCTGAGGAGTTGTTCAAGAGCCATTTTACTGAGGAGATTGCATCCAATTTCGTACTCGAAAAAAATTCAACATTAATAGTGCACATTGGGGTTAAATCGGTGCTGAAACTAGGCTCGAAAGTAGCATGCAGAGTTATACGCCCCAAGATCTCATGCTTTCTAGAGCGACCTCGATGTGAGGGTCTTCAAGGGTAAGGAATGCATCAGGGACTTCCAAGGCCTTGTGAGTGCTTGGGAGTTCCTGAGGTTGCGGCTTCTGAAGGTGAAGGGCAGAGCCGAGGCTTCCCAAGAGCTCGTAAGTGCTCGGATTTTCCCGAGATGGGGGTCCAATCTTGGACGTGCTCCGAAGTCCCCGAGTTTCGCAGCATCTGACGGGTCTTCAAGGTTGAAGCTTGACTTCAACCTTGGAGACTCCCCGACACAACACTAGTGCACGCTATTGTATCATTATCAACACTGACTTCTATCCTCACATTGCTCTTGTTTATGACTCATCAAATTTTGGGAATCACTTCAGTTTCCTATAGAAATCCAAAATTCTTCGACGAGACACTTTTTGAATGAATGAATTTTGCTGTCACTATTTCTTTATTGAATGCATAAAGAAATAGTGACAACAAAATGGAGCATTGCAAAGCTGTTCTATGATTAAGGCATCATTACTATGGAGTTAAATTAGTTATTTTTATTGAAGAAGAGCGAATAGACAAGATTCAATTACATCCTGGAAACATATGGTTTCAGTGATATTACTCGGAGAATGCATAATGACGACGGGAAGGAAGTGTTTACAGGCGGATGTGGATTTGTTCGAAGCATGAACATGAAAACGCTTCAAATGATTGTTCGAAAGACGACGAAAAGATAGATTCTGGGGTACATTTAAGGTGCGTGCGCACAGCAGTAATCACTGAAAACTTGACAGCATCACTGCATTATACGAACTTCTTGTTGACGAATCGAAAAATAGTCAATGCAAGCAAGTAAATTAATCAAATTGCGGAATCACGACGTATGACAAGAATTTTTCGTGTGATCTGTAAAGACGACACACGAAAATGAAATGGAAAGCTAGAAGGGGTGGGAGATAATCTTAGTAAGGACTCTTCGAATGAAAAAAAACAAATATTAGAAAAAACTTGAGATATGGTTGATGGTTTTTTTTCATTTGATATTTCTCGTCGACTTTGGATAGGATGAATTTCATGCGAACGGATTAACGCTTAGTTTCTTCCCTACACGCACAAGAAAGCAGTTAGGTGTGAACGCTGTCAATAGCGATTAGTGTCTGGTAAGTTCAGAGTTTTCTGGGAAAGTAGCATTCTTAACGTTCTTAACGGCTATCGTGTCTATTGGTGCGACTGTACTTTCGCAAAAAATCCACGCGTTTCGTTCATTCTCACATATTGGATATCAATCTCAATAAAATGTATGAAATGTTGCTGTAGATCTCAACTTTTACAGTCACAACGTTGAGAATGCTGCTTCATTCATATACAGCTTTTGACGACATATAATGCTCAAAAGCGAACGAGAGCCACAATAATCTCACTTAATCCCTACAAAATTAATCACCTTCGTTATATTTATTGTTATTGATTTTATCACATTCATTTTATAGCGATCATTATGGTTCTTATAAAATCAGTCGTGACCAATTCCTTAATTGATTTTTCACCAACGCAACTGACAATTAATATTCGAAATTATTTCATTCATTCACAACACATCACAATGAACAAATTCCAATTCACATCAAAAAGCAATAAACGTCGCTTCAAGATGGTCAAAATTGACTTGTTCAACCTCTTTCATACGAAGAAGTGATAGAGTTACAAAAAACAAAAATTGAGTTTACTGATGACAGAAATGACCGTTTATTGCCTTGAGTTGGTGTAAAAATGAATATTTTACACAACAGAATGCATTAAGTGGAGAATTTTGCAGTGACAACTCGCCAGTGATATTTTGATTGTTGAGTACAAAAGCAGAATCGATCACTTCAAAAATATGGCTTTTTCGAATAGATTACTTCATTTGCTACCATTGTTAGCACCCTAACATTATTACCTGGATTGGCCAGGCTATCAAACGTTTATAACGTTGCTGGCCACAATGCTCGCGTTTCCGTGTGCATTGCTTTAGCCTCAATTTACGCCACCCCGACGGCTAGGCGAGCAGGCCAACACAACCAAGTAATTAATTAGTTGCCATGAATACTTTGCATAATTAATCATAGCCAAATATCAATGCAATAAATAATCATAACTCTAATAAAATAAATATTCCGCTGATCGCTCAAATTATTACCAATCGAATAAATTAGTTATTAGCTCACCGGTGGCAGAATTAGTCTCCAAATGAAGATTTGCCAACGAATCACGATCTCGAAAATTTCACGAGATATATGGATGAAAGCTATTGTTAATAACTGAATGACAATAGTGATAATTATTATCATTATTATTGTGTTATCAATGAGAATATCGCAGTGATAAGAATAACATCAGCGGTAACATAAACGAGTGATAACATAAGCAGTAGACATAAGGCAACATAAGCAGTAAACTTGCAATAAATAAGTTGAGTTCTAGTTTCAAAATGCAGATTTAATTGCGAATTGTGAATGTTTCACGAATAAAACGAAATCAAGTCAGATGGCACTAATAATAAATGGAGCTCGATCATGAAGCCGCTTGGGAACGGAACGTTTATACATAACAAGAGCTAAGATGTGCTGCGATTAACGAATGCCTGATTGAATCCGCTCACGATGATAATCGCATAGCCTTACATTGTGCATTTTAACAAGGTTCAGCGCTTTATTAACACATTCATAGAAACGGTATTCGCTAGTGCAGATGCGTATTGGGCTATGACCATCAACATTCGGATGAGGGGTGTGACTATTGCTAATCAGTATTCCAATCCACCCAGAAGCAATTAATATCATCATTGATAATTGTTCGAATACAAAGAAGTGGGTGTTGAATGTTGATTCATATGGATTTTCATGATTCTGCTGGCTGATCTTTAAAACTTATGTGCGAAAGACATTTTGCATAATTTCTGTCACTGTTGCCCTATTGAACGATCATAATTCTGTTCTTTATTTTGCATAAGAACTTTGAAAAAACTTTTAATTTTAAATTTTTACAAAACTGATTGTGATTATTGATGTATGAAGCTTAAAATCTAGAACTTCAAAATTTCAATGAAGCACCAATAGTATAGATATAAAAAAGCGCTAATAGTTATCTCGCTATATGCAATCGCTTATTATATGAAAGTGAATAAAGTGCGATGACAAATTGAATGGTATTGCAGTGATGAGTATCCAGGTCATTGATGTGAACACAATTCTATCAACAAAAAAAATCAAATTACTCAATTCATGAATAACATATCCAATAGAACTCAAGTAATTACTTTTTTCTTTTCGAAGGAGAGTTTAGGCCACATTTTGATGCCGTCAATTACATCAAGCGAACCGAAATGATCATAGAACAAAAATAGCCGTAAAGGAACCACTTAAGATTATTAACTGCATGAGTGAATTTGTTATCAAATTCACTTCTACCATTATATAATGTAATAGAGTGCGCCAGGTTATGGTACTGCAGCATTTATAATATAATTTGTTCAGAGAGTGAACATACCCTCCGCAAGATTATTCTACGATACCGTCAGTCAATAGCAAACATTATCGTAGGACTGTGCTACGATCTGCCGTCCTCGGCATTCAATGCAGTCGTTGACACGCTTCTTGAAATTTTTTACAATACGCATGAGCATTGAAAGCAATTCACTTGCAATTGCTCAACTAACGCACCGTCATTTCTTCCACTGTGCGCTATTGTGTGGCATTGACATTGGTTTACAAAAAATATTTTTCAAGTGATCAGGCCAACTGAATTCACATCCCGTTAGCGCGATAGCCAAATGCCTCCCTTTCACAATTCTGTTAAAAAAGTGTTGCACGCTTCCATTGTGATCTTCGATGAACGGAGTGGTGACCAGTACTGCTGAATTATCGAATGCTCCCTCATTGAAATGTTCTCACTTCGAGAACAACACACTGTTCTTTATCGATAGATTACTGGCTACTTGTCATGAAGCCTTTTTCACTAACGCTAATTTGTTGGCTGTGCATATAATTCCACAGAACATTTCCCAGCCGAGAAGAGCAAGTGGAGAACTATATGCTGAAATTAACTTGAGACGTTTTTTAGGTAATAATTATAGGTTCTGAGGTGATAATTATGGCCAATAGTGGTGATAATCGTTTTTCGTGTGATAATTGCGGTTCTTTTTTAGATTAAGAAAAATTTCTCCTCCGAAATAACAACTCTTTCGAGCGATCTGGCTGCAATCCACTTTCAAATTTTCCAACTTATAAAAATTGTGTTATCAGGTGATCTTACATATCAGATAAGAACTGGGCTATACACAGCAGATATGGGAAGTTCCGGAAACAATCTTACACGATCCTTCCTACAGTTGCTCCGTCTGTTTCTAATATTGTGCTCTCCAGGTTTCGGTTCACTATCTTTCTGGTGTCTTATGCATATTCACCGTCATTTTCCGCCCTCTTCCGTCATCCCAAACCTAACACGACTCTTCCTGGTAGCGAACATTGTCTTTCGGCTTGGCTTGTTTCGCTGTCTCCGCATTCGACATCCTCCGATCAACGAAAACAATGATCGCTGTTCGAGAGCATAATAGCGGTTGATTTGATGTTTACGTTAGCAAAATGAACAAATCACTCGGCTGAATAATCCAACATAAAGCAGAAGTATAATCATAGCAGACTTTCGCGAATTTCGAACGAACATCGGTTGCCTCGTATATTGTTGGTACTGAGCTAAACACCACTTAGAAACAGCGATGCTTTTAAATAGATGCCGAGAATGTATCAATTGGTATCAGAATGTATCAATTGATATCATTGCTATCACTAAAAGTATCACTTTTCTTCGTTATAGCAGATCGTCACATTTCATTGAGATGTCCTGATATTCGGCTTTCGGAAGTCTGTTCGATGCAATTATATGGCTCGAACGCAGATTAGTGCATAGAAAACTAAATTCATTTAAGTGCAGATGTTTGAAAAGCGATTGAGAGGTAGATTGTGACGAAAAATGGATTAGCAGCTGAATTTGTGAAGGAAATTAAGAATGATGCATAAAAAATCTTTATAAAAATACCTGAGAAGGTGCTGATTGTGCTCAAAATCACCTCCTTCAGGCAAATCATATGAACGATTCAACTTGGTTTTGATGAAAATGTCCGAACGAGCGTTTAGGTAATGCGACGAAAATTAGATCAGTTCTTCTATGAATGCCACGAACTTCAGAATATGAGTCAACGTCGAGTTTAAACAGCGACAATAACAACTCAACATGGATTACCAGCTCAATTATACATCTCATTCGAATCCAAAACGATTCACTCTGAGGTCTGATCATGTTCATCGTTTAATGAACAAGTAGGTGTTGTATGGTATGTAAATGAGCTGCTTGTATTAGCTAATTGTAACAGGAAGTTTACTTGTATCTACTGTTTATGCTAAACAACACTGAAAGTTTGATTCTATGGCACTGTTGATCACGAACATCCAATAAACCGATTACACTGTGAACCAAAAAAATACGCCAAGATGGAAATGTACCTAGCAATCGAGCACAATTTTGTACACTGAATTCAGAAACAAATTTTATTTCTACGTTTTTTTTCATAAATTTTTCGTAAACGATTGTCAACGACAAAAATGCATGCATTTTGTGGATTTCGATAATCGTCTGCAAAAAAATAAAAGTTTAGTTGGAAAAAATTGACTTTTTATCCTCGCACAAGCTGAAAAACACGTTGATTATATGCGTCAGATACGCAATGTACGAACATGAAAAGAAACTTTTTCGATCACGACCGGTAGTTCTGCGAATAACAATTAGTTTTTTCAGACGACAGAACCTTTAGAAACTTGCGCTGTGTCACACCTTCACGAATAATGAAGAAACTGGCGGATGAGTGTGAGACAGCTGAGTTTAATGAAGGAATTTAAGAGCGGCTGATGAAATACAGAACAAATGTTCAATAGACGTGAATATGATTTGTTGGTTAGAAATATCAGTGGGGTGCTTATTGTTTGCCTCGAAGAACGTTTTCTGCAATAGCAAATTGTTCGGGAAAAATAGCGCTCATTTTTGGATTTTACATACATAATTACTATGTTGACATCTCCGGGTCATTTCAATTGTTAACGCTAAAAATCAGACCTTCTGCACATATAAACTAAGAATCGGAGTCATTCGCATAAGAAGTGGACACAGTGTGAAGACAAATTCATTTCCAAATTTTACGAATAAAACTGCCTCATTTCTAAGTAATTGTTTTACCTACCTTATTTACCTTGACTGAGTGGAAATTCAGCTATAATACTATAAAGCCGACCACAACATGCTCACCAGATGTTTCTGTTTCTCGTAGAGAAAGAAATTCTTTATGAGCGGACCTCCTCCTGGAAGATCTTGCCTGCCCATCTTTTGGGAATTTGTCCAGTAGGTTTTTTTTTCAGTTCCCTCAGATACCAATCTGATATCAGTGCAGTACATGTGCTATTTCTCATCCTGGTCACATACCCTGTCCATCTCATTTTACTTCTGTTCTGCTCTTCCACAATGCCCTTCATAATAGTTTCCGTTCTCAGTGCTAATCATTCGACTTCCATCCATCGCTTTTTGAGTCATTGCTAATTTGTGTTTCTCTTCTTGGTCAGTGCCCACGCTACACCATTGTTGGTATCACGGTGGTTTTAAAGACTTATATTCGTTTTGTTTTGTTGATATTTGATATCAGCACCTGCCAGCATTTTTTGTTACATAGTGTTGATACGACAGATGATGACCGTTCATTTCAAATGAATCGATGAATATTCATAAGGAATGACTGCATTAACACGGTGTTTCCGGTCTTTTTCCAGCAAACGCACTTTTGGGCACAACTTTTTTTTGTCAGCGCCCATACGTCAGATTTAAGCTTAAATATTGTATCGAATTGATCTGCTGGCGACACCAAACGATCTATGGAGTTGATCATTCAACTTCCTTACAATCAGACAATTAATGCAACAATGAATTGTAAACTTATTGCGTAGAGTTTTCTTGAAGTCTCTACGACAAAATCAGAGCGGTGTTAGGGTTGAAGCACTGTTGGTTCCAAAAACATTTCTTCAAAGAACAACATTTTAGGCAATAGACATTTTTTCTTCAAAGAATTGCTTGGGTACAGTATGATTGGATTTACGGTTGCTGTAGTTTTAGGTAGCTTAATAATTTTTGCACAGTTTTCTTATCTGTAATGGAGCGGATATTTTCCAGAAGCATTACTTCCTTCCCGTGAAGAGTCGACGCGTCCAACTGTAGGCCAGTATATTAATTATTAACGAGATTACATAAGATCTCTTCGATATCCGTGGCCGTTTTATCAGCTCTTCTTCCCGCAGAATTGTTAATGGTTCTAATAATTCCACTTGCGAAAGGATGTACAAAGAGATTCCTGAGTGGCTATCAAAATGAGTCATTCTCGACTTGTATGAAGTTCCTTTTAACTGGCAAGCAAATTTCAATTATTGTATGAGTTAAGAAGTCCATCGTCGCCGTTCCGTTATTGGTTCGTTAAGAATGACCGAATACATTTTGTGTCACGAAATTTATCTCGAAGATGTTGAAAGCACGACAAACATTCAATTGTTTTGACATTATGGATCTCGCTGCAATGATCAGAAAGCTGTGTGGCTTCGTAACATCACTAAAAAACTTGGCTCATAAATTAGACAATGTTTATCAGAGGATGGTACAAATGCAAATTTGAAATATTCTATAACGTATTGTCTGCAATTTTTCGTTATTGCGATTTTCGATATCGTTACTACGAGACTGAAAATAGGGCACAACTTGAAATGTCACTATGGAATTTGATGAGAAAGAAAAAAATGCCATATTTTCATCGACTAGTGATACTCCATCGGTTGAAACACTAAAGAGTTAATCATATTGCACTGTTAAATCACAAAAATTACGGCATGAACAAGATAAGCTTCGTTCATTTTCATCAGTATGGATGAACGAGGAGGCACTTGAGTCTATTCAAGAGACACTGTTCACTGACGATACATACTGAGTGGCACACATAAAAATGGCATTTATGTCGAAACCAAATTTGGAAAATGGCATCGAAAAGACGGTTGCAGCATTACACCTCTCATCTAACAGTAGATTACAGCAACTTATCATACATAACGACACGTAAGTCGTGGGACAGTCGGCAGAATTTCATTAATTGTGAGTATGCACCTGTATGAGTAATAAAACACTTAAATAAAAATTTTCTCATATACAGCCTCAGTTGCGCGAGAAGAAATTGGAAAAAATGAGATTCATGGAATTTGATCAAACCAGGAGTCGATCATGACTTCCCTTGTACTAATAGAAATCGAAAAGATCGCTCATCATTTTCTGAAGTCTCAGGCAATATGTGAAATTAGTTTTGAGAATGAGTGAGTGCCGTGGGATGAACTGAAATGCAGTTAATCATCATATGCATATTGAGTTGTTATGTTCGGTCGATTTAACATTCGAGTAATGAAACATTCAAGCACTTCATTTGAACATCCATCCCATCAAACTTTATTTGTTTATTCATTATGATGAAATTTCCTCAATGAGCAACCACAACAACAATTGGGATAGTATTGGAGAAATAACGATGATTCGCGATGAGAGCGAAAAGAAATGTGACCAGAGCTTAATTGTATGAGCGGGATTGACTCGTTGAATGAGTAATCCTTTCGAGGCTTACTGGTTGTTACTTCCTTTGATAATCTTCATTCCGTAACGAAATTATTGATTTCGTTTCAACTCATATCAATGAGGATTTTTTCACGAAAACACGTCGTATGGACTTTTTACGGGCGCCTTTTGTCATTACTGGACGATCAGAGATGAGATTAGACGGGATCGTTGGTTCCACTCAATAATGAAGAGGTTCCATGATCGAGAGCCCGTGGCTTTTAGAGCGATAATCACATTCGATTCAAGATAAACTTTCATTCAGGCGTATTTAGAGAGATGAGAAATGCTGCGAGCCAATCCCGTCGTGTATTTTTCGTGCAGAATATGACCGAAGAGTAATTAGAGCGTAAACGGAACAGAATTCACCTTTCACGACCAATGCAAAGACATACTCACAATTACTTACCGCTGATTAACTGGTTTCCTGAACAGTCACCAAAGATATTCACCAAAAAGTTCAGCTAATTTCACAACGAATGACAGACTACAATAAGTGACGAACACCTCCTTGTTTTCAGAATGATATCTTTCATGGTGTTCCATTTTAATGGGGTTTTAGCGTTCCACTTATGATGACATTTAGTAATGTTGAATTATACAGACTCATTAAGATAAGATAAATAAATACCTAGGCTAATGGATGAACGAATGATGAAATGACCAAATAATTAGAGTGATTCGTCGAAATAAGCTGGAAAATAGTTTTTAAATGTATCATGTTTTCCAACCAAACTGCATAATTATGCACGGCACATACGTCAGTGGATAAGAATGTGCTATTTGTTTTGAATAATTGCGATGAATATTTGCCTAGCACGTCACAAAATGCACTAACAAATAACAACAACAAGCACAAAGATACAAAATAAGAAAGGGATGCTCTGAAAAACATCATTAGATGGTTCAACAATAGCGAATTTAATGCCTCATATCTCATCTTGAAGAGCTCTTAACAATATTAGGAGTTCAATTAGAGAAGTGAAATATATTTCACTCGAACAAAACATTAGCAATCCTTAAAGTATCATCATAACTTAGCCATAATATCATTTCGCTGCTATAAGATGATTATGGTGACGAAGATTTTGATTGGTTGTGCTCAGTGAAATTTTTCATCAATCATTCAGCAGTACTCAGTCTCTCGTTTGGAATCAATCAATCAAAATTCAGCGACAGGATGAGTTCGATTAATCTCGAGAATGTCATTTATTTCGTTACATTCGGCTGCTTACGACTGCATCATAACGAGAATGTGGCACGCACACACAACATCACACTCGCTCGTGAGGGTGCAAAAAAGCGGTCGAATGGTGATTGCAATAAAAAAGAATGTACCTGGAGAAGTGAGTACGAAAAGGCAGTTTGAAAAAAAACATGCGACGTGTTAATCTGATAAATTCTTCGTTTCGAGCAGAACATTTAGTGTTGAGGACGGTGCTTTGAAGTTTCACTAGTTGGGGGACACAACCAAATAAAAATTTGTTTTCTGATGGCGACAGAGGTATATTCCTATGCAGAGAAGAAAGAAATGAACTGGAACACGGAAACTGAAACCATTCTTCCAGTTGGTTTGCTTTAAAATGTGCGAATGTTTGGTGAGAAGTTGAGCGATATGTTCAGATAACATTATTGTTCGAATAAATCATTTGTTCATGAGGCTATTAACTGTTCACATAAAGTGAAAATACGACAACCGCAAAGAGGCAAGGTTATGAGTTAACTCATCCACTTTTCAACCATTTCACCTCAATGAACATACGGAATTGACAAAATGTTCGATGTATGGAATTCGTTTAAAATTTCATTCATAATCACCGTTTCACTTTAGCAGTGTTTCTCACGCTCGGGTGCTACATAACCCCCTTCGATGGTCTGACATGCCGTCATTACCCCTTTCTCCCTCTACAAAAATTTACTATTTCCACGCATAACGTCATTGATAAATCGAATGCCGATTCGGAAATTCCTCGGTGGCGTGAAAGAAACTAATTTTCTGTAATCAAAGAAGTATTCTTCGGACTTTATTTATCAATTGCCGAAAGAATATGAACCTCTGCAACTAACAGCGAAAAGCAATGAAAACAAAATCATTCGTCAGTGATGAAAAATTGTGATTTATCAGCAAGTTCATTGATACCCTGAATTTCCCCTGACATCCTCTGCGAGAAGGATTGCTTTACGTGGTAGAGCATAGCACATAAGTAACTGAATCGTAATTTATGTAGGCAAAATTTGACTGAGCCCTTAAACCACAAAAAAATACAAAAATTTCTGGAACGAATGAACATTCTGAAAAATTCCATCGAATTAAATTAATCAGTTTCACTAAATTATCCATTCCACGCATCAGCCATACAATATGATTGATGATGAAAGCGTGCATATTTTTTTAAAGTTTTTCTGAATGATCAGTTTAGAACAATTTAGAAGAAATCAGTAACGGTGTTGATTACTCGGATTAAACAAAATAAGAGCATTCAACTCTGTCAATATTATAGGATTTGAATGATACCCTGAATTAATGATACCCTGAATTTTTTTACACTGTGCAAAACTCGCAATTAATTCAATAAAATTCCCCAACACTGTTTTTTTTGCTTTCTTCGAAATTTGCCAACAATATTTTCGTTACTTTAGAGTGTAGAATTTTCAGTTAAAGTGCATTGCAAAGGATTATAAATTTCATTAAGATTCGCTGAGAGCAGTGAAAATTTTCGTTGAATTATTCATAAGCAAGGAAATTCCTTCGAGTTCAAGCTGACCGTCTGCATTTCAATTAATCAAAATGCAAAAATACTAATTTCATTAATACTAAAATGTTAGATTTTTACTCGTCAACAAATCATTTATTCTTTTGAAATAATTCGTTAAAAAGCGTTCACATTCTGTTTGTGAATGTAAACTTACCGAAAATGCTTCTTTTCGAAAATCTTGAACCAGTAAGTCAATACATTATTGATGAGAAGCATCAACAGGAACTAACTGAGTTGTGAAGTTATGCATGAGATTTCTCTGAAAGCAGGAGAGCTCGGAATTGCAATCTTTTAGAACATCTCTCGATTTTCTGGGAATAATCTCACGAAAACACAATCGGACCTGTTCTGTTCATACTGATTCATCGTAAATACAACGGTATTCTCAAACGAGAAACCATGAGTTCGTTTTCGAAAATATACTATACATAATGCATTCGCTATTTTGATTACATGATGCGTCTATTATTTTGAAAGCAACTTTACTTTTATAATTTGCTGAAATGAGCATAAAGAAGTATGTGTGGTAACGTAACACCTCATCCTCTTTTAAGCAGTCACAATAAGTTATCCATTTCATTCATCACCTTCAACTCTCTCATCAGTAACAAACGATTCATGATATCATCATCAAAAAAATAAGAAGTTTTAACACTGACAGACAAGAGGATGAAAAACTGGAAGGATATTCAGGGATCGGTGACAGTAATAAGCAAACCATGGGTTACGATGCGACGCTATGAATGAATACCATTCATAAATTATCGATTCCAAAAATTGCATAAAATCTCAAAAATAAAATTTCCTCTTAGTTTAGATCTATCTGACTGATGAACGAATCATACCTCAAACAGCAGGGAAGAAGATGTTTTGAGAAAACCAGCGATGGCCAGTGAATTGTTCAGAGTTCAATTCCCTACAGCAGAGTTCTCAACTTAATCCGAATTCATGATTAAATCTTAATCAAATTATACTTGAGAAGCAATCCAAGTCAGTTCCAAGTCACTACACAACCAAATAATAATAATGATAGTAATAATAATAATGATAATAATAATAATAATAATAATAATAATAATAATAATAATACTAACTGACCGAAATAATGCGCAAATTGTACGGAAGAACCGTAGGACGTTTCGGCGTTAGAACGCCATCATCAGCCACAATGTTGGGACACAGATTGTTCCATATCTGTGTCCCAACATTGTGGCTGATGATGGCGTTCTAACGCCGAAACGTCCTACGGTTCTTCCGTACAATTTGCGCATTATTTCGGTCAGTTAGTGTTATTATTATTATTATTATTATCATTATTATTATTACTATCATTATTATTATTACTTACCAAAATGCGCATCGCAACGCATACTCATTTGTTCATACACAACCAAAGTTAGTCCTCTGCCCTTTTCTCCACTCTCACAAAGGACAAACTCTGGTTATGGAGCGACGAATTAACTTGGATTACTTCTTGAGTATATGATTAAGATGTAATCAAGAACTCCGATTAAGTTGTGGACGTTGTCAGAGGAAACAGCTCTCATTTGAGAACTACACTCTCTCATAATTGAGAATGCTCACGAGGAATGGTCACGAATCCACGAACCCATCTTGAACTTATCTTGTCAGTGAAATGCAAAATGCGCTAATATTCCTGAAACGATCCTTCAGAACAACTCAGAAACAAAGAATTTTCAAAACGCTTGTTTGGTCACTTTTCGCTGTTCATGAACATTTTTCAATTTTTCTTCATGCATCTGTCACAATTAAAACTGAATGGTAAATGCTGATGAAATAACGATATCTAGCTGGAGACGAGGTGATTATAATACTAAATGAACACAGAACACAATCAGATCGACCGAATGCTCAATTGATCGGTGCTCAATGATCGCATTTAATTGAAATTTATAGCAGACGTTAGCATTCTGTCAGCAGTTTTGTGCCGGCGAAACATCGGCAGCTATGTTCGGTATGTATGAATAAATTTCTTTTTGAAATACATCTGCACGATACGCCTTCTGAATGAAAAAGGTTTTGTGCATGTGACGCAAAATGACATTCGTCTGAAACAACTGAATGATTTGCTGATCAGTACGTCGATTGCACACTGATGAATATTTTGCAATGAAGTTTCCGCAGAGACGATATGGAACATTCAGTTTGCACTGTTTTCAACGATGTGATGGGGATATTCTTTGTGGGAATTCGTTGCTACGGAAATTTTGCTTTCATTATGCAATGGGCATAACGCAAATTTTTGTGTTCAACGAAAAATTATCACTTCAACACGAATAATCAAGGTTTCTTTCTACTTAGTGAACCGAAAACAGCTGTACATACTCAACGAAATGAGACTGGCATTTGCAAGTCAGTCTGCAAGTCAAGTTAAACAGTTTTAAACATAAAAAATTTTGGTCATGCATCATGCGAAATGTCTTGGTCTTTTGAAATCATTTAAACAATCCACCAATTATCGGCGAGATTTTGGAAACTGTATCGGAAAGCAAACATCGATCGATCCTGAATCAATAATCATTTATTCAGAATTCAGGAAACATAACTTTTCAGCAAAATATTCCTTGAATTTCGATAAATTGCCGATTCGATATAACTGAATTTAGCTAATTTGATTTCAAACATTCAAGGAAGTAAGGAAAATTTCGCCTCTTACATTTCGATAATTTCATTTGCCGCTGATCGATACTTTTTGACCGATAGAACAACTCAGACAGAACCTTGATTCCGAGCGATATTATGGACTTTCAATGCGTAATAGAATAATTTATCATCCATGGGGGATATTTTTTTGTTTCAGCATTTTGAATGGGTTCATTTGCTGAACATTCATCGAATAGCCATCAGAGACACGCATGACCGAGTCGTATTGTCAAAGCGCTCTGCACCTCGGCAAGAGCATCCATCAGCCGATGCACTGTTCTCGCTACGCGATTTTGTCGGATGCCTAAAACTGACTTCCACCAACACAAATGGAGCCGAATGCATTCATTCACAAATTCCAGTCAAATGCATTAACTCATGAATTATTACCAATTCCAAGCATAACAATTTTCAACAGTCGAAGTGCAGAGCGCTTTGATAATACGACTCGGTCATGCGTGTCTCTGACGGCTATTCGATGAATTTTCAGCAAATACACCTATTCAAACGAAGAAATATGTTGGGACGCCTGTTGTGGCAGTTCAAATTCGATCTCATCTCGATGATCGCACTTCAGAAACGCAAAATTTAAGTGCAATGTTCATGCAGAACACTTTTTTCAAGCAATGGAGTATCATAAACTATCATATACATGAATAAGTATGAACCAATTCTACAAAGTTTTGATAGGAAGAATTTGCGCAGAATGCATCACAATTATTCTTTCTCATCCTATCTCTTCACTAATTTCCAACATTACTAATAAACCTTTCATGTCCCATATCGACCTTTAGAAAGGTTTCTCCGAAGAATTTCCCCGTCAACAGAAAGAGCTTCTTTTACACGGCATTTTGCGTGCCACTATCATCATGATGTTTTCTTGAGTCAACTCGTGAAGAGACTCGGGCATTTTTCTTCATCTCAGATTTCGAACCTAGTTTCTTATTTTGATTTGGAACTTACAGTGCAGACAGAACTCTTATTTGCTGTGGAAAATAAAGGACATGTTTTTGCCTGAAAACGAAATGAATATGGCAATGTTCTGAGAAACACACCCACTCATTAATCATTCTGAATCGTCGAGAGTTAAGCAAGCTTTGCACTGAAATTGTGCCATAATCCTTTCAATCTTGCAAATAAATAATTGTCCTTTCGAATGGCATCGCGTCCATTCGTCAACAACTTTCATCATTGTGCAGATATGCAATAAAACATCACATCGAAATATTTGCTGCTTCAGTCAATTTCGCATCTCAAAAGTAAATCTGTTTAGCGTATGCGGGCTTCAACAATGCAAATACACTGCAGCAGGAAGAGGAATGTTTTGAATTCCAGTTCTGAACCTAAAGATATGCATGATCAAAAAAATTAAAAATATTCTCACACTGCAATGACAAGAAATATTTAGAATCCCATTAACGGATATACATTCTGCCGATAGCTGAACTTTCATTTTCATTTGAATCACTGAATGTATCAGTTACTTTTTTGCTTCGTGAAGGTTTTGGTTTGAATCACCATTGAAAACTAAAAACATAAAGCAAAACTGGAAAAGCTCTGTTCTGTGTTAGAATTTAAGTGTTCCGAACGAAGTGGAAACGATAACCTAATAAAAGTGACACAACCAATGAATGACAAATAACAACTCTAAAAGTGGTCATCACTGAGCGGAATTTGGCATTTTATAGCGAAATGAATGATTGCACCAACCACTTGTTATTGAAAAATTGAAAAAAAGTAGCGCATGATGAGCAGCTGATGCCAGTATTAGTCAATGAATTTGTGAAACCAATGCAGAAATTCCTATATTTGCTATGGTTTTGTGAGTATTTCTTATCGTTAGATTATTTGTTTGTAAAGCTGCAGTCATTCAGTGTAGTATTTATAGGGTACAGACTGAAGTCAATTATATCGAGACCATTCAATACATCAATCCAACGACACATGCTTTAAGTGGATAAGAACTGAGGCCAACATCTCTTCCTGTTGATTGAAGTTAGGCTCAAAAACCGCTCACTTTACTTCCTTTACTTCGGTTGAAAACGATTTGATCTCGGTTAACTATCAATCTTGTGGAATAAACGAACATTTCACTGTGTAAATGATTTTGTGCGGAAGGTTTACTGAAATCACGAAGTTTTTGGCATCCCATTGCTGGTTTCAGGCCTTTGATGATAGACGACGAGATTGATTTTGTGAGCAATCACACTTCAAAACTTTAGTCCAGGAAGCAAACTTCAGCAGGAACTGAGCAATTTCCGTTTTTACATATATTTAAGAGTAACGAAATTTTGCAAGCACAAGCATCGAGTGATGATTGTCGTCATTAGCTGCAAAACTTGAACACAGATCTAGCCGCATCACTTGGCTAAGATCATTCCGATTAGTTATTCATTCAATTTGCGTTCAGATCTCAAATGTCCAACAACTCTATTCGAAATCGATTCTGCCATTTTAAATGAGAATAACGACAAGTGACCAGTGGAAACAAAACTGAGCCCGACCATCACATAATAACTGATGCAAATCCAGTTTTTAAGTTAACTTACATATTTACATACCAAGCGATATAATATCAGTGAACGAAAGCGAGACGAATTCACATCACAACACAAAATTTCTGACAAGTTGAATTATAACATAAATGTCTCAGAAGAATATTCAGCACCAATGATAAACGTGTTTGCTGCAAAATCCATCGCAAAGGCATGTAATTGCAATACTCAAGAAGCATGACTAAAATTCCCATAACGTTCTTGAACGGTTCGCTTGAACTTTAAAGTTTTGAGTTGAGAATAAGAAAATATCACAAAACTTCAGCATTTTAGCATCAACATCATTGTGCAGTCCAAACGAGTCTGTGCGCAATGCGCATAACGAAATTTTCGGGTAATGGAGGTGCCCCACAGATTTCGTGCGTTCAGTTCAAATTTGGCACAATTTGATAGTGCATGCTGATCAACAAACTTCTCTCATATTACGATGGCCTCCGATCGACGTTCAGCCGGAAAACGCTGGCAAAATTCGGTCGAAATTCCGACGTTCGGATTCCGGCCAAACAACTTTGAAGTTCGGTCGTAGTTTCGAATATCGGAATCTCAAAGTATCGGAATCGACTGGATCCCGATCCTACTGAAATTTTATTCGGATGCTGTCACTTTTGCCAATCACTTTTGATCACCTGCAAAAACATCCGTGAAGCATGCTTATCCTTTTTTCCAACAGTTAAGTGCGATAGTCTCCGCTAAATTTCGGATGTAACAGTTTTGAGGTGGTAAACTTAATGTACAGATGGAGTACGCTTCAGTAAACCGAAATCAGTTTTGGACTGGACTGCTTATCATTGCTGCTGTTAGTGTGAAACATTCTCAGGTTCCCATACAATGTGCCTAACAGTACACATTTGATTGATGCTTAATTTCAGGAAATTGAAATTACATTCTTCAGATATTTAGGTCTGACCACGAACCGTATCATTTTTTGTGCTATGCAATTTGAGCAGCTCTCGATCTACAAACAAAGTGAGTATCTTGCACGGGAAACTTTTAGTTGTGAGTGTTAAGACCTCTGTGAGATTATGACCTCTGTGAGTATCAGAAAATGATTTTGCATGTTTTCAGTGCTGGTTTTCGTTCAGTCGATTGTTCGAGTTCTACGCGACAACAATTTATCAACGTGATATGCCTCTATATAATTAATCTCTTTGAGGCATCATTCAAACAAAATCTAATCAGAAGAATCTGGGGAGTAGCATCTCACAAAGAAGCGAGGTAAATTATAATCAGTCACCATATCATCTTTTGCACTCTTCATTGCGAGTTGGCCTACAGTTACAAGAGAAGTACATACATTTTCGATGGGAAATCCTCACATCAGATCCACAGATGTAGTGCCACTTTGCCGTCATTTTCGCCAATTTTGCCTGTTTCTTCGAGGACGTTTTCAAGTTCGAACCACCTCTACGATCGAGTTAGAATTCGAAGTCATTCAGTTCAAGGAAAGGTAATCAAAAAATGGAAAAGTTATTTGAAAGCTTATATGACCAACTGAAAAATGATACGATCGTCTGGAACCATTAATGTTTCTATTTCAGTTATTGTTAATGTATACGTTGCTGATGAAAAAATGTACAATTTCAGGGACTCACATCAGCTTTAGAGATGGACATTAGCGATAGCAATCAGCACGCTATAGTGTTCAAATAGTGGAATTTTTCAGCGATAGTGGATTCATTGTCGTTGGATAGCGATTTAGCGAGCTATTTTTTTGCGAACGATAGTGGACTGGTGGGCTAATTCCGTTAGTACGCCTACCGTACACTTACGAGTGAATGCCTAAGTTTTGCACCATTAAAGTATGTAAATATAAATTTGCGCTATAGCAATGCACTAAATTCAAGCCAACCGCAGTCGTATCCTTTCGAACGGTTCCATGTTGAATATTCAATCACAATTCGAATGTCTGCTTTTGGTGCAGCAATATCATCGCGTTTCAACTCAGATAAAACAAATAGATAAACAATATGAATCGTAAATTGTCGTAACATGCAGGAGTGCAACCCCTAATGAAAGAAGCGATGATGAACGAACTGTATAGAATATAGATATAGTAAATGTCACAAAAACAAATCTTTCGCAATGAGCACATGCGAATGAATAGGGTGAAGAAGGTCTGATCTCATTAAATAATTTCTTTGTCTCTTCGTCATTGTTCACTAAATTTTATCATCGGTTGTTAATGGGAGAAATTTGAAAGGTATTATTATTTCAAATCTAGATGATCGATGTGTATGTAATGCGATTAGGTAGTAATTATCGCTGAGATATCGTGAAGTAGTGCGAAGAAATGTTAACTGGATGGATGTGTGGTTGATGGATTGCACTGAACAGTGTTGTGTGCTATCGAATTGTGCAGTAATTTCGGCATGATTAACAAACTGATGCTTATTAATGAGTGGTGATTTTCTGGTGCTTATTGACTTATTGGCTGGTGATTCGTGAATGTTGAGTGCTGAATGATTCAATAAAAATTCTCAGCTGTTTAATGTAGCAATGAGGTTTTTCCGCAACAAATAAGTGGTGCTATTGTAAACTTTGAGAGAAAGCTCCAAATTAGCGATAGCGAATAGCGGTTTACTTTGCTTGGCTAGCGGAATAGCGATAGCGCTCCGCTATTTTTTGGCGATTTTAGCGATGGCGAATAACGCGCTAACTTTTTTCGTTGGCGTACCCATTTCTGCTCGACTTCATTTCTGAGTGTCGGCGACGTCATTATTTTGACAAAATCTCAGATGGAGCAAATTCTGTGCAACAGAAATATTTTCCGTATTGTTGAGTGGTAGTTTCATTTTCGAGAATTATCGCTTAATTTAGTGATAGCGTACTTTCGTTATCGTTTACGAATGCGAATGATGCTGTGTCTTGTAGATTGCATCTATCGAAGATCATAAGCACTCATTCATAAGTTCAAATCAGATCATATCTAAAAGTTGAGTATGCGTCATGTGCAGAGATCGGGAATTAATGAGCAAAGAATTGAGCTGAATAAAAAATGAGTCGTGTAGAGGATGTCAGTGGATTGAGTGCAGTTCAGTGCGCATTCTGTTTCAATTATACCCACTGTATCTTTATTGTTCATGTGTTATAAGTGGATGATTTCAATTCTTCCTCACCGCTTCATCAATCGGTTCCAGTTATGTTGCGAAAATTATTCCTTCAAGGAGGTCGATATTTTGGTTCAAGATGAGAATTTTTGAACAAACTCTATGAAATGTTAGACACGGAACGGAACAGTTTGAAAAACTGCTACCGAATAGCAATTTTTTTATTCAAGACGTCCAAAAATCGGCCGTCAACATTCACTTGACAAATCAGTTCAAAGTACTCCATATATTCCGGACATTTGAAAGTTCCAACAAAATACAATGACTCGAATGAACACGTGTAATTTATGACTAGAGGATGAGCATAACGCGAGTTTATCAACTACTGCATCCAGTATGGTTCCATCTTAAGCGAAGGAGACCTTTTGCCGAACCGAATGTAATCATATGATTGCCCAATTGTTCGCTTCGATGATGAAGGTGTACGACCGAACCGTATGAAATCATAATCAGCTTTCTTGACTGCAAACAACGAGTATAAAAAGAGCGATTATTCGATAATTGTCAGTAAGAATTATCAGAAGATAAAAATTAGAGCAAAAAAGACTTATTGTTAGAAATTTCGAAACAAGTCGTTTCTTCGAAATATTTTTAGCCGTTTAAGTCATGCCAGCGAAAGTTCAGTTGAATTTATCAACAATAGAACAAACACCTTCTACACAAATATGAATAACTTCCTCGTCATTAAATTAATTTTTTCACTTTATTTAGCCACTATTACGCCAACGGTAAACCGTCCAGATGATTGTTTCTGAGATCACATTGAGAAGTGTTCAGGTTTAGGCTGAATTTAGATAACGATAGGATTGTTTGCATCCAGAAGAAATCGAGTATGTGCCACATGAATATATTTATGGCATTTTTTGATTACTTGGCATGCTTATTTTCTTCATATCATAAGCTAAGCGATATGGAAAAACAGTATTCTTTTTTGCCGAAATATAATATGGTATTGTTCTTCAACGGAAAAAAATGCATCAGTTCATTTGAATAAAACATCAATGCATTCAGACGGATAGTATTGTTTGAATTGAAGTCTATTACATCTAAGATCTTCTCATTATTATGGCGATGAGTCGTTGATTGTTTATTAATGTGATGACGACGAGTTACCACGGTAATAGAATCGAAATTGAAATAAATGCTGTTTGCAATGAATGCACAAATCAACGATGATAGATTCTATGGATTCATTTATTGAAAGCAGGTGCTTTCAAGTTGACATTCTTGCTTTTACGCGATTACTTCTCGAAGAAACATCTGCTACCAAATAGGATCTACTGGAATACAAGTTAAGCTCAGTTCAGAACTTGAATATTGCATCAATCACAAATACATCCTAAGTCCAGATATGATGAGCTTTTCGATGATGGTTCATAAACACTTAGGTGCAGCAGAAGGCGTTATAGTGCGTCAACTTGATATGACGAGTTCCGCACGGTAAGGTAACTCATAAATCATGTTTTAGTACTCAAGTTTGCAAAGGCGATGAAGTAGAAATCGAATAATTTGCGATGAAATGAATATTTGGTGAATGCTTCTTTTTTGTTGAAGAAAACGTTAAACTCTTCAGTGAGTGATCTAAGAATTACGGACTGTTTGGAATGGGTCACTATGAAAGGTGCATAAAATTAGCTCAAATTTTTAAACTAAATTTCGATTCATTATTCGAATGTAACAGATCATCAAGATTTAAACATTGGTTGAAAGGGAACACTAATTATTTCACTATGCTAGGCACTGTGATAGATTCATAAGAATTATCATTAGTCAGTGGTTAAACGGTAATGACACTGTACAGGGTGCACTCTGGTGGTAGCAAATGCTCTGAGTTTGGTTAGGGAATCCCGCGCCGACTGCCAAAAATTTCGTTTTGGCGGACTGCTGACTGCCGAAATTACTGGCAAATCGCTGATCGCCGAAAACTTCATCGATTTGTTCGCGACGACATCGACATTCGACTCTGTGCCGTTACCAACACTAGAATACTGTTTTCAGTGAAAGTGGAAGTTTACCTCGGTTCTTTACGATCTGATCTCTCGTACTGATGTCGATCCCAGATATATTGGTACTAGTTGCATTAATAACTTTAGTAAGTGATCGTACGAATAGTAAGGACAGAACAGTAGATTTTTCTGCACTCGACATCACCGTCAGTGCAAAAGCTTACGTTGTAAAAAACCGAGGTTCATTTTCATTGAAATATCATCATGAGCTCGCACCTAAGGAAGGAAGAAACAATCAGTTTCAGTGTGCTTTTTGTTAATGAAGCTTCACCTGTTTTCACTTCAAAGATTTGGCAATTGATGCATTCGCTAAAAAAAATGTATCCACTATGATATGAATGGAACCACTGTAGTTTGCTGTTGTTGTAAACTTATTTTTTTCGGATTCACATCGAAATGAACCAAAATTTGATAGATGATAAAATAAAAAATTGTTCGTCTACAGTTGCGTACAGAAGGAAGTTACAAGTGTTACAGTTACAAGTGTTGCTCTAAGTGAGGGGTTTGAAAGGCAACAACTGCGGGGCTTATGTTGGTGTGGAGATTAGTTATATACTAGCTGATGTTTCAGTTCGAATATTCATTCGTTATCTGAATAATGCATAAGTAAGCACCTAAAACGATTGCTTGATCTGCCATGGAACTTTCCGATTCTCCTTGTTTCTTGCTGTCGATCGGGTCGGAATTCGACGAGAAGCCGGCAGTATTCACAAAGAATCTTATGATATGGGTATGGATAAGAGGTGCATATTTTGCGAGCCATGAAACCAGAACTAACTAAGAGAGTTAGCACGACCTCGATCCAAGAAACACAAACGAATGCACCGCATAAAATGGCCTTTCCATCCATCTGAACGACTCCTACTATCCATCTTTCATTTATGATCACAGTCTCAGTTTTTATCTCCCATTTGCATTTGTTGCCGATGATGATCGAGTTACTACGAATGACCTCGTTTACAGTCATTCGAATGATGAACTTACTTCATCTTTCGACATGTTTTGTTTGACGTTTGCTGTATCTCTTCAGCAGAACAACCCCACATGAAACGAATTGAACCAATATGTAATCAGCATAAGCCTTATCAGAATTTTATCCACCATCTGTGAGTGTTGCACATTCCTGGCGAGTTCTCAAGGTCTCTCGGTTACCATCACACATGTGATGTAAATGCTATTTTCGTCTCGTTTGTTTATGAAATATATTAAAGGTAAATGAAATACCTGGATATGAAGTGTCGGATTGTTGCATTTCCTGTAGCAGTTGTTGAACAGCATCATTGTTTTTTATTCGTTCAGAAAGATGTACGAGTCGGCAAGTTACTGATTCTGGATTTTCAGCACAAAATTCATCAACGGATGCCAACGTGAACGACGGAACGACAATCAGAAGAAGGATTGTGAACATTTCGCCTGCAATGAAGCCATGAATTCTTACAAGGTTGCTGCAATACATCTCAGTTCTTTTGCTTGAGCTTATTTCTATGTACAAGTTTATATGAATGAGTTACAAGTATTTGTTATCCACGCATGCGCGATTCTTATATAGTCATAGTGGAGGAATGACTAATAGGTTTGTTTAAAGGCCGATATTACGTTGGATATGACAATGAATAACATAAGACCACCACATCACACCGTTGAAACAGTAGTCATTCTTCATCAACATTAATTTCCTTTGGTATTTTATATGCATAGACACCTGCTTGGTGATTACATCCATCCTTCAAATGTCTAAACACTTTTCTAATTCAGGTGTATACATCAATCTCGACGTGAATATTAATTGAGTGCTATTTCTTCATAAGCAAAAATAAGAATATTAATAATAATACTGGTAATAATAATACTGATACACAGTAGGAATACCATTTCTTCATCTAGTCGCTTTATTGACAATGAAAATCTTCAACAACATTCGATTCTTATATCATACATACCTAAGTAGATCACCTGTTGAGGCAATATAGAAATAGAGTGTATCTGTGGGTGTATCTGGAAGGCAAATATACTAGCCCTAAAAAATAGATCCATTCAGAATTTCATCATCCACATCATATCTGAATGGTTTTCGAATTGAATAGCACGGTGACAGAGGAGGAGTGTGCAATAAGTTAACGAGCGAAACAGCTTGAAGCTGACGCATGCGAATTGTTCTTAACGGATCAAATTAGTGTGGATCGGTTAATTATGGTGTTATTGTTGGTTTGCGGCGAGACGAAATGCGATACTGATCATGAGATAAACATCACAAATTAAGCGTGATAAAATGGAATTAATTCGTGATGATTGTGATCCCAAAAGTTAATCAGAGGAAATGAAATTAATTTGTGAATTATGTCTATTTCTCGAGGGTCTCGGACACGTCCATCAATTATTGCAAGCTCACGTTTGAAAATAGCCTGAAGAAGAGCTCTCAAATTCAGAATTTTTCACCAAAAAAAAAACTAAGCGAACTTATTCCGGTAGGAACGAACTCTTTTGTTATCGACGAATTAATTCGCTATCATGCTTCGAAGATAAACTCAATGAAATCATTCAAGAATGCGTTGATTGATAGAATAAATGATGAAAGTATTTCAAAAAATTTCTTGCAGTGGTATTATTTTATCACCGAAATATTTTCATGAACAATTCTGCTGAATTAATTGCATTCCGATGACGATTGCGTTCTCGTAACGATTTTGTTCTCGTAACTAAAATTTTAATTCTCGTAATAGTTTAAGCAACAATTGCAGATTTTCAACATTCCATTCATTCATTTATGTCCTCGTGCAATTTTGATTCACAATAACGATGCATTCCAGCATTCAGGAACAATTCACCAAAATATATATATATATATATATATCTGTATTGAGGAAAGGATTCTTTTAAATTCATGAACGCCTTTAGTATTGAAATGATCGCAATTTCTCAGAGATTTAATCGACCAGCAGAAAGTTATTTGGACTTCATAGCAACTCAGGTCACTTTTCATGGTCACTAATTCAAATCCCTTTACGGTGGTAACTCTTGTTCGGTTCTTCGATGGAACTATACAGTCTATTGATTCACTGATCTCCATCTTCAATCTAATGTTCTTTGAGTTCAATTCTTTGTTCTCTACACCAAAGATCTACTGTAGTTAAGACTGAACCTAAAATGAATGAAACACACTTGCAGCATGTTAAGCATGGATAAGCTATTCTAGGAAAAATTACATTCGTAAAGTTTTTGTTTTGATAAGTGACTAACTACGCTCTACTATACTCATTTACCATCGAAATGTCGCATATTGCTACAATTGCAAAAAACATTATTTTTTAATTTCCAAATCGATTTTTCGATTCCACTGACTCTGATTTTGTTTTGTGTCTACTAAATACACGATTCGATGCACATTTTGTACAAATAATAGTGTGAAGTCAGTTGTATCGAATAATTTCGAGTAACGTTGATGCGATGAGTACGGTTCACCTGCTTTTAAGCAGTAGCACGAAATTCCTTTGAGTGTTACTGACAAATGACACCTTGAAGAGAAATGACACTTTCTTATGCGCTTTTCGGGAAATTTGTTAAAATTTCATGAAAGCTTACAATTAGGTTTCTGATGATTGATGGTTGCAGTGTATTCTAGTGCAAGTGAACTGATTTCATCGATGACGACATTAAACATTATTGATGCATTTCTAAAGCAAACGACTTATTCATCGTAACAACGTTGCTATTTGAAATTTTCGAATGCTTATTTACGTAATCCGTTTTTGACTCTGCATTTGTTTGGTTGATCCGAGATCACATACAATTTTTGAAGAATTCATTCATCAGTGCGGACTTGATGCAGATGTGCTTGAGATAACAACTCAGTACCAGAGAATTTATTCGGTAAAACGAACATTGCAAAACAATTATTACACATAATGGATACTGAAAAAAAGCAAATATTAATTAATAGAGTTTCGTTACATCTTATGAGTATGTCACATGAATCGCATACGCATAGAGTATTTCGTGGACGAGGAATTTCATTGAAACGATATATTGCAAGTTTTTGAAGTAGAAAGTTTACTGAATGATCATTAACGGACGGAAATTGTGCAAAAAGATGTGATAACACGGCATTAATTACTCGATTATTAAATGTTAAATAATTCGAGTTTCATTCAGTATTAGTCTAAAACTTTAAATCTAAAACTTTTAGAATTAAAGTTTTCTCTACATGAACTCATCAACTACATGATCGAAAAATACGATGAACTATTAGATTCTCGTGTGAATGGTTTGTTGCAATGTCAGTTCTATAATACTGACGTATTGAACGAACGAAACACTCCAGCGAGTAGTGTTTTCGTAAGACTTTTGAACGAGATGTTTAGGAAATATCAGAAAATCAAATAAATTAACAATAAATAATGAATGAATACATAATTGCAGATCCGAAGAACCATTACATAATGAACTAATATTGACAGTTTTACGCTTTTGGAACTTCTCTTTCGGGTGATTTGATCACAGAATTTGGTGCGCTGATACTGTCATCAATCGGCAATGCGTCTTTGAATTTCATACCTTGAAAAACTCTTCAAATGATTTTGTTTGCGATTGCCTTAAGATGCTTTTAGAGGTCAATTTGCTTTGAGTGGGAACTTATATGAAAATAGCATATCAAGCAAGAAATTTTCTGACTCTGATTGGTGAGAATGTTTCCGAAATTATTTCGAAAATATCCGAATCGAGACACTGCTGGATCTTAAGGCATAAACGTTCACTTTGAGCAGTGAATTTTGGTGGTATTAAGTTGACCATTGAAAATCTAGAAAAAATTTCGACTACCTGGTGGCATTTAATCGAAAAACTTATTTGTTTCAAAAATTTGCGATCCAATCGAAAAAAAAGTACAAAAAAAGACTGACTGAATGACTTCCTCCGAACACAAGCCATGCCCTGTGTGTATGCGTATGGCTGGCACTTACATCTGCCCATATCGCAAGTTGATAAACCTTCATTGAAACCAACACATTGTTGAGGCATTTCACATTTGACACCAATTGGTCGCGTTGCTGAAGAAACAAAATTTTTCGCTTGCTCTAGAGTATTAATGAGATGATGGCGGTTTATAGGATTCTTTAACGATTTTATAAGATTTTCGAAAACTGCGCATCGACAGTACTCTATGTGAATACAGAACTCTTCCAGAGGAGTTAATCTCTCTCGAAAATGAAGCGCTTAAGGTTAAATTTGAATTCGACAAGAAGAGGATGAAAACGGGAACACTGAAGTGATCAATTGCAGAATATCGTCAAATTTTACATTGTGGTGAAAATGCAATAGCGTTTTGACTGTTCCTGTTTGATGCACAGCAAACGTCATTGATGCAGTCCAAACCGGCGCCACACACTCCCTTAATGCAACCGCTGATGATCGGTGATCCGTTCATACAAGTACCGAGCACATTTGCCTTCATCACACCTTAACACAGCACAATATTTCCATAAGTCAAACACTCGATTTGATTCAGCCAAATGCGCTGTGCACAAAGCGATGTCAAGTCATGTGACAGTTATTAATTACGTTTCAAGAGAATTTATTAATTGGACCAAAAAATTGTTTACTGGTGATCATATCGAAGCAGTATTCTGAATTATCTTGATAATATCTGAAAATTCTTTAACTAGAAATAGATCAACGCAAAGTTCAATTCTCAGATCTGATACGATATGAAACGTTATTAAATTCAGACAAAGCAGTCATCGTTTGAGTGTTTTTGAACCTTTTCTGTTTCGTCACACTGTTCAGGTCAAAAAATTTGATCAAGATCAGGAACTAAGAATCGCAATGTTATCAGTGAACGATATCCATGCGTAATTCATGCTTAAATTACTGTACTTAAATTACTGTACTAAGACTACAAACGTTTGATAGCCTGGCCAATCCAGGTAAACTAAGACTACAATCGTTCAACAAATGGAATGATCGCTTCCAACTTCTGGAAAATATTACTTACTTGGCGTATAGTCATAAAGAGGTGTACCGAAGAAAGCTTCTCGATATGAATTTCTCCTGCAGCATTCGCCAAATGTGAGTATGGAACCAGCCGGACATAGACCATTCATTGAACCACCTACTGGTGTGCCAGTACCACCGCAACTTTGATAGCACATTGCGTTCGGTGCCGTACTGTTTGGATAGCAGACGTGTCCAGTTGGACAGAGATTACCTAAATCCAATCTCTTATTAATCACAATATGATTATCGTGTAGTTGTTTATGCTACAGACTTATCGTCATTATGTTGTTGCTATCCTTCGCAATCATCAACGACATCGACCCTTTACAACCGATAATGTTTCATTCAATTTTTTGAAGGCGGAAGGGAGTTTAGTCGGAAGGGGTCGGTCCATTGACGAGCGGAGAGACAGCAGTGGAAATAAACGCGCTCACCAACACATTGTCCAAGTGGTGTGATTCTCGGACAACAAAGGTTCAACGAGACGTCACACGAAAATCCACCATCAGGACAGGTATGTCCAGTTCCACAAGATCCAATCGCTAGTGTTCGATTATGACACACTCCTGTTGTGGTACCATCGCTTGGGCAGCAGTGATTATTGAGGCAAGAAAAACCCACTGGACACATATTGTTGACACACGCACCGACCGAATGACCACCGTTTGGACAAGCCGAACTACTGACTGCAATTATGATTACAATTATCACTAATTACAGGCAGTGCAGTGTTTTATTGAAACACTATCTTCGCAATGCTGCTTTGCGTTTTTTTTTCGACTTCATACCGAAACATGATCTGATGGAAACGTTCGGATGATTCGAACGTAAAAAATAATGTTGTGAAATTGAGCAGTGACGATGAGTCGTATAGAAACTAACAAGTACGTACCCTCTTGTGTACCGCTATTCGATGGACAACATACGTTACCAGTGGTACAAACAAAACCACCACCACATTGACCGCGGATACATGCACCAACGGCTTGTGATCCGTCCAAACAGCGTGGATTGTGAGACGTCACATTGCAGCATATACCTGACAATTGAGTTAGTTCACTGATCTGAATCGATCATCACCCATATGGATACCCGATTGTGATCATACTCAAACTGATTAAGTGTGAGCGACCTTGCGGTTGTTAAAACATAATAATTTCATGTTCATGGATTATAAACATTAGGTGATATATGATCAGAATGGTGGTGTTTCTGTTCCACAATTTTTGCAAACTGTTCTATTCTGTTCTGTTCCGTTCGTCAGTTCGGTTCTATTCTTCGCGTCCTTTCTTCTGGGACTGCTCTGTTCCAATCCATGCCGTAGAACATTTTGATTGGAACAGAAACATATAGATACAGATGAGATACAGATGTAAATGGTAAATGGGTTCAAAGTTATTCCACAAACTTTCAACGATGAATTTCTTCAATCTTTCGACAGTTATATCAGAATGGCTCATTGATCTCATTCGTAAAATTTGCCTCACTCACCTCCAGCACATGAGAATCCTCCACCACACTGTCCATTGATACAAGCACCAGCTGCTTGCGTTCCATCAGGGCACACTTAAATTTTAGTTTCATTCGTAAGTAATTGACGCACGCTTCTTACAATGTTCAGTTGTTTATTTCTTTTGCAACTATTCACTCTTATGCTTCTTATCCGTTGAACGTGATGAGTATGAATCAATACATTGATTGCTGTTTGGATTGTTTCTTAAGGTGATTTTGATTCAACAAAACGTTTTATTCGATCTTTTCTCTGAATGTGGCAAAAATTATACCGAATGGGTTCGGAGCAGTGCTGATTGCTCCAGCGCTTCCGGTTGATCCTGACGTTGGACAACACTGGTTGGACACTGGATTACATACGAATCCAGGAGGACACATACCATTTACGCAATTTCCAACGGGAGCGCCACCCACTGGGCACGTATCTTAAATGTTGATCGACTGTTCAGAAAGCATCCATAGAACGGTTATCGATACAGTGAAAAGAACTGTGAAATGGATGAACTCATTCGCAAACTATTACTTCAGCATTCAGTTTGTGCATTCAATCTCAACGAAGTGTTCCAGTGATAAACATATTGCCGTAAAATTGTCTATGAGGAAGATAGATGTGTATGTGTTGTTTGTAGCATAACAACAATCACAGCATATTGTTCAAGAGAAAAGTGCAGTGCAGGAAAAAGGTAAGAGTGCGGGAAAGGAAACCTACTCGGGATAATTGGTGTTGGTATTGTTGGGGCTTGTGGTACTTGGGGACAGCAAATGCTCAACCGAGGCATGCACTCGTAACCGGACCCGCAGTAACCATTTATGCATCGTCCAAATGGCTGCACACCGCCCGGACATGCTGAATTTGTAGATGTTTGCTTACGATGGTGCGGTTGTGACGGGTAAGTGATTTAGTACGCATATATTACGGGATCATTGCGATATATAATCATATTCGCGAGAGTACAGAAATTATACATTACCAGTTACAGTTATAATGAAAAATGTTACTGTTACTTGATTGAATCGAGTTATCGATATAGATGCATAGTGTTAGTATGAAACAACTGTTAAATAAGCATGCATGCTAAATGAAGCAGGATCACGATAAAACAAGTGAAGTGATATTGTGTAAAGGAAAAAGTTGACAAATTCGTCGATGTTCAGATGAGTGAGTGGAGCGTGGTGTGGATGGTCAAATTGGAGATGGAATCCTCGGAATTGTGTATGCGACTGTTTGACGCAGCAGACCAATATTCTGTGGAACATTTGAGCGTGCGATTTGATCACGAGGTGATGCGGTTTGTCGTGATAAATGCAATGAGCGAAGTGTCAAAAGACATCACGAAAAGATGAATAACCGACTGAATGCTCTATTGAATGGTCCTTGATTAAGGCCATTAAGACCATTGGACCCTTGCACCATTGGGCAGCACATACCACCGATACAGTTTTGTCCAGACGGACAAGAATTGAAACAAGGACGGCCGGTTGACGGCACTCCACCAGGACATGTTTGCCGTTGACAACAAGATGGATACTGAGTACCGCAACAACCAGAATATCCACGAGGACATCCGGGAAAACAGAATGGTGACTGCTGCTGTTGCAGGGAGGATGACGACGGTAGTTGACCTTGCAGAGCAGCTAAACATGAAATCATACGACAATAGCGAGAGGCATTTTGTTATGATCGTTTGCTTTGCTTGTTACTGATCGATGGGTTAGTTAAAAATGATATGTCCACTTAGAAGAACATCAATCGAAATGATATTTCTGGTACATTTCTGATCGAATCTTGATTTAGAGAGCATCAATGTATGCGCTAAAAATCGGTTAGTAATCATGTTATTATGGAACTAAAAAGAGCCACAAAGACACCTTAAAATGCTGCTTTTATTCAGTTTAAAATGAAGTTAGTAAAGCATAAAAACTGAATTGAAGAAGAAGTGCTGACAATATCACATATTGAGTGCTAGCATTTAAAGCGAATTTCACGATATTTTGAATATCAATGAAGATTCATTGATGTGTTAGGATTGTGAAAATGAGATAAGCAGTAAATTTAGAATCGAAATTGATGATAGCGTTGGGAATAAACTGAAAAATTCGCAATAATGTTAATGTTATGTACAATGAAATGAGGAGGTTGTCTTCAGAGTAGACAAAGCAGATGAAGTGAAATCAAAGTATACAACGAATTCATTCGAGTAATTTCTCAGTTTTGCTGTTTTGTTTCTGATGCAATGATGTGTGGCTGATAATGAGAAGTATGGACAAATTTTTGGGGGAAAGGGGCACGGAATTTGCTTTCATTTACTCCGCGACAAAATTTCTTTGTAACATAGAATGGAACTTGTTTGTTCCGTGATGCGTAATAAACTGAATCGACTGAAGTCGAAAATGATTAGCATTAATTTTGGATGGCGATCGAAATTTGATCTCAATCAACGAGTGTGCAATCAAATACTGCTCTCAGCAAAAGTTGTTGTCGAATTTTATTCTCCGGAAATGTGTTGTGATGAAGCATATAGAAACTCTTATTTGCTTTATTAAAGATGAAGCTGCCGATATCTAATTATTGATCTTTTTAATCTTCACTTCTTTTTAAAATATTACTAATATGATGTTAACATGATTCTTTTAAAATTACATCGCAACCAAACAAATTCTATCAAATACCACTTACCAATCATTGGATTGGGCGGAAAGGCAGCTAGATTTGAGGCAGCAAAATTTGGTGGTGACACTGAAAAATAATAATTTTGAAGTGCTCAATGAAGGCGGGGTCAAAAAGCGATTGATTCATATCCCGAACATATGAGTTATTCCTCAATGAATTATTTTTGTTTAGAAAAAGTAAAACTGCTGATAGTTTTCTATCGCTTCTTTTAAATATTATTCAGATTACGAAGAAATGGTTGATTTTCACTTGGCGAATGAATATAGAACGAAACCTCTTCTAATATTGAACGTAGGAAGAATTTCTGAAACACGAAATGAAGCATACAAATATTTCAGCACATACTTTGAGGTAAAGCGGAATTAGAGCCAGCTGGTGAGCAGCAGTAGCCGTTATTGCAAGTGCTGCCTTGTGGACATGGATTCATATTCGAGCACTGCATGTACATACACACCAAACCACCAGCACCACCTGGAACTCCAGCGGCAAACTGACCTGAAATGAGCATGAGCATTGTTTCTCATGGGACATTGCTCACGAGATTTGACATTTTAAAACTTATCGTTTTTATATCAGATTCTGTAAAAGACATTAATAACTTAAAAATTATGGGATTCATATAACTCTTCTCGGTGAAGAAATTTCGCACTTTTTTAAAATTTGACTTATTTTGACTTCTTTTCGGCTGATGAATTTGACTAAACAATTGATTATCACATTACCGTTGAATCTATATCGGGTAAATCGATATCAATTTTTTACATAATTGTTTGCTATAATTGAAATTATAATTACAAAATAGTCGAAGTACATCAAATGTCATGTTAGTATAGAAAGATTACTTTTCGTTGTTGAATCGAATTTCTATTGAGTAAAGTATTAGTGAACCAAATAAATGTTTTATGTCAAATAAATGCAATGTTATAAATGCTTTATAACATTTTCCGTCAAACCCATAACTATTCTTCTGCTCTCAAGGCAATGTTGAATGTTCATTCTTTTTTGAACGAACAACGACCAGCTGGATTCACATTTCAGCGTGATGAATTTTCAAATAGATTGTGATGGTATCGATGAATAGCAATGTTTTGTGAAAGGTATCGTGCAAGTTTTGGAACACAAAAGTGTGATGGAGTATAGACTTTCAAATACTTTCTCAGTTGTACGATTCTCGTGTCCTTTCCTCAAAACTAACCCTTTTCTCTCTTCTGACAGTATTTTTACATGCGATGAGCTATTTTCGTGGCAATTATTCACCAACTCGAAAGAATCCTTCGAATGTATTCAATCGATTAGCAATAGAAAAGAAGTCGACAATGATGAACTTTTTTGATTGTGTTAATGAGGAGATTTTGAATAGTATTCACACATCAAATGTTATGACACACAGAAGGGATCATTCATGCAGATTGTATTAATGAAACAAAATATGATCAATAACGATAATATTGATAGTGATTCATGGGAGAAGTTAGCGAGGTTAAAGTGTTAATAAGTTTACATATACGGATAAATTCTCTAAGCATTCTGTACAAAAAACCCACAAAGCGATACTCAAAACAACAGTAAAATCATTACAAATCGCACTCTCGGAGCATATCACCGGGATCGTTCCTGAAAAATCGAAAAATGAATAGCCTGAAGCGGAAATATTAAGTTTCTTCACAATCAAAAAATCTGTGATGAAATTTGCATCTTATGACAAGAATAACAGAAAGAATTAGAAATAATTAGTTCAGCTTCTGTGACTCAAAGATGTAAGCATTCATGAAGATTCAGAAAGTTTAGTTCAAATAATTACCGATGGTGAGATTATCGCTGCTGAATGAATGTGCTGACATGGATAGTTTTCACGATAATCGTTTTTGAATTTTTCGAGATCACAGTGGCGTTGTTGTTGAATTTGATCAGGTCAAATAAGTTTTTGATGTACAATTAATGTTTCTAAATTTTTTGGTCAACAAATCCATAATGAATTGGTGGAGTTTAATTTATCGTATTTGTTTTTTTATATGATTATTCGCGCATTCTGTTCGGTTGTTTGATCAGACTCTCGGTCGTCAATAATGGTTGTGTTGTTGTCATCGATATGCTGATGAGGTGATGCGACACGATGGTCTGCACAACAAATGGCCGTTTGTTCATCGATTCGTACGCAAATTTGCGAGGAACTTGGACATAAATCGTTACTGATACACTGATGTGACGGAATTGTGCCGTCTTCACATTTTATACCAATATTGCAGCATTGTCCATCTTCAAGACATGTATAGTCCATGGGACAGAACTTCGATTGCTTGCATTCCAATTCTTCAGCGCATTGCATTGTTCGTTTCTGAAAAAAAAAATTTTTTTTCGTTGAATTTGATAAAAATGAGTTCATTGAATGTCTAGGCCATCAATGTAAAATGTTATTTTGTGCATTGACAAGCTAAATCCGAGATCTCAAATAATTTTTTCCGAACATACTGAAGTCATCCAGAATGATGAAAGAGTTAAAGAAGGATGCATAAGATTTCATTGATTTTAATTTGATGACCCACAAACTCTAATGATTCCGCAATGCAACTGTATTATGAAAGTTCAATAGTTGAAAGAATTTACTATCGTGAATTTGAACAATTGTATGGTGTTGGTTATACGTTATTATGTAGGGTGAATCGTGATTTTTGTGAGATACAAAATAAACTATGCATAGATTCATTGAAAATATCCGATCGAATATAAACAAACTCAATAAACAAGTATGTAAACAATACAACAATGTCGTATTATTTGGTCATTATTCACTGAGTTCTCGTCTACGTTTACCTCAAAATCCTATAATCTTTTCATACCCATCTCTCAAGATTTATCAGCAGTGTCACCAGCTTTCGAAAGTTTACTCCTCTCCACTGACTGACTCTTTCAAATACTCTATGTTAATATATCGCTCCTTTCCTCTAGACTCCTCTGTCATCTGTTAAACCGTTTGGTATCTCAGCTACAAAAATGCGTCTAAAAAATCGCTCTGATGAAAAATTTTTAAATCAACATCTGACTGCATAATTTCTGGTGCATTAAAGGAAGTGAAATAACAGAATACCTGAGAAGTAGTCTTCGATGAAACGTTGCTTTTTGATTGCACTCTATCGGCTGTTAGTTGATCAATTGAAAGGCAATTCTCATCACATTCTTCGTTGTTGTTCTCTTGTTGTTGTTGTAGGTATTCCAAAGGCTTGCAACAAACATTTCGTTGACATAAATATCCGACGGGACACTTTCGATGAGTGTTGCAAAAATACGATGTCGATAAGCTTTCCATACCATCTGCACAAACGCTTTCGGTGTCACGGCTTTTTAAACGTAACGAAGTGACATTTGCTGGCGATTTCGATTTGTTTGCGCTGTTATTGATAGTCGTTGAAGTGTTGCTATCGATTCGATGTATATTCAGTCGAGTATATTTACCGGGTTGATGGAGTAGTGGCTGCCTTATGAACTGGGAGGAATGACTTTGGCTGGTGGTGAAATTTTTTGAAATCAAAGAACGTTGCTCGTCAGAAAATCGCTCTGATAATGAGTTATTCACACTACCGAATGTATCTTCAACAATTGAACTACTGAACATCTTCAGTTTAGGAACTAATTCTGAAAATTCGCTAATTGAAATTCGTTCTGATTTGAGAGTCTCTTTTGTTGTTTTGTTTCTTGGAATAGCTGCTTTGTTGTTATTTGTGAGTGGATTTTGTTCATTATTTGATTGAGTCGGACAGTTCCTTTGAAGAGTGCAGTTGCGAGATGAAGGTGACTGCCCACTGTGGCTTGATGAAGCATTTGCATGGGTTGAGATCAGACAGCATCGACCGCCAATACAGCTGAATCCTTGCTTGCATCTAGTCGATAAAGAACAAGATTCAACTGCCTGGTTATCATTGCTCACACATTGATCACTGAATATCATATCACCCAATCGATCGCTGCTATCAAATAACTCCATATTACCATCAGCAAATGCTGTGACATTATAGTTGAATGCACTCGTGGAAATGTTCATCAAATCATTGAGTGCATCTGAATCTGAATTGTCTTCTTGATCGGGACAACAACGACCCATAAAGCAGCTATACGTCGGAGGACAAATACTTTCCGGAGATTGTTGATCGCAATTAATGAGTGCATCGCTGTATGGATATCCCGAAGGACATTTGATCACGCCGCAACATTCATTCAAACATTTCTCATTCGATGCGTCGTCGCATTCGCTGTCATTCGAACACAATCTACCATTTCCACACTTTGCTGCTAGAATATGATCATGTTCATTCAGTTTTCAACAACAACTCACGCTTAATAGAAATGACTGAGATATTTCAAATCGTCTTGCTTGAGATCAATTCAGTTCTATCGCTTGTTAAAAGTAAGACTAATTTCGTTATTGGTCAAATTAGCTTTGACTGATGTTAGCTTTAAACTGGTCTGTCTGTCCAACACAAACTCACACGTACACCGAACCGCCATGTATAAACAAACTCCTGTCAAAACAAACCTCATCTAACCAACGCAATGACTAATTTTCATTCTTTACTCACAAAATACTTAACCCAATGACATCTTTTTATCTATTTGTGCACAAATACAATGCACATCAAGAGAAAACTTCCTCATTCGTCATTGAGTTGTTCACCCTTTAATACAACGTAACCACATATACATCCATCATACGATGTCGTCTTGTTAAATATTACCAACTTTTGAAGTGCTCAATTTCTCACAAGCAATATCACGCATTCTTCCGCGCCATCATTTTATCTCTAACTTGTTCGGATTGATTCGCTTATACCTATTCCAATTCAATTTCGCAACTGCTGCTCAGTGTCTGCTTTCCACTAGATTTCATCGCAACCACTCTTACGATTAGTTAACTATTGAAAAATATCATTCGACCACACTTCACCCGCCCTTAAATACACTCCATTCCTCGATTAGCTATCATTTTTGTGCTCATTGTTTCGTTTGCTCAACATTCCTCATCTTTCTATGATCTGATGTGATCGTCAAAAGCCAATGCTCAATTATCTCACAAAGAAGACGGTGCTAGATGAACTCATCTAAACTGTCAAAACGATACAATTGCATTCAAATGGAACAACTTACTGGTTGAAGTCGATTCCCATTGGTCTTCTTTTGCTATGCAACGTCCTTCTGAGCAAATGAGATCCGATGCACACGGCAGAGATGAATCGCATGTGGTGTAACGTTGTTTCGTACTAATTAAGGGGCGACAACACTGCGTTAGTGGAGAACAAAATTGATTTGGTGGACATTTTCTGATATCACACTGATATTTAGCACTACAATAAACTAGAAAATGGAAGTTATATCATGAGGTTAGTTTGGGTTTAAGTATAAGGATAACATGAGGTTGATGAGAAGGAGAACTTGTTATTTGAGGGGAAAAGAAGATTGATAAATGATTAAAGAAGTGGGTAAATTACGAGAATACACACCGTTAGTATGGGGACAACAAAGCGATTGTGCATTACAACGGTACTGTGGCGGGCATGCGGCATCGCTATCGCATGTGCCGCGTGGTGCTGCTCCATTCATACAGAGATCTGTAGATATTTTTTGTTTGCAGATTCTTTTTGAAATTGAACATCAGCCCGCAAAAAAAGCTACCAAAACAGCAAAAAAAACGTTGATTCTGTGAAAATACGCCAAAATAATGTCTTTAAATCAGCAATTTAATAAATCCACCATGAAAATACCCGACGGAAAAGATTACTTACGACTCATAGTAAGCGCTAGACAAGTACCATTAGAGCACGCATAGCCAACGGGGCAGTTAAAAAGACATGCTAAAAACTTTTCCAATTACAGAACAGCTGAGCAAGTTATAATGGGTAAGGAAAGGGAATCTCTGAAATGATGATTTCAGAAATTGATAATGGAAAAATGGCATGCTTTTGGTCAGATTATCAAAGAATACGAGGAGGCCAAATTCTGAAAATGGTATTTGGTAGAAGCAGTGATGAGAGAATGGCATGAACGATTCAGTTTTTGAAATGTTCTTCAGTTTTGCACTTACGAGACATGTAACGATGGAAATTTTGTTTTGAACTAGCAGTGCAGGTTTGTTTTTCGAACACGAATTGCATCCCTTCTGTACAACTCTTTTTCGTCCAACGATGACTACTGCAATAGAAGAGGATGTAATCAGGACATAAAAATGACGTTAAGAATAATGGAATTGAAACACTAGATTAGAATGTTTGATTTTGAATGCTAATGTTGTCATTGTCATTGATCTCCGTCTCTTACTTCCCATTTCATACTCGAACTTTTTGCTGCCTGTCAAGATTATTGCTAAATATTAATATTATCACACACGGTCGCTGGAAGGGATGAACTCTTACTTGGGATCGCACTGAAGGAACGTTGACGGATCGGTAGGATTCTGCTGGAGGCACGTCATTGGCGCAGTGCACTGCTCTCCTTCTCGTGAATTCAAATCTTGAGCTGGAATTAAATGAAATATTCCCGAAGTCCAACCCAACTACTGCTAATACTCCATAAAAATATCACTCAGCATCTTACGATATTCATTTTTCGCACAATACATAATTGTAACGAATCTTTTACAACAAAAATTGTTCATTTGTTTGATAGTTCTGTTCGGCAACTGAGAGCGTTTTATTCACAGTAGGGATAATAACGAATGTTACTGCATGCGGGATTTTGATGTGAATTGAACTTCCTTGGAAGGTAACTGCAAATACAAACCGCATATTATCGGTTGAGAGTATGTGGTAGATGCGGGATATCGAGAGTATTGTTGTTTTGGCTCATGAGCTTGTGATGAGACTATGGTGACTTGAGGTTGAGGTTGAACGGCTGGTTGCGAGGGTACTGATGACGCCATACGGCTTTTCACAACCCACTCACCATAACCTTGTCCTGATCTAAAATCATGGCGTTTTAAAGCTGATCCACTAAATTCCCCATTGAACATCGTCAACGTAATTATGACTTCCAAAAGTTTCCACAGCTCTTCATCTATTGATGCTAACTAATACTTCATTTATTGCAATAATCAAATGAAACGGCAAAGCGGATCGACTTCGCCAAAGAAATTGCTTTTTGATCGCATAATAATGGTTGCTTAATCGCAAATTGATGATAATGCTAACAGATACTATAACTCGAATAAGAGACTGTTCAAATGATCAATGAAGTGATCAGTCAGTGATCAGCAAAACGCCAACCAAATCTAAACGAACCTCTCGGTCTGTTCACATCTCAAGAAGAATTGCGTTTGTTTGCCACCAATCTGCACATCATCAGAACCAAGTTCACATCTTGCACCAATTATAGGTGCATTTGCGGCGAGCACATGCGGAACGGAATCGAAGTTGAGTATGAATAAGACGAGGAATATTCGATGCATGATACGAACGTAGGAATTTGATGAGGGAGGTAGTGTGTAGGATGAGCACGGCACAGAAGGCATTTATTTATTCACTTATTTACACGGAGACAAATGAATGAGTGAAGTGAGTTGTGCGACGGAATGCTGCTGAATAACTGGATGGATGGATGGATGGACGGACGATGATGAATCTTCGAATAGGTCGAGGAATAAATACTGCGACTGAATATGACAATGATGTGAAGCTGTTCAAATGAACCCCTCTAATATGCGCTCTCGATCGGGGCTGGTTACTCGAATTCAAACCTTCTCATTGTTTACCCACCAACCTAACAAACAACAAAACCAGCTGTCGTCACCACTCGCGATCCCTAATCATCAAACCATTTGTGTAAAGAGTATCTTTCTTTACCCACTAAACTTCACTGTGGTCATTGCTTCACATCTCTTAACGCCTCCGCTACGTTCTAAATTTTGAAATCTCAAATCGTTTATCGACACTCATTCACCTGTTGAACTGTATCCATTCTTGTGCCGTTATGAGTGTTCCCTTCACCTCTTTAAACACACAACAGATCTCTTCGAGAATCTAACGAAATCATCTTTCGAGTACTGGTAATAGACTGCAAAATTGTTGCGTCTACTAATTCCATTTGAGTTTGAATCCATTCGAATTATTGGAACGTTGTTTGTTTGGTAAAAATTGTTGAATTGAAAACTGCAAAAACTTTTGCAAAAAAAACTGAACTGAAATCGCAAAAACTGAATTGAGAATTGTTCAGATTTAGTTGACATTCATCAAATTTTTGTCAAATGAAATTCAATGAACAATAGTAATTCTTCGATATTTTGTCGTCATCCACCTTTTTTCAGCAATATAATATTGTATTATTATTTGAATGTTGATTTTAGAGTGCACACAAAACACTACTTGCTACCGAAACAATAATGAATAATTCAAATACTCTCTTCAACAGTTCAATCTTTTCACGAATCAAATCCCGAATCGCCATTCATTTCAGTGAATTCGTTCATCATAACTGTGCTCGGATCACATACTGAATAATTCGATGCCAGCAATTGTATTGCTTTAGTAACCTAACAATCAAGTCATTGATAAATCGATGCTGATGAATCGATCCATCTTAACTCTGACGTAAATTATTCCTGCACAATCCTTGTTTTACTTCTAAAAATTCTGGTTCACCCATAAAATACTTTTTTTGCAAAAGGAAATGCGAACAAATTCGATAGTAAAGTGCGAGTGAAAAATAATTTGAAAAATTCGGTCGTTTGTTGTCAAATTCGCGTTTTTTAGAAGTGTATAAACAATGACGAGTTCAACTCATGATTAATCGCAATTGCTTCACAAACACAAACTACTCGAACTTTTTGGTTTGCTGTTTTTATTATGGTACCAGTGATAACGAACCCACTACCAAAAGAAAAACGCTTCTCTGAATAATTTCTCAGACGATCACGAGTAAACTAAACAATAAGCCTCGTTTGTGCATTAAACGGATACGTAAAGTCTGCTTTTTCGTTGGATGAACTAGCAAAGGAATTTCTGATGGTTAGTTGCTATTTACATAAGTGATTTTGTTTTAGTTTTGTACGGTATACAAACTATATTTGTTTTGATGGTTTTAAGTGCAGTGCCTGTGTTGTTCGATGAGGCCACACTACGTATCTATCTCGATGACCACTCGCCTTCGCACCTGATTTCGCTAATGACTGTCAAAATTTCTCAAACAATTAATCTTCCCTATTACTTGTCGCGATTACCAGATAATCGCAAAGAAGAGACACACTAAACAATTAGTGCAATAAAGTATTTTATCGCGATAGATATGTAAACAGACTATTACTGCAACATGACCCCACGTTAATGCCCGCACACATCATAACCCTTTAATCATAAACAATAATAAAGAACAGCCTTTGGTGTAGCCATAAGGAAACTACATCAAAGGGCATGATAAGCTAAATTGCGCCACAATGTGCGATGCAGACGGTACACAAAACTTCACATATAAAGTTAAATCCAAACAGCCTTTATTAAAGCCGTGGCGAAGCTACATCAAAGAACATATTGCATCAAAATCTGCCCAGCAGATATCCCACAACTTTCCTTAAGCAACAAAACAAACTCCAGCTCTTATCATATAAATAGAGCCAAAGCAATAAAATTATCATTTACTTCATTCACACAAGCTACAGGCCACTCGCTCCACTTACACGGAGCAACAACTTCCATGCCTTCCACTCTAATTTCATTTGTTATTAAGTCTTAAATCTCAAAGCCTCAAGCCTTGAACTCTTACTCAATTTATCAGTGTAGTCATGTTTAAGTCATAATTGTATTTAACTTACGTTATATAATGTCTCGCGAATCGCGTTAATTTGTTATGTAATAACAAAGGTTTAATTACCCAAGTTTGAGATCGTGCCAAATTCGAAGAAAGTGAAAGATTGGTAGCGAACCAATCCCGAGTCAAATTGCCGATCTCAAACTGGTAATCATATCACAAAATTAATTGAAATAATTGGAAGTAATTTCCACAAATAAGACTATTATTGAATAGTCAAATCAAAGTATCTCGCTGTATTGAGATACACCAAGTCGATAGGAAAATCGACCACAGCCTTAGCCCTAACCAAAACCCCTTGTCCCACCACAAATAACCCCTAAGAGTGCACTCAACGTCAACGTCCGTCACTTGGACAACGAAGGCAACCGCAGAAACAACGGCAGCCGAATTACGACCAAATACTCATTAAATTATAACGTTATCAAATCGATACGTTGGTTTAAATTAATTGTTCACAAATAATTGTATTAATTAAATTTACTAAAATTTCCTGCAAACCGGCTTAACCACGATAGACCTCTCAGAAATGCAAAATTCTCCCAATCCCGAGTCCGCGTTACGCGTGGCATATATGGAAGTTGATCACGCGCTTAGACGCTTACAGCAATATATCACTACGCTGCAAGCCAAAAACACCGAATGGATCACGTTGATATCTGGACTAAAGAATCAACAAGAAGCAGATGAAGAAGCCAGAAAATACGAGCTTCATGTGAGTGATCCGGACAATTTTCTCGAGGTTATTGAAATAGCCAAGGACCACGAAGTCACATTGGAAAGTCAACTTAAAAACATTACGGCACTACTCGCGCAACGTGATACATGCCAACCAACAACTTCAAAAGCACCTACTCCTCTGGTGCAACCACAAAATCTCCCAATGCGGTTGCCGCAACTACAAATCAAAACCTTTGATGGAGAAGCAAGAAAATGGCCACAATTTTGGCCCATGTTTTTAAGTGCAATCGACACTCAACCCCTCACTAAGGTAGAAAAGCTAACGTATCTCCTGTCCTATCTGGAAGGAAGAGCGTTACACGCAGTGAGTGGATTCACCGTATCTGAAAATAATTACGATACGGTCAAGGAAGTACTCATAAAGAAATTCGGAAATACAGCAACAATTGTCAAACAACTGTATTTCGAATTGCAAAACTGGAAGCCGACAGGACAACAATTTCCAGAAATGATTGCAAACACTGAATGTGTATTGCAACAACTCACCCAACTGGGTGAAAACATAAACAACGCGCAGACGGAACTCTGTATTGAAAATAGACTTCCGCCATGGGCTAGGCTTGAAATTGAACAAGCTAAAGAAGAAACCGAAACTTGGTCGGTAAAAATGCTGCGGAATAAGTTAGCAGCAATGGTACGTGTACGAGAAAACGCACAGGTACACCCTTTAAATAAATTTGCAGAGGAAGCAAAACCTATTAATATGCGTGGAGGCAACAATAACACAACTCACAAATTATCTCATACTTCATCGCCTCAGTATCGCCCAATGTCTATACAACGTTCATCGGCAATGCATGCCATGAACACACGTCAAACCCAAAGGACGACAGATATTAAACCACTAATAGACAATTCCAGAAAGCCATGTTGCGCATTCTGCAACATGGAACATTGGTCGGATAGCTGTCGGAAATACGCCTATCCCAAGTCTCGTTACGATCGAGCTCGAGAACTGCAAATTTGCTTTCGCTGTTTAAGGAGTGGACACAGCACCACCGACTGTGTCAGAAGAATTATGTGTTACCACTGCAAGAAAAACAACCACAACTCAGCCTTCTGTAGAATCAGAAGGGATAACACGCGAAGTACACAAATACAGTCAAACGTTAGCACCACCCAAATAAGTGACAGTGCTAACGAAATCACTCGATCGGTAACCTTAACTACCAACATTCAAAATGCGTCGCAAAACAATGTTCTTCTCATGTGCAGAGACATTGAAATTGTCAACACACACAATAATAAAAGTAAATTGGTGCCAGTCATGTTTGACGTCGGCAGTGAGCGTACATTCATCACAAACGACTTGATCAAATCGCTCAAAATTCAGCCAAATTCAAAGGAACATCTCTCGATACTCGGTATCGGCGAAACGCCGGTATTCAACTTCCAATCAGATAATGTTGAATTCGCCCTAAGAAAAAAGAATGGTACTCTGTTAACAGTAACCGCAAACAGTGTGCCCTCACTAACAAGCAAGGTTCGTATGTGTAAGACAGAGTTGAATACAAACACATACGAGCAAATTACTCAAAACGTACGTTGGGCCGCACCTCAGATACTCATTGGCGCAGACCAATACCATGATTTGCTCGCAAACGCCACAAATAAACAATTACAAAGCGGATTCCACCTAATCAAAACCGAATTTGGTGACATAATAAGCGGGAAGGGTTGCGCAAATATCGAAATGGATCGCGGAGAAGTAAGTTGCGTACGTTGCAACGTAATGACAGATAACGAATTAGAAAACTTTTGGAGTTTGGAAACGCTAGGAATAACGGATCCACCAAATAAAACAGAAGATGAGGAAGCTATGGATCAATTTGAAAAATCGATTTCATGGGAAAACAATCGCTACCAATGCAACTGGCCGTGGAAACACAACAGCGACAAACTACAAAATAATTTCGCATTAAGTTTTGGACGTCTGAAAACAACGATGAAGAAGCTAAAGAATAATCCTGGCTTACTTGAAGCATATCAAACTACATTCTCAGATCAACTAAAAGACGGGATCATCGAAGACGTCACTAACACCATTCCCAACGGTCCTACCTATTACATGCCTCATCAAGCTGCTATTCGTCCATCGAATAGTACCACAAAAGTGAGAACAGTATATGATGCATCATCAAAAACCAGAAAAAATGATTTATGCCTAAATGAAATCCTTCTAAAAGGACCCTCCTTATTGCCAGCGTTGTGCGGAATACTACTACGAATCAGAACAGATCCTATATTAATATCAGCAGATGTAGAAAAAGCATTTCTACAAATTGCTTTAAACGAAAATGAGCGGAATGTCGTAAGATTTCTCTGGTTACACGATATAAATAAACCGCCTCAATACCCCAACTTGAGAATCTTCAGATTCAAACGAGTCCCATTTGGTGTCATTTCATCACCCTTCATATTAAATGCCACTATTCTTCATCACTTGCATCTCACAAATACTAAAGTATGTGAAGAAATCAAAAACAATATCTACGTCGATAATATCTTCTTAACAGCGACAGACACTGACACAGCAATCAGAAAGGGTCAAGAGGCCCAACAAATATTTGCCAACGCTAACATGAACCTAAGGCAGTTCAAAAGTAATGATAAGAAGGTAGTGCAAACACTGCTGAAGAGAGAAGAGATAACGGAAAACAAAGATATCATCTCTATTCTAGGAATTAAATGGAATACAAACAGAGACGAACTTACATTCACACTACAAAATTTCAAAGCAAAAGTACTCACTAAGAGAACCTATCTCAGTTTTGTTGCGTCAATCTACGACCCTCTCGGATTTCTAACTCCTATAACGTTACCGTTAAAATCCTTCATGCAAAATTTATGGGCAAAGAAATACGCATGGGATCAACCTTTAGAAGAAATTGATCGCAAAAAGGTCCACACTCTGTTGGCTTGTTTAAGCAATCAAGAAATACGCGTATCAAGACAAATTAATGGCGCTCTGAATTGGAAAAATTCACCAATTCAAATCCATGTTTTCGTAGACGCGTCAAGCCAAGCATATGCAGCGACTGCTTATCTTCGTCTTAGAACCAAAGAAAACGTACATTGCAGTCTGCTTATGTCAAAAAATCGTATAACACCTGTCAAAGGCTTGACTATACCAAGGCTAGAACTCCTTGCTGTTCTCATCGGTACGAGGTTGTTAAACTTTGTGCAAGCGCAATTGCATCAAAATTCTACCAATTTCATATGGAGTGACTCACAAGCAGTCTTGCAATGGATTACCTCCAGCAAGTCCATTGATAGATTCGTAGATAATAGACTAAAAGAAATACGCAAGTGCGACGTTCAATTTCGATATGTCCCAACCGACTGCAATCCAGCGGACATAGCAACCCGAGGAACTACACCGGGCGAATTGCAACTTAACGATTGTTGGTGGTCGGGACCGCAGTTCCTAAGAAAAAATGAAACGCTATGGCCACAGTGGCAACCCAAGATACAAGAAATCGTCGCAGTTGCTCACCAAAGTGAGGACATACGACAACCACTACTCCAAATAGAACGATTTAGTTCATACCACAAACTTCGACGAACAGTAGCTACTGTTCTACGATTCATCATACGTTTGAAAAGAGGGCGAACAGCAAACTTGATCCATCCATTCTGGAACGATGTCCAGATAGAAGGACCTATAAATAATAAGGAACTGAGTTTAGCGGAAGACATCCTTATCCGTCAAGAGCAACTTAAATACAAGGATAACATAACTATCAACCGGACAAATTTGAAGATATTCAAAGATGAAAACAATATCTCACGATGTCACGGTAGACTAGATTATTCAAAACTACCGAGGGACACAATAATGCCCATTTTCCTACCAAAACAGAGTCCGTTAACTTCACTCATAATTATGCAATGTCATAAAATTGCTGGTCACTCAGGCATGCCGCAAACGCTCTGTAAATTCAGGGAAAGATTTTGGACTCCTCACGGTAGATCAACAATTAACAGAATAATTAGGCGAAATTGTATGCTCTGCAAAAGGTGGAACGCCAAACCATTCCAATTACCGAGCTTCCCTCAATTGCCGGCCTTCCGAACAATGAAATCCAGCGCCTTTCAAAATGTTGGTCTGGATTATATGGGCCCGCTGATGATAAAGGGTCCAACTGAGAAGGAAAAACGTTGGATATGTCTCTTTACCTGCTTAGCAACAAGAGCTATCCACCTCGAACCAGCCGAGAGTTTAACCGCAGAAGAATTCTTGCATTGTCTGCGACGCTTCATCGCAAGAAATGGAACTCCGGAATGTATCATCTCGGACAACGCCACAAATTTTACACTGGCGAAAACGGTATGCGACAAAGCCATCGCTTCAAGTATCGAATGGAAATTCATAACGCCGTTTGCACCATGGCAAGGTGGAATATATGAAAGGCTGGTGGGTATCACAAAAAGCGCTTTGAAGAAAGCAATTGGGCGACAACTTCTCACCCAGCAACAATTCCGAACTCTCATCGCCGAAACGGAGGCAATAGTAAATGCACGACCAATAACATATGTTGACAACCAATCATGGGAAATCATTCGTCCTATCGATTTTATGCGCCCACAAGCTGATATCACTCCATCCGGCCTCACTTCTCAAAGTGACGACGAAACGTATAACCCAAATTCCAGGGACAAACTACTCGACAACTGGTACAAAACAGTAAACAACTTGAACAAATTCTGGAAAATATGGCACGAGCAATACATTCTCAGCCTACGTGAGAAATACGACGCTCACCATAAACAGCCGCATAATTTAACTTGTAGAGAACCACAGTTAAACGAGATAGCTGTGCTTCTAGAAGACGAAACACCACGAGGCGAATGGAAATTGTGCCGAGTTGAAGCGATAAATCGAAACGAAAACGGTCAAGCTCACTCAGTGGACATTCGTATACCGAACGGTCATACTCTAAAAAGACCGATCAACAAAATCATGCCGCTTGAAATCACCAATGTAAAAGTCAACGAAGATAAAACCGATTTGGAGGAAAAGCTTCCAAATACTGTTGGTACAAATAAAAAACGACAGCATGCACATGCAGCCTTCTCGACACTCTGCTTATTAGCAATGCTCACTCTTGGTATCAACGCAGATCACTTTATCGTTAACACCTGCGTACGACAACCACACGGAGTCGTCATGAAATTACCAACCTTGCTCCAATGCAACGAACTGTTAAACGCTCCATACGTCGCTTCACAAACCGTCACCATTTATACGAGACAGTACCTCACAACGAATGGAACAAGCTGCTCAAAATTAACCAGAACAGTTTGTACAGATTCTTTCCTCAGATGGCACATGGCAGTCGTGCGCGATCAAACATTAATAACAAATACAAGTACTCACGCATGCTTCATGATGCAACAAACAAAGCAGTTTGAAGGCATTCCATTGAAGCCAGACGGACCAAATAAATGGTCCTCACGCCAACCAACTAAATATAGCTACGGTTGGTTCGGAACGAAATGTCAAGAAACAATAAATTATCGTATAGAAAAGGGTATTCTCAATTTTTACGATGGTATGACCCGACTAGAAGGTTGTGATAAAAGAAACGGTAAATGCATCACTCGAACGGAGACGCTCATTTGGAATCAGTCAGACATCTTTCAACAATGTCCATATCGTCAACTAGGTCTATTCAGCGCCAGAATATCCAAGAAATTTGTGACCGTCCCAAAACTACAAGAAATATTTGTTAGACAAATAACAACAAACACAACCTCAGAAACGTTTAAATTATGTGGTATACATCAAGGTGAGGAACTAAAAAACGGTATGCTTATTGACTTGGGCCCTCCAAAAGGTTTAGTCAACACAAATGCTGCACACGAAAATCAGGAAGCATATCCCTTACTCGTGGAAAATGTCCCAGAGGAATCACGACGAAAAGGAAACGATGAGATGAACGCCAAGTTACAATTTCTACTATCTATTGTAGAACAATTCAACTCGGAAAACCAAAACGAAATAGATCGCAAATTATGTGAAAATCACAATCACATATTACGGATAATAAAATGGATCGGTCAACAAGATCCGACAGCAGCAGCCAGAATGATTTTAAAAAGAGATGATGTCAAAGCTGAATTAATCGGCGAAAATTTAAGAGTATACTCCTGTTTAAAGTTAAAGTTAACCACTAACGAAACAATCGTGGACGCCTACAATCAAATTACGGAGATACACCCGGCACATAACATCTTATTCGACGCGCCGACAATAACAGATATAAATGAAGAAGAAATAATAAAAAATTTACAAATGCGAAACAAAAACTCTCAATGGAATCGTCAAGAAAGAAAACCAAAGATGAACGACATAACAGACGAAGTGGAAATCGTAATAAAAGACGTGGAATCGGTGATAGACAAAACGACGGATGTCATCGAAAACGAAATAAATGAGATAATGAAACACTGGCGGCTCATCAGCTCACTGATTATAATTACCTTAATTTGCATCATTCTGGCAGTAATAATCGCTCAACTAAAGGGGTTTGCTTACGGGTACCACAGAGTCCATTTCAAGCTGGATCACTTTGTTTTGGTTCTCCTTGTTATGTCGTTTTTTCGGACCTTTTTTGTTTGAAAAGTGGGAGCATAATTTGATATACCCCTTTAGCTGAGCGATTATTACTGCCAGAATGATGCAAATTAAGGTAATTATAATCAGTGAGCTGATGAGCCGCCAGTGTTTCATTATCTCATTTACTTCGTTTTCGATGACATCCGTCGTCTTGTCTATCACCGATTCCACGTCCTTTATTACGATTTCCACTTCGTCTGTTATGTCGTTCATCTTTGGTTTTCTTTCTTGACGATTCCATTGAGAGTTTTTGTTTCGCATTTGTAAATTTTTTATTATTTCTTCTTCATTTATATCTGTTATTGTCGGCGCGTCGAATAAGATGTTATGTGCCGGGTGTATCTCCGTAATTTGATTGTAGGCGTCCACGATTGTTTCGTTAGTGGTTAACTTTAACTTTAAACAGGAGTATACTCTTAAATTTTCGCCGATTAATTCAGCTTTGACATCATCTCTTTTTAAAATCATTCTGGCTGCTGCTGTCGGATCTTGTTGACCGATCCATTTTATTATCCATAATCATTTCTTAAAAACTACCGAAATACATTCTTCATTACTTCTTACGTTCTTCAAATGGCTATTGACTTGTTGCGCTCACAATTGTAGTAATTACGAACGGAAAATTAATGTGAATAATCCTCTGTACATTTGAGACTGAATCTTTTAAGAAAATCATTCAGACATCGGATAGTTTGAAATCGCACAGCTGAGCATTTCGTAGTCAAATACAACAATTGAAGGGCTCAGTTTCGAACTGACTGCAATTGAACATTTCAAAGCAGAAACAACATCAGCATATTATCAGAACTCTTTATATCTCTTCATTCGTAATTCCTTTGCGCTTCTCACAAACGGACAGTAATGAACGATTCCTCTGTAAAGCTAATTGAGTCCTATATCAATCAGATCCACTTTCATGATATTCATTCACTCGCTTACTCTTTACTTTTTACCATAGCAATCCAATGAACCTATCGTAAATTCTTCAACCCTCTTCGTAGGCTAATATCGTCCAAAATAAAAACTCACTGATGCAGTTGATTTTCAAATTTTGCATCATCAGTCAGTACCGAGAGCAGCATTCTGAACAACAAGTCGAGAGATACGAAACTCTGATCTTCGTTTCTATCAACTTCTATCAACCGATCTGAATTGTAAATTTAAATTCCATTCGAAGCTGCATTTGTGTGTATGTGTGACAGTGTACAAATTAAACACAAACTACGTGCACATATCATTTTATTCGTCAGCAAAATCGGAAAACAATTCAATTCATGAAAAATTATTTCAAAATGAAAACATATCACAAATAATATAGATTGTAAGAAGTAATTCATTTGAAGTTACGAATAAAATCAACTGTTACAGCTGCTTGCTGAAGCCGAGAACGTTCCTTTTCAGGATCGGAACTGCAAAATTAACTGGATCATTATGATATTTTGTACTGAATACAATTTGTTATCCTTGAGCAAATCCAATAATTGAAATATGCCAAAAAACTGAGTACGAAAGGTATTTATCAAACACTGAGGTTCGAAAATTGCAAAAGAAACCCAAAAATCGCATTCTTAACAGATCGCACTCATTTCAAATGTTATTCATTAAACAGTCAGTTTCTATCATAGTGAAGAATAATCGGAATATCATCAGAAAGTTAATGAAAATTTGTTTAGCTACACCATCATATTATAAAACCTTCAGTTAAGTAATTGTAGCTCAGTAAAGAAGTTTATTAAATTTGAATTAATTGATGATTAATATATAGAGTTGATTAATTCTGATGAGTTGATGAAGTTAAGTTAATGAAAGTTGACTAATTCTTTAACAGAGAAGATCCCAGAATTCAAATACATCAATAAGCGCTTCACGTACAATTGAATGTTCTGTGTAAAGCTGCACAATTATTCGATATTATAATGAAAATGATTACTGAACATTGATGAGACTGATCGATTCAGCTGAATGAAATTCAAAAGATATGAATTCGAGTAGATCCCATGTGAAACACACCTATCTGAATCTGAATCACATTTCCGTCGTCGTTTTTTCAAAGGGGGTGCCATTTTTTGAGATCCAATCTCTTCGTCGTAATTGTCGCCATCAACTATCTTTTGTTTACTACCAGTCAACAATTTTATGCCGCCGTTTTTACTTTTGTTGTTGTTATTTTCGCAGCACGTTTCATCGTTTTGCTTCAATCGCGGAGGCATATCGACCACATCTAACTGCCTGATTGATACGATAAAAATCGTCTGATTGATCAAAGAAACCAACCGAACAGCAAAAAACTTTCGTGAAAACGCAGTGGTCAAATTTTGTTGCTTTCTCGTTAAAAATGGCTTTTAAAACGACCAAACGCAAATCCACAAATTTGTTCCTATTAGCTTATTGTTATTATGAAACATTGTGCTCCTGAATTTATCGGAATTTATCCATGTCTAAGTCAAAGCATCACTGCTTCATCCACATGCTGAACTGATCTCCCACTTTTGGGAGAAGACACAAGTGAGATATTCCGAGCGTATAAATGAGCAATTTAGGATGGTAGATATAATTTGCATAAATGATCAACCTTTCAATCATATCCTCAAGAAAACGACGGATTTCATCACTCTCATCGTCATCAAATTCCATATTTTGCGGTTCTGTCGGATTATTACCTTTATTATTTGTCATCATCTTAATTGCTTGCAAATTTTACTGCTCTGCAAATAGCACATGTGAATAACTCTCAGATTTCAATTTCTAGGGAATTCATCAGATTCGGCTGCTTCTATCAATAGCGATGACGATTCAGCTCTATCCTCGCTATGAAAACTCTCTAGTATATGGGATTAAAAGTTATCTTCTCAAGGAGTGAATAACATTTTTCCATGAAAAGTTTTTAAAAAACGATAAAATGCAATATGCAAGATGGTGTTGTGAACTGTTACCATAAAAACTGCGATTGTAAAAATGAAACACAACATCGCAATGAAGATTGCAGTGAACAATTTTATTTGATTTCTTTCGATGAATCGAACAGAGAATTGAATTGAAACAATTGAATAACTCGAAAAGAACAGAACAAATCAACCTAAAACAAAATTATCTCAGGCACATGTCAGAGGCCAATTTGAATAACAACAACAAAATCGCGTCAAAATTTGCGTTTGCAATACTCATTCACAACAATCTCTAATCTCATATCACATGCTATCATTGAATATTCATCACACACACACACAACCGAAATCATCATCGATTCGACAGTATCAACAGTTTAGCACAAATAATAAAAACATTCACAACAACCGATACTTCCAACGAACAGAAATAGTAACGTTAACTGAACGAAAACATCTTAAATTTGAATGCGCAAATTGAATCGATAACGAATGAAACAAACGCTGAACAACAACAGATATGCAAAATCCCATTTCATGATCAATTTTGAAGCATCCAAATCACGGTCACTACGAATCAAAGAAGTGAACTGCTCGTACTCATCACCCGTATAACAGCAACAAAATCAGCAAACGCTAAATGATGAAAATAAAATCGTCAACAATAAACATTATTCAATTTTGTAATAAAACGATGAATCCAACTTTAATGAACGTTAACATTACGAATATTAAACAATATCTAAGTTCGAATTTTAGAATTGTAACGAACAATATTTTAATATTGTATCTATTCCATAAAACGTTGCTTTTAACGGTAACAAAACCAAAATTGAAAATCAACGAAAGACCAGCGGTTCTCATGTTCTCGTGTTCAGTATCCCCCCTCCGTTTAGCCGTGCAGAGGACGCGCAAACCCTGTAACAATCTGTGCAAACGCGATTTCTCCACCTCCGATAATCTACGACTTTTTCGTGATAAATCAAAAAGGAACCAGGAAATTAATCTATTGATCAAAAGTTTTCTCGAAAAGCATCCTTTCGTAGCATCACGGGAGTCATTTTAGAAAGTGAACAATTATGGGATAACTATGAATAAAAATAATCAATGATTTGTGAACCTCTTCGATTTCGCTCAAATTTGCTCTGAGGATTTTGAGGGTGTCATAAGATATGAAAAGAATTCGCCCTCCTGTTTTTATGAGAGAACCACTGGATAAGCGAATAAGATTGCATCAGCAATGAAACTTAATCAATGTTGGACTATTGAGATGACTGATACATTGGTTTATCTTAAATCACAGACTTAAATTTCATAAACAACAACAAAAATTCACGATGAGAATTCGACAAATAAGAACGACTAATTGAAAAATTGATCACCAGAGTACTTCTTACTCCAGCCGATACGTTGAAAACTGAATATTAACACTTGGAATTCTACCCTTCACCGAATTTGCGGACTCGTTATCATAAAACCGACTGATATATATATCAATAATCAACGGAAACTTTTTAAAATTCAATAATCTTTGATCCAGTAGCTTGTAATAATAATAATAACAACAACAATAATAATTTCGATCAGGAAAGGAACGAAAAATTTTGAATTCATTCAAATCGCCTGACTTACACTGGCATTCTGAGAGCCGCCCGGTTTAATGAGTCACAGAAGAGCATCGCTCGAGGACAGCACCACGAGTACTTCTCACTCACTCAAAGTACCGTTAATTTTTCGAGTTGGTCGTGAGGTTGAGTTGAATCATTAACGTTGTTATTACTGGAAGTAGTAGCGGCCAACGCATTCATATCGAGATCATCCAACCAATAGAATGAATCTTTCGATTTTGGCGTTTCTAATTTTGACGTTGCATCACTTTCTTTCGATGTCTCATTCTGAGTATTATTTGTGCAGTGATGAGAATCATTCGCATAAACGTCTTCCATATTAACATTATTCAGCGTTGTTAATTGCTTTTGTTTATCGAACGTTTCGAGTATTTTCTCTTTATTCGCCAAGATATTCTCCGCACCTTCGAGAGCATTCTTCAAACGCGTCAATTCCGATGACTTTTGTGCTAAATTGCCATCCACTTCACCTAAATTAACAAAACATATACGTATGTATCAATCTTGTTGGAATTAACACTGATTAGAACTCATCAACGAATAATGAAAACTGAATCAGTGAATATATACTTGTAAATACATTAACAGGTTTTAAGGAATCACCTTTCGAGTAGTTTGTTGTTGTCATTAGTGTGGTTGGTATTGTCTCAAAAGGTACATTCATTTGATGCTTCGCTGGATTGTTCAAAGGCTTCAACTGATAATAACTATATCCATAAGGATTAGTAATATTATCAGTGCTGTCCATATTGGTGGTATGATTTGTATTAGCAACATTATTCATCACTTCTTTTTCACCAATTTGCAGCAGAGGGGTGCTGATGTTTTGCTGGTAATTATTGTTAAGTGGTTGAATGAATGCAGAACTTTGTGTTGATGGATGCTGCTGACCAACTGGAGTCATTATGATGTTGGACGTGAGTGACTCGAACGATGGTAGAGGTTGTTGTGCCTGACTGCTCGCTGCACTGTAGTATGTCATAAACACTGGTGCATTCAGTGAATTCGTCACTTGCACTTGACTATATGAATGATTAGGCATAACATTCATGTAGTCATTATTGACCATACCATCATTACTGTTACTTACAATCACCTATAAAAACCATTGTATATGCTACTGAAAGCATTTTATTCTCGAAATTTTACATGAAATATAACGTTTCAACGCGATTCAAACGTATCAAAAAGATCACCGGCTTAATACTGTTAGCTGTTTCAAATACTACTCTGACCGATCATTGGACGCATGCTCAATCAATTGCGGGGAGTGCTTTTTGGGGCTCATTTTGAGTCCCCCTTTCAAGAAATCATTTAGCAATACGGGAGAGTAGTCCTATACCTCTGTGCTGCTCGTTAACACAATACTCGAAGTTGGAATTTCATGAAAACGGATGATTTGCTGTGTTGTTATCGTTAGTTGCGCGGAATGATGGATATCAAGGAATGAAGAATGTAATATTTGCTACTTTGGTGATAACAGAAACTTGTAATGACTTGTAACTGCCGATTCATTAAATAAATAAATGAGAGACTGGCAGACCGTAATGCACGATATTTGCATGCAACAACAATGAACAACTTTAACGAGACGTTCAAAGCAATTGAACGAATCGCGTCGAAAAGCTAACACAACACTGAACATTAACGAAACAAACCTCTTGAAAAGAGGATGAATCGTTGATGGCGTTCGGAGGAGTGAATGGGTGCAGTGAAGAATGAGCCTGATTCAAATTCGATTCGTAAATTGGTGTGAATTGTTGAATATTGGAAGGTGACGATAAAGGATGATCGTTAGGTGTTAGATAATAGGACGGTGACGATGGATGGTAGAACGATGAGGCGGCGTGCTCGTAGGCCCCCGATCGCTGATTGAAACTCATTTTCGAACGAGATTCCTCTGAATCAACAGCAGCACACACCTCAGAGGACGCAGTCCCTGAAGTGGCCGTTTTGCGATTTATGATCGATTCGAAAAAGGTGCGATTACCAGCCAGTAACGCTTCCTCCCATGCCTTTGTATTAGCTCTGAAAAGCTGATACCGTCAACAAATACAATGTTGTCAATGCTTTCGATATAAATCGCACCCAAAAGATTGCACAATACTTGAAAGATGAATTTTATCCGACTACTGCCAGATTATTCCAATGTTTTCCGTTATTTCAATTCGATATTATTCGCAATTTCACTCGTCCGCTCAGTATAATAGCAACACAACAACGATTTGTCAGTCTTCATGCGAACAAAATATCTTTGCATCATGCAAACGCAAACATACAAATGAAATGAATGACCTTTTCAAGTGAATCGTATGCAATAAATTCGAATGCATCTGTCCGCGCGACACATCACAATCAATTTTCTCCACATCAATAATCGCATCACCGTCATCATCCGGAATGCCTTGTGGAGTGCAATACAATTGTTTTGGTACATTCCTCAACTGCAACATTCGATTCGTTGCTACATCAATGACGATTCACTGAATCCAAATAAATGCATGATTGAATTTCAAATGAGTGCGCATGAACAACTGACTAAAAGCAGTGAGAATGTGCCTAAATCCATACATTTAATTCTTAAACGTCGTTGTTTCTATATTCTATTCTATTCTATTCTATTCTGTTCTATTCTACTCTATTCATAACATTCGAGAATCGGCATTCCTTACATCATAAATGTTTTTCAAATGACAACAAGTGATTTATTCGAAACAAACAGATAGAATTGCATATTCGTTCTGAATCTACGAGATGAATCCAAAAAAAACTGTAGGAAAGTTGTCTAATACGAAACGATTTGAATAAATTGAATAAACTTCGTACAGTGATAAAAATAATTTTCTTATGGAATGTGATATTGACGATGTCATCGAATTGCATTGAATACGCCACTCTATAGCACTGATCGTCTAGTTCATAGTAGAATGCGTAAATCATTGTCTGGCTTGAGAAACAGAAACGTACAACGCCACGTGACTCTCCGCGATCACCATCCACCTGTAAACTGCTCATTGCCTCAGATAAAAAGGAAAAATCTGATTTGAACCAGAGAAACCAATCAATGGAATAATCACTACCAACCACATATTAACGACCCACGCCCAAACTGGCCATCTATAAACCTCGTATGGCATCACATTTGGGTGTATCTTAATCTCTTTTGCTCAAATCAGATTCAGGCTTACTCTTAGGTTGGCACTTAAGCTTATGGTCAGGCTCGAAGTAACGCATAAACTTGTAAGAGTCTGGACTGCACCTCATGTATCCTACTAGACCCCACGAGGTTTCAGATTATCAATCTGGGCGTTGTTTGTTGGCAGGTTGATGACAACGCCAGTTTACTGTTTGAGGCACTTTGACACGTTTATTCGTTTGATCCCATGACAAATGGTCTGTGTGAAAAAATGCAAATGCGTAGCTGACAGTGAGAAAAAGATACCGTAAATGAACCAATACTTATTTTGCTGAATTCAAATTCTGCGGTATTCTGATCAGCGTTACGTCCCAGAGAACCTATAAAAAACATTACGCTTACGACAGCTGCAATCAAATACACTGTTCAATATTCTACGAGGAAATATTGTCAGCAAATGAGGAGTGCGAAATGAAGTAAAAATTGATCTCAAGCAGTGAATCTAATCGTCAATTGCCGTTTGAACTAGAAGGATTATTTCGGTCATTCTGCAATAGCACCAAAGATGACCTGAACAATAGTATTATCACTTACAACTCAAACAAATGTGGCTTTTATCTGTGACGTTTTCGATACCAATGAAATGAACATTTCAACAGCACCAAACATAAGACATACCGTCCGCATGCTTTTTACGAGGACGCGGTCGACTGCTTGAAGAACTTTTGACACGTTTATTCGTTTTATTCCTTGACAAATTACCAATCAACGAGTCAATATTGGCATTCGACTCTTCTTTACCGTCACTACTTTCCGCATCTCGCTTCGCAAGCTGCAAAACGACCGCCGAATTCATTGAAAATACGCTGATTCACTGCGCTGAAGCAGCAAAACTGATAGTGGAACGAATTAACTTGGAATGAAATATTGACGGAAGCATTACGAAAGGATTACTTCATCGCCCAATTGCAGAATAATTTGAAGTTGTCGCGCGGTAATACACGTATACAATGCGGTTCGCATAGATGCTCGATGTCTGGGCGATGAGGATCCTGATCGATTGCTCTTCTTCCTACCACTTTGGTCGTCACTCCTTAACGCACCTTTCGCATTCTCACTAGCGGTGCTCTTCTTTACACATCGATTCGGCGACATAATTGAATGTTGATTATCAGATTTAACTCTGCAATAATCAGCGTATTCAGTTTGAATGATTAAAAAATGCATCATCTATAAGTAAATTGAACACAATCAATCGATTCATTTCACCCATCTTCATCAACATATCCCACTCTGCTCCACGACAATCGAGAATACCCAAAAATAACATCACAAAAATCTCTTAAGCAAAATTATGATGGATCTAAACAGACAAACAACTTTGCCAACCGATTTCGACGCAAAACAATAAGCTAAACTGAAAGCGTTTGCAACCAAACTTCATTCAAAAGAAATTCCTCAAACAGCGCCACGTAAGCAAGTATCCATTACCTTCTAATCTTAAGTATCGCCACGTCATAGTACCGCTTTCGTCCCTCCAAACGAAGTTCTCAATCGCTTTTGCTTCATCACTTCGTCAGTCTGTGCCGCTTATCGTTCCACGAACGGTGCGTTTCGTGGATCGGGCGATTGACAAAGGCCAAAAACGTGGAAGGATTGTAGGTGACGGGGTCGCGGATGAACGACGGCTTAATCGAGCATCCTTCACGTTTACCACCATCGATATCCATCTCATATTTATCATGAATACTGAAAATATTTGGGGAATAATGATTTTGTGGAGCGTTGAACCGAACAAGCATCGAGAACCCTTCCACCCTCCCCCTTACATTCTTAAGGCCACTCCATACTAAATTCTGCCAAATAAGAGAGGGAACACAATCAGACTATGAGAAAGAATCACAGATGTTCGCTTTAACTCATGAAAAATGCAAAGCAAAACTGAGCTTGCTTTGATTAGTTCCAATTGAACAAAACAACCCAACCCAAGCTTTTCACTGGTTCATTGGCCACTCAGTGCTACTTCTGGCAGCGAGAAGTATCCTTTCTCCAACTCAACCAACCAAGTCACCTCAACAATTCAACCGCTAATACCCTCACTTAAACTGACACACTTTCTCGATCTTCATTACCTCGTAGTAAGGCTATTAAATCCTACTAATATCCTTCTTTCTCTGTGTATTTGTACTACTACGCACATAAAATACTTGACAAAATGGTTGAAATGACCTGATTGATCGTATCGAAATAATATTTATGGACAAATTTAAGAAAATGACTTTACTCATCAATCACTTCCACAAAAACAACACAGAATTAATTCACGTATTTTATGAAGAAAGAGTTGCGTACATTATTCATTGGATGAACTGATTCGCGAAAATTTTCTCGTTTCCATTATGAACGATCACAGATATCGAAAATTTGAAAAACAAAACGAAACGACAATTTCGAATGCAAAATAAACGAATATAATACACAAACAATATTTACACGTTACGATTCATGCCGCTACAAATATTCAAAAAGAGTTTTTTCATTAAAGCGTAACTTCCTATTACATGTATTTTAGAGTATTCGCAAATGGATTGAACAAAATTCGATATATTACACATATTTACATATGAAACGGGATATTTCTATGCGCATCAAATTTGTTTCAGAAATTCTCTGTTCAAGGTTTTTTACACTGAACTTCCTCCGACTATCAACACTTCTCTCAAATTTGCAAATGAAGGAAAACATTTTCGAATGATTCTAATCTTTTCAATTCCTCTCTGAAAGAACTACGAAGACTTCTTCTCTCGTTAAAAAAAATCGACAATCAACCCAGCAATTGTCTAGTGAAGGGACTGAATTCTGTAATGTACAAATGGAAAAATGTGCTCATTACAAACGCCAAACATTCCTACCTACTTCGTTGATTTTCATCAATTGAAATATCACCACTTCCTTGTGAAGCAAGAAATGAATATTTACCGAACGAATCAACTAAGCTCAAAACCGGTATCAGAATGGATGGCATATCTTAACTTTTCTAGTAAAATTGATTTCCGTGAGTAATTCGGTAGTTTCAGCAAATTGAAACAAGTTGATGTGGTTGGCAAACGAGTTGGAGACTGCCTTCGTTTGATTGCTAAGAATCCACGCACGACACTCGCCAACGTATCGCCCTGATCCTTAAATAATCCCGATCAAACATTCTCTTCTTCCATTGATTCTGTTCATTGTAGGCATTCATACTGCCCAAAATTAGTCAAACTATTGGCAGTTGATAAAATAATGAATACCGAAGTATAATAAACGTTAAAATAACATTATATGTGAACAATAAGATTATGAAAAATCAACTGAACGGATGTTCAGTTGATTTCATAATGTTAAAACATAATTTTTCATAATGTTAAAATAACATTATGAAAAAAATAAACGTTAAAATAACATTATGTGAACAAAAAAATCAACTGATAACGAATAAACGATATATAAACGAGTAAATCCAGAATTGAACGGCCTAACCTGATCGTCGGAAACTTCAACGCAACGGATCGAAAACGGTGGTTCAAGATATGCAAATCCAAGTAGAGGTGCACGTGAACAACTCGTTACGAACTATAACTATATCAATGTAAATTTCCTATTTTCAGTTTAAATTTTGAAGTTACACAGAACATAAATACCCTTAAAATCACTTAATGAATATTCGACATAGGATTCAGCATGACATGCGGTTTCGTTGGTTGTGGAATGTCATTGTCTGTATGGAAGGAATGGTACTGATATGCGAAGAAGCAATAATCGCAACATCGTTTCATTCAATTTAAAAATTGAAAGGTACCTTCAGAAAAAGATGACGTTCCTCGACGCTAAAATCACATTCCAATATTTGCCATAACCATTTGATCAAGCGATGATTACTATGAAAGCCACCATAGTACTGAACATGCCTACGAAGATCGCGCAGATCGATATCACTAAAAGATTGGATTAATCACTTCAGAATTATCAATTTCACCGCAACACTCAATTCATTCGGATCAGTGGAGATACTTAAAATTTTGGATGAAACAATGACACTAGAAGCGAAGGTGATTGAAGCAACGATAATGATACCATCGGTGATGATAACAGTGTGATGAAACAACAAGAAAGTGAATACCTTGATTGTCCAGATATAAGAAACTGTAATTCGTGAGGTGCGAATAAAGCGAGCCAATTCGCGTTCAGAATCGAAAGAAAGCCAGAAACAAATGCACGACATTGCTCTTTGGTTTGATTGAATACTCTGTATTGAGCCATTTTATGCACATACGCTATCCTATAATTACACATCAATTACACACCAATTTATGCGATCATAGTAAACACTCAATGAAATAACCACTCACGTGGAATAATGACAAAATGCGATAACGTCCAACTGAATCATACTCAAAATCACATTCACAAATTCAACTATAGATAATTCGAAAGGACATCAAATTCTCCAACTATTCTCTCCTTTACAGCATATACGCTGACATTCTAATGGAATCGTTACACAAAAGAATTTCCAAATTCATCCAAATTTGACAGAAATGAAAATGTAACTATGAACGGTCAGATGAGACGAACTTATTTTCATTATTCACTTGAATTGTGCGTCCACCAGGTACCAAATCAACTGAATGCACCTGTCCCAATCGATCCTCATCGATCGAGAATGTCAGCGATAGATCAGCCACGTCGCCACTATCCGAATAATGTTTTATGTAAGTAAGACTTTTGTATAGTTCCGGATCCAGTTGAGATAACTCATCAAATGCACACAAACGACGTCCCAATACCGTCGCCAACAAAACAGGTGCTAAATGCACTTCGACAACAATTCCCTTCAACAATTAACAGTATTGAATATCCGCAAATGTAACCTCATCTACACGAGCAACTTTCTTTCATTTTCTGTTCTAATAAAAGTCTCGAATATCACGAGATCGAACTGAAGTAATCGTTTGGAAGACCATCAACCCAATCAATCAAAACAAACTAATGCTAAAAATACATGAATTCAACATCAATTGTTCGACAATAAAAAAGAAACAAGCAAGCACGCGAGCCCAATAAATGTTTCATTTTCAAAGAAAACTTTTTTTTGCATTCTAATGAAATAGTGGAATAAGAGCATTATAAAGAAAACCACGCGTTGTCATCTGTTCACGAGAAAAATCGGTTTGAACACAAAATTTATAAACAGTGTTATGCGTATTCTACACGCAGTATTCGGGTAATGTGAACATTCAAATGATCAATACAGAAAACCAGATCAATCAAACCTCGTAAACCGCTTTTGCAAGCATTCGACCAACGAACTGAAAAAGCGCTAAATGCTCGTCGTGCAGATTTGACGTTGGCGATGGAAACAACTGACCATTTGGTGATGTCTGTAAGAAGTTTTTAAGTTTTAGAAAACGCCGGCAAAAAAGCCAAATTTCTGTTCTACAGAATCAAACCTTGGACTATGCATAAGATGTTTTCAATAAACAAGCAAAACTACCAACCTTGAACAGATTAAGATCCGGATGAAAAACTCGTTTCAGTGTCAGCTCGAGAAACTCTTTAAAGACACCATCCTGATCAATACCCGCTTCATCCAAACCCTTAAGTTTGCAAAATGAAATCAAAAACTGATAGAAATTAATCATTCATTCGAGTTGAATGTAGAGCAAATCTGAAAACGATGTTTATGTGATTGAAGTTGACCTGTTGATTGATGAATTTGACACGAATGGTTGCTTTGAGTGCGTTTGACGATAGCAATGATAACTGCCGATAGCCATCCTCGACCAGACGCGTTCGCTCAACTGTAATCATCGTGTTCGGCGCACCGTCAAGACTTTCTTTTTCTGCACCAACGTATTTCCTTTAAAAAACATACACATTTAAATCATACATAAATTTCTCCGAACTTGCTCAATAATCATGAAGGTACACAGAAAATCCAACATCTCATCATTCAACCAACGAAACGCAATAATCACCGAACGGAAGGTAAAATTCAAAATATGAGGCATCCAATATAGTGGAACAAAATGTAACGAAAACAGTAAAACCTGAAGAGTAGAATTCGATCGTGTAGCACGACCAAATGGCTCATTTTCGAGATCAAAAATTGGGCACGCTCTGTTTTCTTCTCGAATTCATTCATTATCGTTGAGCTCTTCACATCACTTCAAATTATTTTCTCATTTAATATTTAACACATAGAAATGACACAATAAATTTCATGAACTCGCGTATTCACTTATGTATTATTCATTCACTTCATTACTACCTCAATATTCACACACTGAAATTATCTTCCATTCGAATGCCAAATTTTGAGTAAAATTCAAACCTTAGAAGTAAAAACACTTAAACTTACGGTGCCAACCAAAACTTCGCATCTTTCGTAAACGAACGTCGACAGTCACGATTATAAAGGAGCATACAAAGCTGATAAACCGATGAGAATAGCGCACAATTCGATAGCTGCTGTGTATCTGAATGAAAGTTATCAATAACAACTACTTCATCGTCCACTAATAAAATGTTCAATTTTGATGAATGGATGACAGAAAATCAACAATCAAACACGAATATAAACATAACTCACTCACATAACCGTTCCAAACTGAACGAAAACAAAAATGATTACAAAATTTCGCAATTGCGCAGAGTTGTGAGACTGTAAAAGGACCTCCTTTCTCATACATTTCTTCTTCATCCAATATACTGAAAGTATTCAAAACTCAATTAATTATAATCAATCAAACTATGAGATTTAACGATTGAGAATAATCCACTTCATTACGACATTTATTGCATCGCTATTCTCACTATCACGTTATTTTTATGACAGTGAAAATAACATGACAATCTTAACGACATAATAAAGAGTTTATTTGCACTGTTATTTTGCACTCAGTAAAATATTGAGTCTTCACGTTATTTTGCAATATTCACATCCCACAAACCCCAAAAACTAACAATTGTCCTTTGACCATAACGAATTTTCACGAATCAATAAAAATTTCGAATAATTCCAATTCGATGCTACATAAATCATTTCATTACGAAACGAAATTAAACATACTCCCGTATCTTGACAATACGAATCTACACTTCTAATCGAAATGAAAATTTCAAATAAAACGACGAAATGTTCAAAAGCAAAAACAAACGATATGACAGAAGTGGCACAATTTGCGAAGAGAATCAACGGTGCAAAATGCGATATTGTCGTGGGATATGAGCTGAGTAAAGATAATATGTACGATAATCCGTTATCGTTCGGTGATACACTCACTATATGCGCCCATAACTGAGGTAGCAGAAAGTCTTCACGACATAAACCTGAACGTGTGCAATTATGCCGACCTCGAGAATAATTCATTCATTCGAACACAACGCTGAATTCCACTGCTCAATTGAAACGCACACCAATGTTGACGACTATTCAAAAAATTTTTAAGTTTGCTTCGTATTCGCTTTCGCAATGTTATTTTAACACAGCGCTTTATTTTTAATTCACTTCATCCAAATTTCTTAAAATTTACTCATTTACATCAAACTAAAGTGAATATGAATAAGTACTTTTCATCCTACTGATTTATTGATATTTTTACACAGATTATAATAACAATAATAACAGTAAATAGGGCAGTAACCAATAATGTATCAATATTCCTTTCATCATTACTATACAATAAAAGATCGAATAAGAAACGATAAATCGAACCAGCAAGAATATCAGAATGAAGTGTTGTCAGAGTAAGAATGGCCTTCTGATAGAGCTGACAAACGATCGCAGTCATCGACGGTACGGTTAAGGGCTGTGGCAAATTCGACGGTTGTGTTTCAAGACGAAGACTGTTCAGTTTCTTCCATAATTCTGCAGTTTCAATCAATTTTTTGGAATGAAGCAACCATTTAGAGAGCATGATTTGATGGATTGATTATGAGCAATTCGAATCTAAATGGAGGGATTTCCGGGGGTAAAGAGATTAAGAATGGATTTTGTTAGAAGACGCTATTTCTATGGCACAATGACGACTAGAATATGGTGAAAATGTGTCAAAAAATGGGAGCGGAAAGAAGGCATGATACAGACATCTCTCATCAATGAATTTGATCGGTATCGATGAATTCCACATATAAATTACATGAATATATGCGATACATGACGAAATCTTTAACTTCTGATTCAAAATATTCATCGTACAAATCAAAAGGAGATAAAATTATTTCAATGCACTGCTTTATGAAGCAACATCTAATTTCACAATCGCTCTTAAGTAATTCTACGAAATCCTCTCGCAGCCACTTCAATGGTCTGAGACGGGCAACAGACCAGAAATTTGACTAAAGTGTTAATGGTTTACCCCAAATGAATAGACGTACTCTCAAAAAAATTTTTTTAAAGGATACTTTGAATTGATGTGCTGAGATCAGTTTGTGTGTTGCTGCTGTTGTTTGTTGATTGAGCACTTCCATTCACAACGGCCGTACCATTGGAATTTTGTGAATTATCTTCACTATGGAGGACTTTATCGAATAAGCACGTAACCATTTGTTTAGACCATAAATACTGCAGTTGTTTTGAGGCTAACGGTAGAGCACCTTCTATCCTACAATTCTGATATGGACATTTATATCATCATTATAATAAAGTAGTTTCAAAAGTATCAAAAAGGTTTTTTTGACATCCCCTCGATATAATCAAAATACAAATTGCACAGATTCGAAATCTTCCGCGATGTTTTCTCTTTTGATTTTATAATGAACAGCAACGAGTCGAATTATATACCCGAAAAATCACCATCAAACGCTACGAAAGTGTATTGGGCGATAAAATGAGAACGATGAAAGATCATAAATAAACACAAATAGAATGACGAAATACGCCAATGGATAAATAAACGAACAAATTTTGAAAAATAAACAAAGAAAATAACAGTGAACATACGAATGACTTAACGGCTCATAATACCATCCAAAAATCGGATGCCAATGACACCTCCCGCCGCTTTGTTTTTTAACAATCAATTCATCACACTTCATCAACATTTTATTCATAATATTCGTCCATTCTATCAAACATTCCACCAATCCCTACAATCTCTTCACTCAATTCGTTCACATAAAACATTCACACACAGGATGAAACGGAGTGGGCTTCATCCAATCCGATGAACAATAACTACAACCTCGGCTTATAAAGTCCATCTCACTAAGCTCTACCAATTATATACACATGCATATAAACTAAATTTCATCACAAATAATAAGGACGAATCAATTGGCAAAAGTAGAGTGCAATAGATTTTATAATATTTCCATAACACACTTTGCAATGATTCAGTAGTATCTTACAAGTTAACATCGTAGTACACAAACTTATCCACATCATTACTATGACTACAGTTAATATGGGAAATATATTGACTTCAATGATTAATGCATTTGTTTGGTTGATATTTATGTGGGACTCAATTCAGTAAACAATCGTATTGAATATTACGAATAATTTTTCCTATAACGAATCGATAGGATGAGAAATACACTGAGAATTGATGAAACCACTAACGATTTGATCGATATAACTCAAGTGAATGAGATTCGCAAGAAGAAATAATGTTCTACTGCCATGAATATTGTTTAGTATACTCGAATTTGTTGACAGTGTATTCAGTGCTTTCGCAAAAACACCATTTTTCACCAACAAATCAATACTCTGAAATATCGCAAGATACAAGTTATTCCAAGAAAATAAAATGAATTTTCAAAAAAAAACTAATATTACCCCGAATTCTTTTGCGGAAGGAACTACAGGTAAGGTGACTGAAATAATTGGTAATGATAAGAAATTTCATCGTTACAATTCGAGTCACTATTATCACAGCTATTATTTTTATTCTATGATCATGAATGGAGAAATGAACAAATGAATGGTTATCGTACCGTGGGTGATAAATGCATGAGAAGCGCAGGACATACAAGACAATGCTCCACGAACAGGCTTGTCTCTGCTTCAGCGAAACTGGTATTCTTCATCACTCTGCAATAAATGAAACATCTTATTTACAAACATCGTCAGTAAGAATGGAAAATTCACTAGGAATAGAATACTGATGAAAACATTCATTACAATCACTACTGAAAATTGACGAAAACTGACATGTTTTGCTCTCACCACTTCTTCATTCCAACAACATATTTGTATACATGGAATGGAAAGTTATCAAAAGAATTCAGTCAAATGGATTCTTTTCAATAAAACAACTGCAATAAGGAAATACAACGCAAAATAAAATGGGTAACCTGAAAAGAATACTAAAAAGTCCGTTGCACACACTTGATGGTAGCAATAAGCGGCCTGTTGCAACAATTTTACTCAAAACCGACTGAAAATACAAAATATACCTCAAACTGCATTCAGTGTAACAGCAAATACAATTATTTAATGGTTATTATTTAATGGAAGATCACTGAATCTCAAGCAAACGTTCGTTTCGCATGCGCACAATGCGAGTCCCACTCCGGTTTGCTGGGTCACCAGGGAGTTTGGTTGCATTCAACGTTGAAGATTGCATCGATAAATACGAATGAACACAAATTGAATCAGTCGAATGAAAATTTAAAAAAAAACGAACCGTTAAACTGATGAAATTTTTCGGCTCAGAAATACTCGACGAAAGTATTTTGTTGCACATCTGATTGAGTACTGCTGAGATTTGCGCATTCTCACGCACCAACGCCCAACTGTTACAACTCGAAAACGTCACCAAAAAATGCACAAACAATGATATCGCTTTGCCATCTGCCACCTTTTCGATCTGTGATAAACAATATTCATATGAAATTTTAATAATAATCGAATGATAATGATCTTTCTATGATAACTCTGAAAGCGTAACACAATAACAGAATGAATTTGTGATAATAAACACATTGCTACAAACAATAAATATACACCAAAATAGGAATATAATTCAGAAACAAAATAACCTCGAGATGAGAAGCGAACACTGGAATCAATGTGAACAGTGAAGTGATGAGGCGATTCGCGGGCTGGATGTGATTCTTGGATAGGAAAAGTGCCGCGAACGAATGTTGCACACTTGTAGAAGACATACTCTGGATAAGGCAACGACACAACTGGCATACTCTCTGAAGGTGTGCATTGATTTTTGATTCTTCGAATTCCTTTCCACTGAATTAATCACGCAACTAAGCTTCAAAAAGTGCTTCTCCATTCAGATGGACGCGACGCAATTAAATGCGACGTTGTGAAGTGTTCTCCTTTTGTTGTGGATTATTGCTTATTTTCATATGATGAATTGGTTCGGATCTGTCTCAATATCAGCATTCAATTCAACAATCACTCATCTTGATCTCTTACAATCAAATTCATTACCACCAAAAAAGGCAAAAGTAAAAAATGAAATTCAACAAACGTTAACCTTGGTATCATCTGGAAATTTTGCAATACGACTGAAAATGAGAGCCATACGAAGAGTTTCTTTGCATTCCGGTAATTTCTTATCCTTTTCAAAATCGACGAACTCTCCGAATAAACGATCAAAATCGTTCCTTTAAAAAAAATCACACTTCACGGCTCAAATCATCCAAACATATCAGCAATTCATTGATCGAAACATTTAATCATATCACAAATAATAACTGAACAACTTTCTGTGATACCTCTTTGAATCAAAATTATCATACACCTATGATATTATCATCATTTGTGAGTAATGTTGATTACAGGCTTCTAGGTTCTATGAATATTGATCAATGAATTAAATGATGTATTGGTATGCCAATACCATATCTACGACATCAGCTGTTTCAAGCAAAGAGTAGAAGAAGTAAAAGTTTTCAAATCAATTAATCGATGCACCTTATCAGATTCGCGAACTTGCGTCTTTGCAAAATGCCTCGTGCAACAGCCTGGATCGCATAGACCGTAGTTGTGATCTCTTTCTGATGCTGTCTTGTTTCACGTTCACGTTTCGTTTGTTCAATGAATAATGTGCGCTGATCACTTTCCATGCCCTTTACTGCCGACCCAAACGAATCTACCACAAACTATCACGAATCAATACCGATCTGATCTGAGCACTGATTATTGTTCAATTCCCGCAGCCAGCACTTCTATCAACTCACCTTTATAGTTTCGTTTCTGTTCGATGACGTTTAATGGTGAGTTGTCAACACACCATTTTTATTTGCAGATTATTCATTCGTTTGTTTTCAAACGAATCAATGAAATAAATTTCTGAAGTGAGAAACTTTCATTAAACCCAATCACTTTTCTGGTGTTTATGCTACATTCGACGTAATTGTTATTGGATGAGTTGAGAGCGACAACGATAACGAAATGTTTTAATCATCATAAATTCAATAACGAAATTGCTTTTTGCATTTCTGATGAACCATTAAACAAATTCAATTAACACCGAATAATTGATCCGTTGTGCTCCATTGATTTTCACATATAATTTCTTATACTTTTTGAATTTATGCCGAATAAATGCGTACAACTTCTTCTTTTTTTCTATTTGATGATTGCGCAAAATGCCAACAAAATTGATGTCTCTTTCAGGGCAATCAAAAATTAGAATAATTCAGTTTGAAACTGCTTGCAAATATTACTCCAAAATTGGTTTCAGAGACCGATTAGAGAATGACAATAGTTTGTTTGAATAAATACGATTTACAAATATTTTTTATCTGAATTATTCGCTCAAGTTGTTAATTTCAACAATTTTTACGAATGAATATGGTAGTCAAAACACATACATACACAACTGCACCAACCACTAGAGATTAACTCTAGAAACTGCGAACACCTTACGCTCAGAGCTTTCTTTGCTATGCAAATAGTTGAAAGATTCACTATGAGAACAACTAAAGAAGCACCGAAATGCATAGCGTATAATACAAATACGAAACACTGATGGATACACGACGAGATTCTACGAAAATGCTTCGAAAAAGTAGCACCACATGAAATGTATTGCCTAAACGAACGAATTCAACAAAAGCATGAGAAACATGTGAGAAACGTTTGGCAAGAAATACAATTAATTATATCTAATTGTCAGACATAAATTCGGATTACCTGAAAAGTTTAGAACAACCAATTTGTTGAACAGTATTGAATTGCATTCAAACAATAAAATTGTAATGAACATGACGAATAGATTTGAAGTAAACGAAGAACTGAACGACAAAGTCAAAATTAACAAAAACAGCTTCAAACGAAAACAATAAACGTCGTGTGACTGATAATAACATTCAGCACATAAATTATTGACTAGACAATTGAGTGCGAAAACAATATGTCACTCTTTCAAATTATTACAAACCTCAAAAACAAGAATTCTCAAATGGAACATCATAAAATCAACAGAGTAAAGCATAACAAAAGAAAACGGTGTGAATCACTATAACAAAAAGGCATTTGATCATTTATTCAAATGCTATCATTTTTATAGTCATTTATCCTTTAAACATTCCTTCGAAACATTTCATTAGAGCGCTTCACTTTTGGTGGCAGAATCATTTTGATGGGATCAATTTTAAAATTCACTAAAACAATGAAATGTGAGGCACTTTAGTGAAATTACAAAGAAAACATACGTGTGTATTTGTAAGTATGTGATAAGAGGTGAATATAAGTATTAAGCAGTACGGTTAGCACAGGGACGATGGACAAGGAGATATTAGTCGAGAATCGTGTATCGTTTCGGACACACAGAGAGAAAATCAGTCCCCATGCCAGCCTTATTAAACAGTGGTTGTTGTATGCGATGATTTGTGGACAAGTGGCTGAGTTTCAGCCTGTTTCATCCGATCTTCCCTGGACGATTTTTTAATGGTGTTCATTACGATTGTTTGCGATCGTTCATCTGTAAATCGTTCATTTAATGTTGTTATTTTCACTTCCATTGCAAATATCCTAGTGATACTAATGTCACCCTACTCTTATGAGCAACACAGTAAACGAGCACTTCAAGAACGATGAATATATTTCAAGTTCAATTAGTGCTAATTTGTCGATAATCACGGTAGCCATCCAGGTGATTCGCTTCGAAGTAAACGTATCAGAGTAAGAATAAAATCTTCTCGGGTGCACAAACCTGGTGGATGTGTATGTGCGGGTAATGAAGACTGCTTACGCATTTTCCTTCTCGCCGCAATTAAATCAATTTGTCTCTTAGTACGTGGAATTCGAATTCGCATAAAACAACATACCAAAACAACTGAAAGTATCACTTTCTTGCAATTAGCATATTATTCACATGGGACTCAATTTTTTAATCAAGTAGTCAAAGTTTTGAAAATTGATTAGCGAAATGAAGTTATAGTTTGAGAACACAGGTAAGTTAGATCTTGAGAAATTGACACCCACAAAATTGTCTCAAAAAAGAGCAGAACAGCCATCGACAAAATTTATAAATACTTACAAGTGAAACAAGTTGGATCGGAATTAGTATCACAACCAATTGGAAGTTAAAACCGCCGCCAAAATGTGAACAATCAGTGTTCAACGTAATCAAACAACTGAACATCAACGAATATAACAATGGGATCTATGAATGCAACAAACAATGAACTCACCCATAACAAGCAAAACACCCGAAACAAGTGCAATAAGCATCCAAAGCCGAAGACCTGGAGCTATATACTGATCGAGAGCAGCCATACTGTTTTCTTGGTTATTATTATGGCTTGTGTGATGACTGCCTCCATCGTTTGTCATCTTCTGTCGAACGACTGAAAGACGAATTCGTCACTAAGAAATCTTACTGTTAGTGCAATGAAATATCATCTACAACGAAACATCATCAATCATAAAAGGACGCAAAAATCAATGGAAATCCATTACGGTAAGATAATATTTAATACATCAATTCAGAAACTTCACTTAAAGCACACTCAAATTCCTTATCCCGAAAATTGAGACAAATATGAAGTGTCGTCAAATGATTGGCAGAACAAATGAGAGTCATTTTCGATTGATGCTCGCAAATCATTCGGATGAAATTGCGCCAGTGGTGATAAACCTTGACGCAGCAATCATTAAAAAAAACATAAAACACCCAGCAACCAAATGAAGTATGAATGAAATTTATTGCAAAGTCAACATATTATTTAAAGTAAAAATAACAAACATCAAGCATCATTAAAGTGCATAGCAACACACAACCTTCAGCTGTTTCCATACTTAACTTCACTCTACGATGCGGAGCCTATTCGCCAAGCACGCGTGCGATCGAATGAATTACATAGGTAAGTTCTTGTGCACTGAACATCTACACTGTGAACTGAGACGATTGATGAAGTGGTTTTTCCTGTCCTAAAGTAGAAAATGTTGGGCAAAAATGAAAGACACATTTATGTAGTACCAAATTTCAGGGTGAAGGAACAATGTTTATGCTATGAGACTAGGCACAATTTGTAGAGCCTGAAAAGCTCTATAAGATGACAATTAGAGGAAGACGTTTCGTAAATGCGCACAAAGCGAACACAATGAATGTAGCTGTGAAAGTTAACAACGAGAAATCGTCGTAACGCAACATTAACTTCATTTGTGTAACAATAACTTCAACAATAAGTTCATTTCATTAATCAATTTTCAAAACGTTAACTATCTGATTAAACAATTGAGTCCCATGTGAATAATGTGCTAATTGCAAGAAAGTGATACTTTCAGTTGTTTTGGTATGGCGAAGTGCGTACGCACCGATTGTATCACATCAAAAACGCTTTTGTCAGCAAATGTCCGTGATGTTCAAGGTAAGTACATATTTTCTTCGCTCACCTTCACATCAAGCAAACGCATTCCCGGGTAACGATGCTTTTCAGAAGTTTTTTTTTTCACTAATGTTCTATTAATGTTTCCTTATTGAAAATGTAAATTTCTTCAGTCCAGAGCTCAGAGGTCAGGCAGTTTTTCGAAGCATAAATTCAATATAGAGCGCTCTCATGTTCCATCTTTTTCTCCACTTCCATTAAAAAACACTGCACCTATCAGAGCACTGTGAGAATTTTTCGAATGAAAAGAAAAAAGCAGAGAAGGTAACAAAATACAACGGAGAAGGGTAGAAATTAATAAATTCACTTCGATAATCACTTTTCAAAGTTTGAAGGTGCTTATGTACATACGAAATATGGAAAGCTCATTCATTCATGATGGATAAAAATAAACAATTTATCTAAAGAGTAATCATGCAGTCATTCATCTTCTATCAACTACACACTTTATATCGTAGTGAACGTATCGGATCATGGCAGTAATGAATATACAAACATCCGAAAATTTGACCCATCTCGAATGGTGCGGTTTGTTTCTTGATAGTACGAATGAAGCTTGTGGATTTCATCTGCCTGACACTGTCTACAATATTGATGGAGCATTTCTTGATTCAAATGATGGCTGGGCCAGGTGCTTGCAACTGAAGCATCGTATGTTGCAAATCACATTTTTGATGAAATGACGACGTATGAATGGGCGAGAAGAAACGAGGCAACGTGAAGTAAGGCAGAGACGCGATGAATTCAATGAAAACAGACGCATGTCGTGTTGCATTCGGGAGTACATGTACCATCAGTGCACATTCTCGACAATAAGGGAATGCATGTTAGCTTCGAAACGCTTATGAGTAGATCCACGAATCGATGCACACTCATCTACACGCACGAACAGCCCCATGAAACCCCGAAACCGCGTTCTTCGCTCTACACAACGTTCGTTGTTCACAAAAGGTGTCTTTGGCCCATTTAAAGTTTGAGTTTGTGCCTGTGATGATTGCTTCCATAGCGCATGAATAACCATTAACGAGGTGTTCATTTTACAAAGCATCAAATCAAAGCAAGAAATAAGATTTATGAAGTGATCACATCAACTAATTAACACACATACACAAAGAACGATACCACTAAAGTGTTGACTTATTTTAACGTGGCGATATCAATACTAGCAATAACTCAAACAATGTCAACTTCGTAATTGAATTGATTGAATAGGTTGGAATGCAAAACACAAATAAATTATTATGATGAAAATGAATGAATGTTACCAGCATTATCTTGATCGACGATTGTTCGATAAAATTGCCGATCTTGCTTGAGGACGTTCGAAACGATGAAAATATTCAATTCATAGCGAGCAAAGGTTAACATTACCACGAAGGATAAGTTGTTTGACAATTGACACATTCGCAATGAATGATCTCATCAAATTCCAATTGACATTACACGAATGCATAAAAGAGAAAATCGATCATTCGTAACTTTCACTGATAAAGTGACAGATGATAATTGTGATAAAAGAAAACATGATGATTAGGCACGTAGAAGGGCATTCATGAGGAAGACGCATCATTTCATTATGGATTTTTTGATATTCGCCGGGTAAATGCGGTAGACAACGGTACAATGTGACTTAAACTGCATCGCAATAAATTTTGAATCATTACACGAATGTGAATTGGGATATTTGAATATTAACGAAATGCAAACTGAAAAAAGAAATCGCGACCAATCAACCAAAAATAACACATAATCAATTTCACATGAAAACAACACAAACGCGACAACGAATGGTACAGTATTACAGTATAGCATTTAAAGCTGACAATATCGGTAATTTATTAACGACACACCTTCACACCGAGTGAACTTAAAACAACACGATTTACTGCTGGTTTATTTGATACACTCAAACGAACTTATTCACAGGTAATACTCACTAATGCCTTGTCACGGTTATTCCCTCAAACAAATCGATCCCAATTCACTACACGTCCACTTTCGTTCATAATCTTTACTTCATTTACAAATATTTTTTAATGATTGCACAGAAAACTGATACAAAAGAAATATTATCGGCTGAGTGACCGATTATAAATTATAAAAAATAAGCGATTAAATTTCGTAAAGAGTGAAATGAACAAAAACAATAAAACAACTGGATGAATGACAGAGTTCTATGAGTTGATCTGATACGATGACGGCAGATCGACTCCTTGCGGTGAAAAATTAATCGAATCGGGAACAGTTTCATAAAGTATCATTGTGAACAATTAATTCTTGACACTATTCTATCGTGTCACTTTGCGGCGATCGGCGCGTTCTGAAAAGTACAACATTTTGAAAATCGAAACATACTTTGCTCATGGAGCAACAACGATCGAAAATGATATTAACTCGATAATTTGACCTAACAAATGCGTTATCAGCATAAAAGCTGACTGTAGTTTCCAGGTAACATTTATTCTTAATCTAACTTATTGAAGGAGACGACATTTGATAATAAGGATATCTTTTGAAGATTTTTAAGTTAGAAATCAAAAATTGACGGGAATGAGTGAATGTTATCATTGAGAAAATAAGAGTAGAATCAGATGCTACGTTGAACGAACAGACTATTCCAAGAGTTTATCATACCGAGTTAATATCATTTGTTTGGAATCATCAAACGTTACTGTTCACCTCATGCACACCATTCATCAATATGAATACGAATGTTATTTCTTTCATTTGATAAAAATGATTTTTAACCCAATTCATGCATTTCGATTAATATTGCAAATTCGTAACTATCTCCAGAGGAAGTCAGCGATAATTTCGAGAGACGAAGTTGAATGACAATGATAAATTTCTGAGGATAGACTGTGATTATGACATTCAAGTGAAGATCGATTGAGAACTACACTCCGAACATTTCAACCGAATACGTTCTGGCTCACTTTCTTGCCAATGAGGACAACACAGCAAACAGTAATTCCAATCAATAAAATTTTTTCGGTAAAATTGCTACAAAACGTGAAAGTTATTCTTTTGACGACATAATTTGTCTAGAATAAAATTTCTAATTGTAATAACATCTTGAAAGTATCACTGAGAATGAATTCTCATTCCAATGAATGCTTTAAATTACTCAAATATTCTGCATATCCGAAGCAGTCATTCGATTAAATGTAAAAACTATAAAGACGATTCTACGTGTTAGCTGATCACTTACATGAGACGAAAATCAAGTTCAACTTAAGGCATGCATATTAATATGATAAAGCCATATTATTTTCTTTAAAAAAAACGATCAAGGTTCGAGGATACTCCAATTAACTTATGCGTCGATTAGTACATATGAATAGGGATTTTCTTTTTTTTTCCGTATTTTTTTGAAAACTCAACGACAGGACATTGACGAAAATAAAATCAAGTTGAAAAGATAATGACAAACTCACAATGAAGTGAAAAGTTTGGATTAGTTCAAAAACACGTATAATTTTAATAACCTCACACATACAAAACACAAAGGGCCACGAATGTCGAGAATTACTATTTCTTATAGATTATGCTTTGTAATACTGAATAAATGATTGATTACAAGAATAAATCGAAAGCTTTGTTTTTTTGAGAGGATAAATGTTTCATGGAAGGTTCTATGAATTAAATCTTCAAAAGAAATTGATTTCCTAAGTGATAGCAATTCTCTTTAAAAGTGCCCTTTTAATTAATTTTGTGTCACAGCAATCAATTAAATTACCGGCAGTATTCAATGGTTGCCTGCAATAATTTATTGGAAGGCCATAAAATGAACACATCATAATGGTTTGGATTAACATCTGATCATTGCTTCGGTAAAGTTCACTTGGATCACTTAGTTCATTCACTCTCTCTATGAGAAACAAACCGATTCAAAACCAACAAATTACGATTCACTTTTGCACTCATTCGACAACTGCTGCATTCTCCATTGCAAGGTTTTGTCAGTTTTTTTCTGATTTTTCGAGTCGGCAATCCGCAGACAAATTCGACAACGCATCGTATCATCGCCATCATTTAACAACAAAAAAACTTTTCACAACGTTCAATTTTGTCCACTTCACATCTGACTACAACCAAAATTTCAAAGTGCTAATTAATTGTAACTTACTCTTAAATCCCAAAGAGCAACTAATCCATCAATACCGCTTGTAGTGAACTTTTGCAAATTATCGCTACGTCCCGAATGAGGTATAATTTGACTGAAACACACCAAATGCTTAGAAAAGCTCTTCTTAGGAAACGTATACGCTTAGTCGTCGCTTGAGTTCTTGCGAATATTTTTCTTGCAGTCAACGCAAGAAATGCGCTGAATGAGAATGAAAAAGCGTTTCGAATGATCACAATCAACAGAAATAAACGGAACGAAACGAAAAAAGAGACATATCAAGAGAATACGAACGTACGTTATCGCATTTTGATGAAGCGTTTTCAGCTGTACACTGATCGTTTCCGAAACAGCATTCCGATCAATATTTCTGAACATTTGCATAGCACTATGGATATTTTTCGATTTATGCTCGGATGGCACATCTAGCTTCGTAACAAATCTCAGCTCATTTCCCGTATACGTGAAAAGCATTGGCGAACAGTCATGACCCTGAAAGTTTACCGGTTCAGCACCCGAACAACACCTGCATGTATTCAAGGAACGTAAGTTCACTCAATCGCAAAAAATAACGAGACACTGACTCGACCATGAAGTTGAAACGAATCAACAACCAAAAACTTTTCATATTTTGTCATCATGAAAGAAAATGCATGCAACAGAAAAAAAAGAAACTCCTTCGAGCCGTCGAAAGTTATTCTGGATTTTGCGCGATATACAATTAAATGGGACGGTGAAGCTGTCCACGAAAAACTCATAAAACATCTTTGATGAATGTCGGAACATACCGCAGCAATGATGGCGTTTTCGGTAACCCACTGAACAGACGTGAATGGTAAATGAGCGGTGCGTAGCACAATTGCTTCTTGTGACGAACGATTCGTATCGATCAGTGATATTGTCGAGTCGTGCGATACGAATGTTAATCGACATCCGGATGGTGAAAAAGCCACCGCATGAACCCAACCCGAACTGCTCACCTTAAATGAACTGATATGGCACTTTTAAATGATCAGACAACCTCACAATCAGTAAATGCATACAACAGTACCCAAAAATTGTGTTTATTTTCATCCCTTTTGAATATGCATCAAATGCATAGAATAATATTCAATATAAATTATATTGGATACGACAAAGAATTCAACAAAATTCAATAAAACATAAAATATTTCGCATCTATAAACTCAGAAATCATCAAATTTACCTCTGACAATAACGCTCCAAACGGCATTTTCGTTCCCCAAGGATTCGGTGATGGTTTCTCTTCAACTTCTTTCACGTAAGCCGAAAAAACTCGTGCCTTGAAGCAACGAAAATTAATTCTGTTTTATTTGTTGAAATGGAGGCGAATGAAACTTTTTAGAAAATTAATTGTACCAATGTATATTTAATCAAACAAATCAAAGTTGAAATTTCCGTCTGCATATAGAGGACACAAGCAGAACTTAATTTGAAACTTTTAGAGGACTTCAGTCGGAAATTTTCGGCGATATCAATTATTAGTGGACAAATTCGATGTAATCTGCAATCAAATGAATCGTTTTTCTCTCCCGTTGATGCCGCGATAATAGGATGATCATTGAAAAAGACCTTAAAATCACAAGCGCCAACAGCGAGTAGAACATTGTTTGGATGCCAGTCAATGCATGAAACTGTTGATCGAATTGGTTTCTTGATCTGTCTGGATACCCACCAATCATTCTCCTTCTCGTAATAACAAACCGATACCAACTTTGCACCACTTCCGACCGCGAATTTATTTTCTAAAACGAACTTAATCAGACCTACTGAGTTGCTCGAATAGCATTCTCAACAATTCAAACGTGAGTGATAAATTTTTCAAACCGAAATTGACTTAATTACAAATTTGTTTCACCAGAATTGATTCAGATATCGATCAATTCATATATTTTGAATTAAACTACCTAATGGAGACCACTTCACACAAGTTGCTGCACGATTGATTCTCACTAGTACCAACTCTGGCTTCCAATGATCACCATCCAATGTCCACACAAATGCATTTTTGTCCTTCAATTACTCGATTTACTTTATTACTGTTAATTACCTTTTATTGTTATTATTATATTTTATTATTAATGCTGTAGTCACAAGTGATAATGTTTCATTATCGTCATTCCCAATATTGTCAATAAAATTACGAATGTTATTGATTCAGATTCTCCCACATCAAGATGATCATGCCACTTATTAACATTATTACATTCTGAATGAAATACAGCCGCGACGACATAGAACTTTTCAATTTTGAAGCGCTGGCAATGGAAAAGACATTAGGTCGCACAAACCTGTGAGCAAGAAACAATTCGGTTGGTATTTGGTGCCCAGTCGAGGCCAGTTATCGGCAGGTCGTGTTCTTTTAAGGTGTGTATCAGTTTCCACTGGCCAGCTTGCCAACGAAATATTAGGATCTCATTATTTGACGGTGAAACTGCTAACTCTATAAAGAACTGAATCAGTCATTACTCGCAGTTATACATTCATCAACAATAACTTCACAAACACTCACAATACTCATTCATTATTGTTGCAGATTGAATATGACCGTTTCAACATATAGATAAATAATGATTTAAGAAGTCAGTGTATTGTTAGTATGACGGAAGACTTTGTCAACCAAATTATTATCCCAAACAACGTTCATTATACGAATCACCAGATTGAGATATGAGTGATAAATAAGAGTTGAAACTGACGTGAGCGATCCTTATTCCAAGCATGACATGTTATCGGACCAATGCCCAGATTCCAGTGTTGTACAGGAAATGAAGACATCTTTTCTGGGTGATGCGCTTTAGGTGAGCCACCTCAATGCATACTAGATTCAGTACAAATTTACGACGCATTCAAAGCGAGCAATTTTTTGTTACTCAAAACTCGAAGCAATCCACATTGATGGTTGCGCAAAATTCGACCTATTGTAAACAGCGTCTGAGGAATCATTATTTTTGTATGAATACATGAATTTGTGAGTGCGTGATCCAAATTGTTGCAACTTTAATCACTGAACGTTTGTATGGCATACGGCTTTCATCAGTAAATCTACGCAAATGCAACAGCTATTTCATGTGAACATTTCTTTCAAGGTCTAAACAGCCAACTTATAATTATTGCAACTCCTAAAGAGGAAGAATATGAAGAAAAGAGGAGAATAAGCCTCGTTTCAGGGAACTGATAAAAAAAACGACTTTCAGCAACTGCACATGTAGGAGAGCACAAATAACCGAGTAGTGTTGCAATGAACGCAAGTCTCCATTCCTGAAAAACTTTTGAAATGCGAAAATTTACTGCATTCCGCACCACACATAAAACCAGAGAAATGCAACTACATTCAATTTTTTGAAAAAATTTCATGACTCATATCAGATGATGGTGAACAAGTGAGCGAAAATTCGCACGGATAGATTTGGTTTGATTCTCGTTGGCGATGGAATATACTCGCATCACTGTTTACTTCTTCAGGCGGATCAGTGCAGCTTCAACGATGAGACTTAGTTACGTTAGCTCATTAGGGCAAGGTTTCTCAACACGGAGTGCTCACCACCCAACGGGTGCGAGACGATGTTCCAAGGGGTGTGAAATCCGCTGATCAAAACCGTCTCAGAAAGGCAAAATCACTTACTGAACAAGGGTGATGCACGATTCACTTTGCAAATGATGATGTAAAGAGATCGCTCTTGAAATGTCATCTGCATGCACACTATCCATGATATAATCTATGGATTTTGAATTGAGCGCAACCGAATTTAAAATATTAAGTTTCTACTGAATAAATGAACAACCGAAGGCCAAATGAAGTGATTTCATTCGACAATACAAATTCGGACTGCAGTGAATTCAACAAATGAAGTCATCTTATAAAATTTATCATAAACATTGCTACACATCTACAGTTCACGATTTGAACAATAACCAGAATAGTGGACATTTGGAAAATTTGTATCGTATTATTAGTTCATCAGAAAAAGATTAGAAAAAATATCGTGAATGCTGAGAAGAATCGTTGCAATTTTTTTTCAGACAGACACAATAAGAGGAAAATTAAAGAAGCTATCTTTCATTACATGATGAAACTATCAGATGACAACGGAAGACGCACTTGAGAATATGAATTCGTGACAGTAATATGGGAACGACAACATGTGTTGCTGGTGGAAATTAGTTGATGGAACAGGAAGAAATAAATCGTATTCTTGAACAGAGACACTAAAGAACAGGAGGAAAAATTTGTGGGGAAACTGTTTGAATGAAATAATCACAGTTTTGAGATGAAAACAATTTTTGAGATTGGAGTGCGTTGGGAGTATCCTGTGGAACAATCCATACACTTCGTTTACAACAGATAATTTTTGTATAATAGCAACGAGACAGGGATGAAACAGTTTGTATAAATTGTTTCGTAGATGAATGACGAGATGAATGAAAGGTTGATTGAGATTTAGAAAGAAGGAATTGAATGGTTGGGAAATTAAGATTAGTGATTATGCTTTTGCAGCAGACTCATTTCTGATTCTAACGGCGACAGCAGCAACCAGAGCCGCACCCCTGCCACTTCCATCTTCAGAAAGCATCAATTGGTACTGAAATTTAGTCAGTATTCATTTCGTGAGGTGATGATTTGTTGATTGCCAAATCGAGATGAATATCGCTCAGGATGAAGAGAATATAACCTAGCATGGCAGGAAAAATGGCGAAGAATGCGATTTACAAAGACGCAACTCGCATTTAATGGCAATTTCATTCGCCTAGAAATGGTCCATCGAAAATTGTTTTCATTATTCAGAATCTTATTTCTATGGCATGGTCATCGAGCTTTTCCAGCAAGTGATTCATTCGAACTGAACGAAACAGAAGAAGAGAAAACCTCAAGATTCTGTGGAGTAAGTTGATCGATTTTTTCGTCGAGAACTCGAGCGAATCTCGGATGGAATCTATAGACAGAGCCATCGATGCCGACAGTCACATACGGCTTCTGCATACGAATAAGAAGCGTCGCTATGCCCGCAGCGCAAAGGTGAGCCGCACTGTAATTTAGGAAATTCGATCGTATTGATAGCTGATGGAGTAGTGATACATTGAAATCTTCAAATTATCAAATTTACCGAGTACTAATAAGCGAACAAACGTATGCAACAGCTGTACAATCCGCGACACTCGGCTTCTCAATTCCAATTTCCTGAAGGATTTGCATTGTCTTTTGATAGGGATTTGTAGGATCATCCTGTTCACTGAAACAACAACGGCTGATCTTCACACATACTTTCAATAACCTTTCTGTGTACAATTCTTCGTGATTTTTTAGCGACTCACTAGTACACAATATTATGCGATTAATTTGCAATTATTGCTAACGAAGTTTTTCAAAACAAATCTCATTGTGATCCACAATTGACAAATGAGCAAATGGACAACAAATTCAGATATCTTTCTCTTTGGATCATGTATGCAGCTATTAGATCGGTGTTTGTCAAATAGCGCCGCCGATGAAACAATTAATAACCCTTCGATTTCGGAGACGTATTTGGTTGGGAAAACGTTCGCTTGCGAAATCGCTGTGGTATCGCCATCGAACACCAGTCTCTGCTTCGCGAGATGCTCAAGAACAAGCCGTACCAACTCACCCATATACATACCCGAGATCATCTTCTCGAAACTTAAATAAATCACTTGAAAGTGAACTAAACCATCTTCCACACTACTTTTCTAATAAATCATGATCAATCTTTAGTTGATGTTAATGACAAGGCATCGGTAACTTACTCATCATTTAGGGCAGTGGTCCCCACGCTTGAGTGCTCCGTTACTCCCTTCAGTGGTTTGGCAGGCCGTTATAACCCTCTTCCCTACCCTCCCGCTACAATAACTTACTATTTCCACGCATAACGTCGGAAATAATTTCCAGATCTCCTGCATTACCCCTTTGATACTCCCAAATTACCCAGAAATGGGTAATTCCCCTCCCCCCCCCCTCTCAATATGAGGACCCTTGATTTAGGGTATCACTAAAAACCTGTTAGCATAATGAATACTTCTGGCATAGTGATGGTCAAGATCACTAAATGTGTATCCAAACCTATAAGTATAGCATATAAGCAGACAATCAGATGGAATTGTACCTAGATGGAACTGTTAAATCGGATTCCAGTAAGGAACAGCTGATGTGTTTGGACGTACTGAGAATTTTGAAACTTACAGATGTAGACCAGGATTGACAGTAGCTTCGTCAACTGCTGCGTCGTAAGGTGTGCGAATGAAGTCTAAACCACCATCGTCACCAAACGCACCCCATTCCATGTTGATTATCATCTTTAAAATTATCACTCACATCATCTCGAAATGATCACGGCAATTCAAAGAGCATAGCGAATGAATCCTATTGTTATTTGACTTGGAACGATAGAACTCAGCCCTCAATATGAATTAATCTTCGTTGCGAAGTAATTGCAAAAGCAAAGAAGTTCGCACTATTGCTTGTGTTCATTTTTCAAAAGGTTTCTTGATCATGAGATTTTTTGCTTTTTTTTGGTAATGAATTCCTGCAAATTCCATTCACTTTAAACTTATTTCCGAGGCATTACGCGACAAGTTGCATTCATTCTTCTTACGAGAAATTTCGACTGACATTCTTTGTCCAATTCATCGTTGAATTCAATCAAAAATTTCAGATATACCATCACCAAACGTACCTCTTTTGGGAAATTGTCCTTTTCCAGATGGAGTTTTCTTAATTTTGGGCAATTACTCAATTTCTCCATGTAACACGCATTCGTGCCAGTACCGAGAATTACACCAATCTGACATGAATTCTCTTTGAAAGCACACGCCAAAAGTGTTCCGACCGTATCGTTAAGAATCGCAACCACATCGATGTCCATATCCTAAAATTATTCTCATATTTAGTTTCATAATCTGACCTAGAATGAATCGTGCGAGTTGAAGTATCAAGTCGAAATCGGTCGCTGCACCTCCCAACCACACAACGAGCAATAGTCTATCAATTTCGATCACGCAAAAGCGGTCATTAGTTGAGCGCTTGATACCAGATCAATGATTGAGGATGACTGATTTGGTGAACTTACACCACGTCTCGCACACGCTTCTTTAAGAAGCTTCACAACGTCTTGACCTTGAACTCCAGTTGCGTTGAAACCTTTCGACCAGTGAATAAGTTTGCCCACATCAAGACCTTCTTGATTGACCGGAAATGAAAAAGTGAATCCAAGTGGAAGCTTTTCGGCACCTTTCAAACCATTCTCCTCCATAAAATTGGCCAAACACGCGGCGATATGATCGAATAACTGCAAATTTTCGTTGCCCGCTTATTTTAACGCATCTCTTCCGCGAATTATAAATTATGCAATTTCTCAATAATGCAACTGCTCAAAAATTACGCATTGAGCATAAGTCTAAGCGAACGTTTTGTGTTTTTAAATGTCAATGCTCTGAGCATAAAGATTGAAGAATATTGTATGAATTTTTTTCGAAATAACATTGTTCACTGTTACAGTCAACGAAAATTTTTGGAAATCATTATGTTCAATCAACTAATTATATTTCATTACATTATGATAAACGAAAGCAATAGAGTGCAATATATTTGTACGCAATTCAGTTTTCTGTTCAGAGTGAACTGCCTAACCTCGACACCAGTTCCCTTCATTTTACATTCAGGAACACGATATATTTTACCAGTCATTTCCGCTTCGGTACCACTCAGCTTGATCAAAAGCACTCGGAAGTTGGTACCACCTAAATCCAGTGCCAAAAAGTCACCACGTTCCGTACCGTTCGGTACTGCACGCACATACGATGGCAACATCTTCAGCGACGACGTTACACCTAAACTTATCAAATCCTCCTTCGTGAATATAAAGTATCGTTTCAGTAGTTAGTCGGTTGATTAACTGCACAGACGTGATATGGTGAATTCATGAATGCTTCTATCAATTTAGCCGCCCGTTTCATTCCGAAATTTCAATCTAGGAAAGAGATGACTGTTCCAATTTCACTCGAATAACAAATTTGTGCATTCGTGATGTTTCATTGCCTAACTTCATCGTGTTTTAGCTTGAAATCAACGAAAAAATTAATGCGAACGCACTAATTTTTTCACTTCTCAAGAACAAATCTTCATGTTGACTCGAAGAAACAATGATATGTTCGATCGAAAAGGACTTCGGTAAAAATACACCAAAAAACTACGAGCAAAGTGCAGTTTCATTAGAGAAGAGAAGAAATTTGTGATGGATAACGCAATACCGGGTTGGTCACTTAGACCCTTCTTAATGCTGGTCATCATTTCGTCCATAACATGCTTGAGGTCTGTATTTGATAACACGAAAGGTGTGCAGATTTCTTGTATCTTCAATGACATTAAATCTTTAGTTTTTTAGCACGTAGTTAGTAAGGGTTTTTATTCGTTCAATGAAACAATTTCACTTTAAATTCATAAATATTTGGAATGGAACCGTGAATGCCTCGTAACGTTTCATTTACTTTTCTCTATCCAGTTGTTTGATAGTCTCATCTGTCACATATATCATGACTACTTCCCATAAGATGGCGAATTTTTTGAATGTTTTTTTCAGCGAATGTACTGCGTGGCCAATACGTGTGTAAAAGAAGATGTACTGAACAAGCTTGACTTGACGTGTTCAATTCACTTTTTTGAAATTTGCTATTTCCGCTTGCGAACGCTGACCCGATCCCCTGAAGCGATCAATTGCTGTATTCTTGAGCGGTGTCTTCTGTCCACGTTGTAACGTTATTGGTACCTTTATAAGTTATGAACATCCATCATTTTCAATACAACAACGCCAATTCAATGTGCAACTCATTCAAATCAAATTCACTGCACTGCTTCTAAGTTTTCAGTTTCAGTTAATAATTGCTATTGCAATTGTACGAAATCATTGTTCACTTCTTACATTCAATGAGCTCTTGAAGATTTTCATCACTAAGACGACGTTCAAAAGATAATTAAACAACAGAATGCAGTGTTCCAATGAAACATTCTCGAGTGTTTTCCTATTCTATATTGAATAACAAATCACAATGGAACTATCAGTTTCCAATTGAACGCATCACTAACATGCTTGTTCCTCATTATTGTTGTTGTCTGCTATAAGGCACAATATGTGTCGCGCAATCTAAATTTTATCGTATTCTTCACATTCTTTTCACATCAATTCACAAATATCTCGTAACCAACCAAGACGAAATAAACATCTCTTGGTTACGTCTCTTAGCATAAAGAAATAAAAACTGCGTAGTATCCATCCCTACTCACTACGATTCCAACGACGTTCCAACACAAGGCTCCTCACTCATCGAAGAATCGAGCGAGCGTTCCACCAAAAAACATTCCAAGAAAAGAGCATCCAACTAACCCAATCGGTAGAACAACGAATGAATGATCGACCCTTTCCTCCATTTTATCGCTTCCAAAAGAATGCTAAGTCATGAATAATATTCAAAATTATCAAAATCTCATATGTGCATATTCAAATGAAAATATTCTGTTATATGGAAATTCGATCCCCAAAGCATTTTGAGGCTCTGCATTCATCAACTGCATCATGCTTTGAGAATGATAATGGAAACGAATTTTGAATTTTTATCATAAATTCAAATTTTCGACACATTTTATTTCGATTATTTCAACAAAATTTCAGTTCATATGGAAAATTTCGCTGATTGTGAATGAAGATGAAATTCAAATTCTTTGCCATGGAAGAGTTTCTCTTCTGATTGTGAGTGCTTCCAGAATGCAAAATTTCTTTTAATCACAATGAAACGTTTCTCAATTTTTAGAGATATCTTATATTTTCGAGTCACGCTCCTGTAAGACTGTTCTAGAGCAGCATGACTCGTTGAACGAAATAAGACCGATATAGCTGCGTCACTCTGAAACTGCTGACCCGCGCCAAACTAGGAATTAAACTCCTCATTGCTTCAGCCAGGAAGGGCAGGAAAAGCCAACTGATGCATCAGACTAGATTGCGGTGTTTCATCGTTTCATCAGGAAGTACAAACATATGAAAATTCCCTTCACCCAATTGATATTTTTTTCCATCAATGAAAATTGGAAGTATTAAAAAATATCAAGGGAAAAAATTCGGTCGAGAGTGAACGATGATCGCTGAGGGAATGACCAAAGTGTTTTACACCCAAACAACAAATGCTTCAGGTGATATCTAATATTAAGAAAACGTGCAAATCAATGTAACCAGAATTTTTCCAGGACAAGGAGACAAGGAGGGAGGGGAATGGCAAAACCATGTGGCCCCAAAAATGACTGTTACAGAAACCGAAATGCATTCACATTGAAGCAGGCCAGGATTGATCTACAAAACCGAGCTGTTTACTTTTGCTTCAGGCAGATTCAGACTTGGCCCAGCCTCAGACTTAGTGCTCAGTTGCGAAATTAGTCGAGTGTTTTTTCATGAAGAAAAACTGGATTTTCGAGTAGACTTTCCTAAGTTCTACGTTGGAGTGGACTTTTACCTGCTTCCCTTTCCTCTCCTCCTCGTTCTTCCATCCTCCAAGGGTCGTGTGGGAGATGAATGTATATTCCTTCAGTCCTCTCTACGGTTGTGCGTTTATAAGAAATGATGTTAAAAGGATGAAATTGCAAGCTGTCAGTGATGTATCGTCGTGTTCAAATGCGTCGTAACAAAAACTGACTGAAGCCATACTTTTATTTTATGTACACGAGATAACGACGCAATAAAAACACGAAAAAAGTCTATTTTAGAGTTTGCCAAATAAACGATACTCTAAAAAGAACGCATCATACAAATTCTAAAATAGTTTAAACAATCAACGATTATCAGAATGAATATTTGTGAGAATGATAAATAATACTTGTGATGAGGAGGACAATTCTGACGGAAAATGAAACAGATTCATTAGATCGTCACAAAATGAATGAGGAACAAAAGAACAGTAGTTAGCTACTCGCGGAATGCATTTGACGCTATGGTAACTTGAACAACGTATTATTAGCAAGATACCTTCATCTTATGCAAACATAGTCGTAGTCGACCGCCGACATCAGATGACTTTTTTTGGAAGGTTCTAGAGACTTTAAGAGACCTGAATTAGGTCGGCTGTTACCTCACGTAATGAAAAAGAATCACCGAACTGAAACTGTCGAGCTGGTGCTCTCCCTCACTTACCAACAATTAATGCTCAATCCGTTTCGTAGGGCGACAACAAAATGCATTTCGGCTGCCCAATTTTAGAGTTAAAATCGCGAATTCTTCCTTTCAGCGTAATATTCAAGATGGTATCACGCGATAGTCCCCTGCAGAGTAGTTTCTCGTCGAGCAGCAACCAACAGTTTGAAATGACTCAGTGATGAATGCACTGACTTTCTTAAACGAATGTGAAGATCATCACGCGCTGGTAGAACGAGCAAGATGTCAATGAAGTAGTGTCAATAGATGTCAATCAGTAATGAATGTTGAAACATGGGAATATGGAAAACGAACGTTGTGATTAGTTGCATCAACGTTAAAGACGCAATCAGCACAATACAGACAACAACAACAACAACAATAGATTCATATTGGTCACAAACGAAAATCAATGGGAAGTAAGAATGAATTGTACGCGCGAGTGAGTGTGCAACATGCTACTGATCAAGTCAAACAACTCCTAATCACTTTTAAAATAATGAACATGAAAACAACAACAACAATCAACAAGAAACATAATACACACGTATACATAAACAAATGCATTATTACAATCGTACTTTCACGCTAACAACTTTCGACAACAATAACGGCAGCAAAAAATTGCTTTCAGAAACAAACTAATTGAAACAAGATGATGTATCGATGAGTCGACGACCAAAAACGATTTTTTATTTCACTCCCTATTCAGATGCAGGTGGTTGCTGTACTGAAGAAGATGTGGACACTGCAGAAGAGGTCGCACCAGTTTCTGAAGCATTCACTGCCACTCCACCACTGCCAGTGCCACCAACAGAAGAGGCGTTATTTGAGGGTGTAGATGAGATTTGCGTTTGTGGGATGGGTGACGGCGATGTGGTGCCAACTGGAGTAGTGTTTTGTCGAGGTGTTACAGGAGTCAGTCGTTGTTGTTGCTGTTGTTGCTGAGTGATACCAGTGGACTGTGTTGACGATAACGATATTGGTGGTAATGACTGCTGCTGCTGTTGTAGTTGGGTTGGGATAGGACCAGTGTAGTGATCTGCAATCAACTTTCATTAAAATAATACAAGGAAAATTTGTAATAAATAAACAATGACGAAAAAAACAATTAAAAAACATCGAAATCGCAAAAAGTTTTAAAATCAGTCGCACATTCGTTCAATCAAACAGTTTATTGTACAAAATGTTCATGCTTTCTTCATAGAAACCCTACAAAAAGACGATGTTTTTGATAAAAAACTTCAGAATTGAACTGAGAAAGTGAAACGCAATTAATGCATCAGATCGCATAAACTCATACACAACGAAAACAGTAAAATCAAACGTCTCAATGAATTCCCCCCAATTTCATAAATCACCAACGAAAAATGAAACAATGATAGGATTGAATACCACTATGATAAGAGCATTGAATCAATGAACCAATCGCTCACCTTGAGAAACAATCGTTGGAGAGGCGGGTATGGTTCGAACATAACTGGTGGTGATGTTCGTGGACTGGCTGCTAGATGGTGACGATGAGAGGCCAGTTGACGATGATGACGATACAGCTGCAGGATTTTGAGCTGTGATAGCAGCTAGTTGTCTCGAGATGGGACCTTGTGAAGAGGACGGTGCATTCGAGAGTATTTGTCGTGAATGCGCAACACCACCCCCCGACATCAACTGACTTCCTGCAAATGGGCATCCATCTCTTTCGAAATAATCATTTATCTCTTTTTCGAAATTTATAATTTTTATCCAATTAATTGACACAATCTACGATTCATTTTTCGCCTACCGAATGAAATCACATCTTTTCAGCGGCGAAGATGAAATTTTTTGAGACTTTTCAGACAAGACTTTTTGAGATAAGAAACATTTTTTTTTTCAGCGGTGAATTTGGACAGTAACGGTGAGTAATGAATTCATGTATATGTAAACGAAATTACTGAAAGATTCAGAAAATAACACTTTGGACATTAATAAACTGCAACTTCTACAAAGTTAGCGTGGAACGATAATAATTATAAAAATGATAGTAATGATAATAATAATCAATAATAACAGTGATAAATAATAATAACTATAGAAATAATAGGAACTAGGCAATAAATCAATCATAATGATCAAGATAATGATAACGACGCAATGATCAAATAAACCCACCAGGTGGTGGCAACTGTCTGGTGGTACCAGACCCTCCAATAGTTTCATTATTTCTCGCGCCACTTCCACCACTCATTATGAGATTGATGGATGGCATTCGAGTACTTTGATAGCCAGATGCGATATTACGCCTCAGAGTGCCTCTTCTGAAATTAGACTTTCGTCATCACTTTACCTCGAGTCAACGTTTAGAAAACAAAAAATAATTTCTTTCTGAACAAATCTCAATAATTTGAAACCCGAAAACTGAATGAAATGCATCGAAAAGATTTAAATATATATCAACAGCTGAAAATAAGTGAGTGACTTTTCGCAAAATCAGTTCATTAAACGGAGATTCGATATACTGACGAGATCAAATCAAAAGCTCAAAAAGATAACTTACGGCACAGCACGAACTTGCTGAATGCCACCACCGCGAGACGGTACCATCATTGTAACCTACAAAACCGATCGTCTTCAATATTGCACTCCACTACATTGTAAAGTATCTCAGTTGCAATCAAAATATTTGATATCATTTCATATATCCACACACACGACCATATTTTCACCAATGTTTAATCTCTGGCTAATCGCAGTCAACACTTTTTTACTGTCGTTCATTTAAATACTCAAATACTTCAATGAGAACCGTCATCTCAACAACAGCGATCATCATATCGCTCTGTTCATATCTGTGGCTAAAAACTGGAGTTCACGAGATTTGAATGCAAAAAAGAGAAGTATCTTCATTCAAACCTGTTGCTGTCCTCCACCAAGCGTTTTAGCTTGCAACGTTCCCGTGGCTGTTCTTTTCTGGGTGATTCTCTGTCCACTCGGTAACATTCTCACTTGTGGCTGTGGCATCAAATACGTTCGTTCACCACCACTCGTTGTCAGATACACTCGATTCTGCTGAACAATGAACCGATTTCAGTCGTTCAAATAAACAACTTCATAAAAGACCGAATCAATTTACTGATCGATGATAAGAATAGCAATCAATGACTTCTTATGATATCGATCGCAACTTGACCGAAAATGAACCAAAAACTTCCTGAACAGTGCTAATCCTAGGTTTCCTCAAAAGCGTTTGACTGCTTCAGTTGGAAGTGATTGTTACGTCAGGTTCTATGAATTCATGAAATTAATACATACTCACTCATTCATTTTCAATACAGTTTCACATTCTATTCATTGTGTATTTATTCACCAAATCAATCCATCTTGTCCAAACAGAGACTATAATAAAACTCGTTTCAAAAAAATGTTCCAAAGCGCACACTTAATATGACTGTAAATCAAATGAGGTAAACGAACAGTTCGTTGTGCGATTTTCGGACGGACATCATGTCGAACCGACTGCGTGCTAACGGGTTGCAATTGCGGTCTCATCATTTGCAGCTGGGGTTGATCATTCAGATTCATCGATTGATTACTGTTACTGTCCGTGCTGGTCACAGCATTCGGTTGTGACGATGCTGACGATGACACTATCAGGGCACGACCACTATGCGATGCGCTCGAGTAAATTTGCGTTGGTTGACCACTTGACGTGGTTGCGTACGCCATTGGTAACTGAACAACCACACATTACTTCTTCCACTTCAAATGTGCGACATTTTGACAAGCATTTAATCATGATTGATGATCGATTTCGTTAAAAACGAATTCGACTGCTCAATTTTTCTTGCGTTATGCCCAAACGATTCATTTGTTTTAGTTTCAATTTTCGCCTATCTTACTGAAATTGCTGTAAAAACATTCATTTTGGAGAATTTCATTCAAGGAACACTAATCGAAAGAAACATACACCGACGCGTTGAGCCGGATTGGCTGGAGATGTGCGTTTAGTACCGGTTGGCGCAATTGTACGATAGATTGTCTGTCTTTCAGATGGTCCTTCTTGTCGAGTTGTATACTGAATACGTGTACCACTCATTTGTGACGTCCCACCCGTTAACTGCAAATTTGAGCATAACATCAAAACTCCTCAAATGACCTCCTAAAGATTAATATACTCACAGGATCACAACAACACTAATAACCATAATAATAACATTACAAATGATAAATTGAAATTGCATAAATTCTAACAATATTATCTTGTGATGAAACGACAACAGTGTACGGTTGTTGGGAAGATGACTGTGCCAATTGGTTATTACCATTTCCAGTCATAACGATTTGATGTTGTGCTTGCAGACCAGATGCAGCCACAGATGGTATTTGAACACGTCTTGTGTTCGTATGATGATGCACACCTGATTGCATGGACGGTAGTGAAGTCTAAAAAAACTGCCATTTATTATCATTAGTTATTTCGCTTGCCTGCTCTTAGTGGTGTCATTACAAATTCAGGACTAATCTTTGAGAGAACTACTGAATGAATACTCCCCAATAGGAAATGAAAAAAGTTGGAAGTTTTGTCATGATAAAGAGCGAAGGAAGTGATATTCAGTGATAATATCGAGACAAATACGCTTAATGAGCCGTTACAATTGCTGATTGCTAAATAACTACGAATGCAGAGTGGAATGAATGCAAGTAAAAACAACGATTTGCACATTAACAAACCACTTGCTGATGATCACTGTATGCTCGCTGTCCAACAATCACTTGCGTTGTTTGCGAATCGCCGACTGTTGACACGTTCTGTGTCATCATACCACCATTTCCTGATGCCATCGAAACTTGCTGTTGCTGCTGTTGTTGATGTTGTTGTTGCAGGGCTGCGCTCCCTAAAAAAGTTTCGAAAATGAAACGACGAAAATAACAAATCCATACAGTACTATGGAACTTACGTTACAAAACGAATAATCAAAAATTAAGAAATGGACAACAACGAGTATTGCATCAAGACCATCTCATGACATCATGATGAACTGACTGATCACATGCATAATCGACCAATGTAATCTATGTATAAGATTCCCAGGATAATGATTCGTACATGTGATATTTCAACAAAACTGACCAGAAAGGCAAAATATCTAAAATTTCGACTCGCGAACCATAACGTCTAGTATCGAGGTAATCTATGAATCTCGATAGAAGCATTATTTAACAAGAAGAAACGTATCGGCCGATTGTAACTTTAACAAATAATGACAGATTATGGTTGCGAAAATGCAATCGCTGATAAAGCACAACAATAATATCTCTATGACTGCGAAGCTGAAAGAAGTTGAAGTGAAAGAAATACCGATAGTTCGAGTGGATGTAATGGGCATAGTTCCCGTGCCGACACCATTTCCAGGAATGTGTGACAGAGTGACAGAAACTTGTTGCTGTTGTTGTTGGTGCAGTTGAGGTAGGGAGTGTATCGACTGAGACTGTGACTGCATCTCGCACTGCTCCAGAATCGAGACCATCGTCGCTTGCTGATAGTTGATGTGACCGGGCAACGCCATCACGGCTGATTCTCGCTTTTGTGCCTTCTGATCGCGTTCATTTTGTTGCTCGCATCCCTTCAATCAATGCAAATTCTCTTCGAATGGCTGCCAGTTACTCTCATCCAAAAATTGCTCAGTTTTACGCAACCAACTGCTCATACCATGCAGATGGATCAATTTGGGTATTGTCCGTGTCAGCAAATAGTCAATTGATCACAAATCTAATACTGTGCGCAATTGTCACATCTATCGGTTCGGCAATCTCTCACCAACTTCACAAATATCATTCAACAAACCGATGCTTCCTTTTGTCGTTCATCCTCTTCTCTGATGCGCTGTCGTTCCTTTTCTTGTTCGTGCAATTTGGCACGTCTCTCGTTTCGGTACTCTATCAGATCCATCGGTGGTATTGCGTTTTGATAACGAACTCCAAATTCAGCCAACTTCATCTCTTGTCCCACCGGAAGTCGACCATGTAGCGACAGCAAATTTTGTGGTACTAGAAATGTTCGTTTCACAAAAATCTTTAAAATCTTAAAAATCAACGCAATTCGGCCAAATTCTTGCAATTGTACATTATAGATACATCTATCTATATGAATACAGTTTTTCCTTTTCCTCTCTTAAATGTACTCACGAGAATGCGTTTCTACAATCGCGACAAATCAATATTACTAGTCAACATAAATATTTGTGAATAAAAATAACCAAAAAACCAATTTTTTTCACTGTGCCAATGTGAACTCCGAATAACAATAAAATTTCAATCGCTATGTAAAGTGTCCCTCTATTTTGAACAAACACGACTGAGTTGAATAAAAATAAAATAAGTCAAAGAATGCACTACTAACCAAAATTGCTCTTTAAGACTGGTCTGCGTTTCATAGCCATCGATATTTGTTTCAATGCTCGTGTCCTTTGCATGAAATTACCCGCTCTGATCTTCAACGCGTCCACATTGTACTGTTGCTCAGTGGTTCGACGATCACGCTTCATATGCACTTCAATTCAGGTAATTCATTGGAAAAGCAATCAATCGTATGCAAACAAAACATTTTGCTAGTAAATAATTTCACAAAAATGTGACAGTTAGCCATTAAAAATCGAGAAACGTGGAAGCTCTCATGATGGAATAGACATCATAATTATCGCCACATAGCTTTTCAGTATCAAAAATGTTACCACTATTATTGCAGTTATCGTTACTATTATTTTCCTTAATAAACCATTATTATTGTTATTAATATTAACATCAGTTATAAGAAATAACAACCAATGCATATAAATGCTCACTCAATTCAACGCTGCTAACTGGTACTTTTCTTGATTTTTTCGTGACCGGATCCAAAGCCATCGTTCGACCTTCTTCACGTGGTTGTACCACTAGCTGATAATGAATTGAGCATTGCCTTGGAGATCTGAAAAACAAATTATCAATCCATTTAATCTAATCGAACTTTCAAATAATTAAATATTTCAGCAATTCTTATCAAAACAATTTCTTCATTATAACTAGCGAATAGTCTATGACAATCGTTATGTCAACTGAACGATACGAAACAAAACGCTAATCGCTCAACACCCAAATGAGCGTTTATGATGTCATATTGTAACAATTTCTCTTTGTTATCCTACTATACATCTTAATTGTTTTAAAAAACCTGAAAGCGATTGCATTAACCGAAATATAACGATGAAAAATAAAAATATCAATCGTTTGTATTGAATCTGGATAATCCCAATTTGGGTTTTGAATCTAATTCTGCGTCATAAGATTTGAATATCAGTTAAGAACAATGTTTCATCGGGTATTTGTCAATCAACTAACCGATAAAACGACGTGTAACGCATCATTAATCGCGAAACGAAGTCCCAGTTAATGGTATGCCCCGGTTTCGCTGAGTTTAAATGATACGAGAAATGCTGCTCGTGTGCCACTGCCTGAAAGCAAAATGAAACTTCAAATATTCAATGCTCTCCTCATATCCTCAACTGATTGCTCATCATCCTCGAACTAATCACATCAATAAACTGTCGCATTCTCATCTCAAACAAAACAACGACTGAATCGTTTTTGAGAATTTTTTACATTTTATGAACGATTCAAATGAGCTGTACGGCACACACTCATTTTGTGAACTGATATCAATGCACATCATTACTACTATAATCACTGAATAAAACTTCAATTGATACTCAACTGAGAGCTTATCGTTTCTGAATGGAATGAAAAGGTAAATGATCAGTAAAACTCAAAGATATTACAAGAATTAAAGCGAAATCTTCAATGATCAGCCATTCGGGTCCCTCGTAATCGATCGCTTCATTTTCGCGTGGCGGTGGCGTTAACGGTCGACGTAAATCGGATTTGATCGAACGACCGTCCGAAAACAACGATCGCGAACTGCAAACATTCCAAGCAATCAATCACCACCACACACTACACTCTACTCAAATGATTCTCCCCGAAACTTCGCTGCATTTATAACCGTCAACATACACAGTTGATCTATCGAATAAATACACAACACGTTCAATGTTTCCATATCAAAATATACACTGAATAATTGTGCTAACCTTCCGCCATAGGAACGTGACATTGAACCAAACGACGAGGAACTTTTTTGTGCTGATTTCCGAACACTATCGATTGCATCTGCAAATGATTAACTTCAATTCTGTTTATTCTGAAAGAGTTTTTTAATGACGATTTTTTTCGTCGTTATCCTCCTTCAGCTGAGCCTTCGTTATCGTTTTTTTCTTCTTGAAATTTTCGTTTCTCGGATCACATTTGAATCTCGACAGCTTTCGTTCTCAGTCTTGAGTTTGCTTTCACCATGTTGTAAGCCAGGAATGCTCGGGTCACTTACTCAAACGAACGTTTAGATCGAAATATATTTCTGCTCATGATAAATGCTCTAAATATGGATAATAATAGTGCCTCGACTGACCATCGACACTGTTCGGGATTCGTGACGGTGTTGCGGGTCTCAGCAGATTAGAAGTATCCAAATAAGGCGATCCACTAGTGACACCGGTCTGCGGGATCGTCTTCATCATCCGTTCGCGTTGTTGATGTTGCTCATGTTGACCACTCAACGTCATCGACTGCGCTGACAACATACAACTTCCTCTCATGTCACCTCGTAACGATGAAGGCACTGAAGCACAACAACGTTATAACTGCATAATCACAATAATAGTTATAAGATCAGCATTATAATTTTTTCCATTTCATAATATTGCTGTAAAATAAAAGCAATATGTTACCAGTTTCAACCGGTTGGCACAAAACTTCCAAAATATTGATTACAAATTCAACTGAGAATACTTCCTTCAAGACGATACAACAATTGTAATTAGAATAATGAATGCATAATCAGCAGCATTCTGATGATAAATTGATAGTATAACAGTCTAGACTCAGTATGACCGAATCGAAAATAAAACTGTATTCAAAAGTAGAAACGAACATCTGAATACAATGAATGTTCTAACCCATTGACGATTGAGATATTGCTGAATTTGCACCGATTGGGATGTTTGACGATAGAATCGTGTTTTGTGCGCTTGTTCCAAGAAGAGACGACTCGTTGGGCATAAGTGAAGACTGATGTCGATGAGCAGTGACCGGTAACGACTGCAAGAGTTGAGTTGGCTGATGGGCTGCTGATAAACCTGCTGCTGCAGCAGCAGCAGCCATACCGAACGATGTCGGGTGTTGCTGGTGGATTGCGGTTGAAGATAACGAAGAGGCTTGATGAGCATATGGAGCGACATTCGGTGCCGATTGAGATGCAATGGGAACGGTGGTCTGGGTCAGTGGTCTGGGTCGATGAAGTTCATGGATGAGCGCTGGCAATCGAGATTCACACATCACCTCATGCTCATACCACAAGTCACCACATCGATCGTAATACAAATCATCTTCTGCGTCCGATATTGGTGGCGATAACGGAGTCCAAAGCTGAACACATATAAAACTTTTTTTCTCAACGCTAACTTCATATTCAAACGCAATCCAAGCCAACAGATTCCATTCGGATTGATAGTGCCTTCTTGTAGGACTGTGTGTTGGTGAACTGCGCATAACACTTGCACAAAATGCTCAGTGCACTTATCAATTGAAATGTCCAGTAACTGCTACCTTAATGAATTTATATCCTCGTGAACTAAACAGAATTGAGTCCAGTCTTCGTTGTAAATCAGTTTCACTCCCTTCATAAAAACCCAATCCTCCACCTAATTAACTCAATCTTCCTGCCTCACTTTCCCCCTCCCCCCTCTCTCTCTTTCGCATCTACTTATTTTAGGAATGCCTGAGGCTCTTCATGCAGCTAATGAAATCAACACCCAAACTGTTTTAGAGAGCAAAAACATCGTGTTTTACGATGTATAAGTGAACCATATATCTAGAGCAAGTGAACGGCAGAATAATGATGCACGGATCAAATGGAATTCCAACTTACCGGCATTTGTTCGTCGGGATACTCCAAACAGATCATCTAAAAAAGATCATTTTAAAATCATTGAAGAACGCAGAAAAGCATTTAAATTTATCATTCAGAATCTGTTCTGGAGAATGGATTAGTTACTAGGATGATGAACTGGTTGAAACAGACCGCCTTCAGAGTTATTAGATCTCGAAGTAATCCATATGTGAGCTGTCCAAGAAGGAAATTACATGCAAACGGCAGTTGCAGAGCAATTCAAATGAGTTGTTATGAGTGTAAATTTTTTGTGATATCGCACGAAAACAGATAATACTTTCTTAATTGTGCAAACTTTTAGCAAAATCGACTGAAAACTCGTGAATGTCGTTTAGCTACTTAAATGTCGCAGTGAAGGGGCGAAATCTAAGTTGACTTACAACACATAAAATTTCGGCAACATTAACATTATATTTTGTTTACTAACACGAACAACAATTAATCAACGAGCATTTCAGTGTCGTTCCATTTCTGAATGAATCTATCTTTTAGTAAAACTTCCCAAGTGTTCCGAATCTAGACAAATGTATCATGCAAAGCCATGATCCATAAGATGATCTGAACTATCTAGTACATTATGATGTATTTGTAACAATACTCTTTCACGGTTCTAAATATGCCGAATTCAAAGACAAGCTCAGTTTAAGCTCAACGAACGGCACAATTGTATGTTCACTGAAGTGACGTTCACTTCGACCTGGTCATCACCGATGATCATTCTTCCTAGAGCCATTGATGTTCTTCAGCTATAATGATCACATGAGGTGTCTTCTTACGGTACCCTAAACGTGACTGGTATCCGTCTAAGTCTCTTCAGTGCGCTGAAGATGATTCTGTGATATGTTGTGATATATGTGCTGACCTTGCTCTTGTTTGTGCATTTCAACAACACCGTTAAGCCATGTCTCGAATTCTGAATACTTCCATCTCATCCCTCCCTGATTGATCTTTTCAGATGCATCTTATTCTACTCATTCATACCCACCCAACCCACCCATCCACCCTTCAGTTCAACTTCCTTTCCTAATTAACATCATAAAATGCAAAACACTCTCCCTCCCTCCCAATTCAAATCGAATCCAAGAGCAAGGCCTCACGAATGCGGTCGAAAGGCACAACGGAAATTGTATAATAAATTTATGAAATAATATTTCAACTTTAAATGAACAAAAAATAAAAACTTAAAAATTCCACACAAAATCAACAATCAATGATGCAAATCGAAATTCAAAACCAACTAAATCATAAAATGATTCTGTTGTTCTGTTTGTGTGTTTCTTATATGCAAGGTCAATCACGCAATCACAACATAAAACAGTGAACAATGAACCGATTTTATATTAGATGAACAATGCAAACACAACAACGATTTGAGAAAAAACAAACGAACAGAAATGATGAGTGGTTAAAACAATATTCAAATGAACAACTAATCATGGCATAATGATCGACACCCGACGATTCAATTCAGTGGTCAACACGTTCTATCATATGTTCAACACAACTATGGCAAGTTGAAGTTACGAGATGGGAGTAAGTACTATAATACAACACAAATCTTACCAGGTCATTCTGATATTTTGATACTCACTACTCAAAATCTGTGCAGGCTTGCCTTGAGATACTACTCAAACCGCACTTACGTCTAATTATCAACCTGAGCTAATCAACGAGTTCCTAATTACTCAAAGATTCCGTCAGATGTGATCATAATTCAGCCAAATTAACAAGTAATACCGTAGAGATAACAACAAATTCATTCAATAATGAGCAATTAGTGATATACAGAAATTTAGATATCATTACTACAATAGAAATTTTAAAATGTGAACCGGACCAAGATTAAAGAGAACGTGCAATGAGTGGAGGATGATTGAATGAAAACAACGAAAATGATTTACAAGACGACTAATAGCAACAGCTAAGACCCGTCCGAGTCAAACATGATTTCTTGCTATACACACAGCTAAAGAACGACGACACACTTAACAGTAAACAGCTCCATCGCTTCACTAATCAAATATGCAGTAATCTATCGTTCCATTTAAAACAATTGCACAGTTGCAAGCGACATATCTGAGCTCAACTGCACGAATTTGTTAGACTGAATTTGCCTTTTATTTGAAAAGAGTATCGTTTAATCAAGAAATGATTCATTCTAATCCATTCAAGATGTTTAAAACTATAAAAACTTATGCCATAAAGACCCACAATCATATTACAAAATCAACAAATCAATTACAATAATGAACAGTTAACAGCAACAAATAACAGACAGCAACGAATCCATCCCTACATTCGATATATATATACACTTATAAATAAGATCCGATTCTAATCAATGATAAAATGCAACAATTACTCTTGTAAGTTTATCATTTGTAAGTTAAAATAAGCTTTAAAAGACTGCAAGGATTCAGGGTAATGAGTCCAAAATCAGGCAGCGAATACAACGACAGAGACAAAAGAAACGGGAATTATGGCGTATGAGCCAAGAACGAGAGGAGCATGAAGGCGACGAAAATAGAAACGAAATTTAATTGGATATCCGTATCTCGGGAACATATTTCCAGAATACTTTCTCATAAATTCTAAAGTAAAGTTACGCTTTGCTTTCGCAATCTCAAAAAGAAAAAGCTTTTAACTGATCACAGCTTTGCGACAAAATTCTATTTTCGCACTCAGAGATACGCTATTCCAACAGACAGCCACCACCACCATCCGCAGAAGCTCATTGATATGGTGAATAATGAATTTTGACAAGTGGTATAGCATCATTTCAAAACGACAAAATCCTCAAATCGAACAAACTAAGTCTCCATCAGAGAATCGATCAATGCTCACAAATCATGTGATTAAGATGCACCCGTTTCTGTATTCGCATTAACATCAACATCATTTGTAGCATTGTGATCGCTGTCTGTCGCACTCATGTGCACTACATTACCACTCGACGATGCACGATCATCCGCCTCTGATGAACTCTGAGCTTGTTGTTGTGGTACGGATGCACGTTTACGAAAGAACAATCGCGGGCGTTCGTAATCACCCAACGACGGTTTCGTATAACCACCTCCTTGGGATGATATTGACGGCAGTCTTGCGCGTCGTCCGTCTGATACTACTCCATCACTGCCCGTTCCACTTGTAACAAAATAAGAGGGTTGTTGTCTCTGATAGAGAAGAGATGGTGAGGCGCTTGAACGTGCCGCGCTGAGAACTCGATACGATGATGAACCAGATGCTGTCGAGATAACCCGGATATTCGACGAAGGTCGACATGATGATGTAGATGCTTGCTGAGCATTAATCACACTAACAGGCTGTGAACTAGAACTACGCGATACCACTACTAGACGACGTTGCACTGGAATCGTTGAGCCAGATGCTGTAGCACCGGACGAAATATGCTGACGGACACCACTAGTAGACTGTGATGTTGCCACCAATCTATAGGATGTTGAAGGTAAGGAACGACCGCTGGTTATTAGCCGCTGTCTGTTGTTTATATTTGATGAGCTTGTTGTCATAACATAACGATCACGGATATCTTCCGATGAAAATGGCTTCTGCGAAGTAGACGGCTGCACATTAATACCTCTTGTGGTGCCGACAATTTGACTGCGTCCACTCGACTGTGATGTGGTCATTGATCGAGGGCTTGCTGTTGTTGTTGATGAGGATGAAATTACTGAGGTAGGTGAGAGTGGCACCAAAACACACGAAAATGTTTGAGGGGTAATTGCGCTAGTTGATGCACGCACATCATCAGACGATGTGTTCAGCTGACGATCACTTCTGACGGTATATGTTGTCGGGTGCATTGGGTAGCTCGGTAACGGCGACGGGGACGATGACATCAGTGGACGTTGATCACTAAGAGTGGACACGTAATGAGTGGGTTTGCCACGTGATTTGCGAGACGACGATGCAACTTGTGGTTCACTTTCGTTAGACGATGACGGCAACGAAAAATGCTCGTCGTCACTGTCAAGCACCAATACGTTCCCTTCATTACGAATCGACAAATCGCTTTTATTCTTCTTCATCACCAATTTCTGCTCAGCACCTCTGCTGTCAACCTTTGTTGTCAGGTCGGCAGTGGTCCCTTTATGAGCTTTGTCGTTTGCAGAACGGCCTTTTGTGTTTCGTTGTTGTTTGCTACTCTTCGACTTATTACCGTCGATACCCGTCGACTTCACATTGCGCTTATTTGCCGCGGTTGTTGATGATGTTCTGTCAGTGATCACCTTCTTTTTCGACTTATTCTTATCGTTAGACGAACTATTAGTAGTGGTAGTAGTTGATGAAACTCTTTTGGAAGTTTGTGATGCTTTCAGATTGGAATCTGATAAATGCCTACGTGTTAGACGTAATGACCTAGATGCGGTGGTGGTGCTGTTGGTGGAGTTTTTGGTATTGGACTGTGATACGGTGGTGTTGTTCTTAGATGATAACGCACTAGCGGCAGAGATACGAGACGAGAAACGACTTGGGATGAGACGTTGTTTGTGGGCTTGAGGAGGAGAGACTTTAGAGGAGATGTTGCTGGCTGAGGAGGATGCATGAATGTTTGTGGACTTAGCGCCACGCTTATTGCGTACCTCATCAATTGAACCTGGTATTTTGAAACCATTCGCGTAAGTCACATCAAACTCATCGTCATCATCATTCAGCTCATCACCGTCACCACCTTCAAGCACTGTCTCATGCGCCTTCAGCCATTCGTCTTTCTTTGACGCAATCATCGCCTAAACTCACACGGCTATCCTCATTTCAATTTGGTACACTTCTTGTCATTACGAACGATTGCAAATAATGATAGAAGAGAAACACTAAAATCATTTTCTTATTTATGCAACTGATTCTAAAAACACACTTTTTATCCACGAAATTAATACCGAATCGAATTGATATAATTCCAGTTTACATTCGTAAAAATATATTTTATTTATTTCGTTAGTTTGAAGATGATTCAAGAGATACAATCATAAAATCATCAACCATACCTCAGCCTCTTTGACTTCTTCCTCAAAATCTGGCTTATACTCAGCCTCCAAGAAGTTTATAGCGTACCTCTCGATAGGTTTCAACTAGAGAAAATAAAAAAAATTAATCAATCGATATTCCAATGAAACTTCACTTCAGAGCACAATGAAGAGGGCTCTAATTCAAACATTTTACAGGGATTGATTGCAAGAACAAATGCGACCAAAGAGAAACCTTTGTGAAACGAATGGAGAAAAAAGTTTAGTAAGTGAATGTGAAAACAACCAGAAAGCATTAATAATATGATGTACCTGATTCAAAAGTTCGAAATACTTCGAATCGGTTCCATCGAGCGCATTCGAGTTGCTGACATTATCTTCTTTCGGCTGAACATTCTCATCGAATTCGGCAAGTTCAGCTTTTGCTTCAGCATTCGCACGATTTGCTGCTGCCACGTCTTGTACGTCTTCGAGTCTGGCCATTACCTTAACCAATCAATCGATCGATCAATCAATATCCAATGATCATACACAATATATACACAAATGAACAATCCTTAAACATCACATAAATGAAGTCAAATCAAAATTCAGTATAATAATAGAGCAAACCTTTTCCAGTTCGGCAGGATCGTTAACGCTGACCGGTGCAACCACATCGGCGACAGCAGCCTCTCCTTGGAATAACTCCCTCAGATTGTCACCTTTAAAGAATTCCGGTGTGAAGCCAGCCTCGTCAATCGCCAATTCACCAAGTCTACGTTTTTGCATTGCTTTCTTCAAGATATTCTCCTCGATTGTTCGTTCGCTTATCAACCGATAAATTGTTACATTTCGCGTTTGACCAATCTGTAGTGCGGACATAATGAATCACTGATCGATTACAACACAAGCGAATGCACACTTGCATTTTAAGCACTCTTCATAGAGGACATTCATTTACGTTCAGTTATAAAAGTGCAACTGAGTCAAACATATATAATATGTTAAGTTCTCAGAAGAAAGATGAAGCGTTCAGAACGCACGGGCGATTAGCCAACGACGACAGATAACAATCAAAAGTGATGTTCATTTCTTGCAGTCGCCATTCGTTAATGACCTGAGGTAATGCATTCAGCGCATAAATAGCACTTAACCAGTAATCAACACGTACCCGATGGCATCGATCCTGCGCTTGAGCATCCATAGTTGGATTCCAGTCGGAATCATAGAAGATCACCGTGTCTGCACCAGTCAGATTCACACCAATTCCACCAGAACGAGTCGACAGAATGAAACAGAATATTTTCGGATCACTATTGAAACGTTCCATCATTGCCTTCAAAACAGTCAATTCGCCAATCAATCAGAATCAAAACAAAACTTGCTCCAAATACATTCATATGCAGAAAGATGAAAATATTCTGTTGAAAAATTTCTCGAAAAATCATTCAAACTTCCATCAAAGATAATACGCTTTACGGTATTAACTTTCAGTGATATTCTTATAAGTTGAATTGGAAACACCTTCTGATATCAACAAAAATCAAAACTGAACCTGTCGTTGTTCAATGCCCGTAGTACCGTCAAGACGGAAATATTGATATCCATGAAACGATAGAAACGCTTGCAGAACGTCTAACATTCGAGACATTTGTGTGAATATCAGACAACGATGCTTATAGATGAATAAATCTCGCAAAAGTGCACTCAACACTTGCAGTTTCCCTTAAAAAACGTAACGTTTTCTGCGCCATATTTTTCATTCCATTTGTTGGAAGACAAAATAACCTATTAGTTGGAATCAAAAAAATAAGAAGGAAAAATCTCGGAACTAAAGTCAGTAGCATTCATTTGACAACTTTAAAACTAGAAAAAGGATCAAAGAAGAAACAATCGAAACAAAGATTAAGAAATCAACACCCACCACAATCATATTCAATAAGCCTCAGTTCAGGGAATTGTAACGTTTGCATCGTTCTGCACTGGAACACCAAAGGATCATTGAACGATTCAAACAAGTGACGGCACGCCATGTTAACGTCCTCATCCATCTGTTTACGATACGCAAAACGACCCGATGAGGTTGGCTGAAGGCTCGGTGCATTTGCAATGGCACCGTGAACGTACACTGTGAACCTGTAACATGAATAAACACATTACTAAATGCTGCCCAAAGAATACTAACAAGTGATCTAACAATATCAATAGAATGCCCCGATTCTCAGTAAAGAGTTTTTGATAGAAACTGAACTGGTCATTTCGGAATGATATGGATGAAATAGAGCTTGCGTCGGAAGTCGAAAAATTTTGTTTTCATATAACTGGTGTATTGCAGAATTCATATGAAACTAGTGTCAAACCCTATCAGATGGAAATGGAACATTTTAACAACAAAGACATCGAACGATATCGGAACTCACAGCTTATTGGAGCAAGAACCGAAATTTTGCGTCTCCTCTCACTTCGAAACAATAAAACCAAAATGTAAATTCCACTCACCTCTCAACCATATCCTCCACGAATTGTCGCAATCGATCGCGAATCCAGCCGAGCTCGTCACTGCATTCGAACGCGTTCAACTCAACAATCGGCATTTTTCCTTTTTCTGAAAAAAATCTTTTCCCGATAAATTAAACCCCGATTGCATTTCTCCAAATGAACTCCCTCGATTTTTTTTTCAAATAGCCATTTCACGACGAATCTGTATAGAACAAATATTCTACAAAATGCACTAAAATTGTTCCGTCACAAAAGTATCTTGAGCATATTTCACGGAATAATTCGAATTGCTCAATAAAAATTTCATAAAATGAACGATCTCTATAAATGAAATTCATAAGAAGTGCGAAACGACGCATGCAATACGCATAAAGAATTTGCAGTTAGCTCCATCTTCGTCATTCTTTCAAAATCTTTTAATACACCAAATTCGTTTCAGTGAGAACATTTTCGCAAGTATACAACCCAATGAATTGTTTGGTGACTCACCTGGATGGGCAGTTGCATTTCGTGCTTTCGGTCGATGTTTTCGTTTCACTTCGTTGATGACAATCGACAGCAATTCATCGGATACCAACGGCGCACGTTTTACATTTGCCCATTCACTGTGCCTCACACACCAATCAACAATTCGTTGTGCACACTCTTGTCTCCGATCTTTTTGCAGCTGTCGCGTTTCTGGCTTAAATACCAGCCAATTCATTCAATGAATTTATACGTAAATTGTTATAAGGTTGTTGTCTTTTCATAATCATACCCATTGTCAAACCAAAATCATATTCCATAACACGTACGAATGTAAAAAGTGAGTTTTTTTACGTTCTATTAATCAAATTATTCCGCCTACTTTAAACTCAGTTAATTTATTAACAATATTCATAATTCGCGGCATTTATCAAATGATTTACACTAAAACTACAATAATATTTCTAATAAAATTTCCATCTTCCACCAAATACAATTGTATACGATAGCTCATGATTATATCAAAGAATAATGTCTGGTCGATTCAATAGATGAAACAATGATCAACAGACCAATCAATCAATCAATTCATCCAGGTTAAAATAAAAACGATTGGGGAACGATCGCTTTGATGAGACGAGTAATTTAAGAAAGATCCTTCATAAAATCATACCAACAAAAGTTCCGCATGTGGTTGTCGCTCAATTTTCGGTGTGTTTATTCGTCGACGTTTCTGTGGTGGTGAAGATGCGACTGTCGCCGAAGTGCTCAAATGTCTCGCCTCACCATTTGTGATCATCGGTGTCACCGTTTGTAACGGCACTCCTTCAGCGGTCAAAGGGCGTACCTCTGCCACACAACGACTACGCGTCGAGGAGTCGCTCGAGCCGGACACCTGAAGACAATGAATGATGCAGCGCGGTTTTGATCGATTCTTAACGACACGTTAATTGAATTATCGCTAAGTTTCGTTGATTTGACTAACAACGTGATCGGTTGTTCTGTGCTTTCGACTGCGCATAAAATCGTCATAAGTGCATCGAATATCTTCACCAGCAATCAATAGACTGAGTTTATATTACTGATGAGAAGAAATACGAGATTAAAAGCAAGAAATCAACTATATCATATATAGTACGGTCGGCTTATTGGGGCCAGCTAAGGGAAACGAAATAAACGAATGAATCAAGTAAATATTACTTGATATGGAATCGTTGTGCCAACAGATGTGCAACCATTGTTGATCGATTGCAAATCTTGTTTCAGAGCATGACCGCTTCGTACTACAGTTTTGTTGAGCACCGTTTTTGTGCGAAATACAGCCTGAAATCCTGTTCAAATTTCTGACTGAAAATACATTTCGAATTCGAATAACTGATATCGTGGAAGCCTTAAATTTAAATTTAAGCAAACAGCCACACGAATATCGACTGGTGCAATCTGTTCAATACTACTAAGTAATCCATTTTAAGTAACTAATCAATCAAGCGGAGAGCTTATAATCATAATATATCAGCAAAATAAGGGGTATTACTCACACGACGATCTGTTAGTTTATTGGATGTGGTTATTTGTTGGTGTTGTTCCGTTGCACTACCGTCAACCATCTGTGTTGCGTCAGCGACCGTCTCCTCGGTTTTGATCTCAGTTTTGATTTCGATATCGCGGTGAGAGGTACTCGCAATGGGTTGTGCGACCACCGATATGATGGGTGGTGTGACGACCCGTATGGGCTGTACGGCTGCCGGCACCTCGACGGCACTCACCACCTGCGCCGACGCTGCCGCACCTCCGGCCACAGTGCTCGGATCGCATTCCTGAATGGTTCGCTCGCCCGAGCTCGTTGTCACCTGAAGTGAACAACGAACATAATCCATACTCATTAACACAAATAACATTCGCCTTCAAATGCACCCCAAGTCAAGCTCTAATCTAATCCAATCCAACAACTCAATACCGTGTTTACGTCCCAAAATTTATCAATAACGCCACCAATTTATTCCAAAAGAGATCATTGATATCGCATATTAACTTGATTTAATGACTCTAGAGAACCTTTCCTCTTAAAACTTCTTCCAACACTATATTTCTACTTCCGAGCATATTTCTATTTTTAATCAATTTTCTCAGTTAATGCAGAATACTGATAACAACAGCACACATGGACATGATCTGTAATTCAAAAATGATTTCGAAGCGTCTAGAAATAAACTCAAAAATACCATTCAAAATAATTTTCAATGATATTCTCCATATAAGAAAGCAATTCGCCAACAATCAACAGATAAATCACTGAAACTAACCAATTGATAAACTCGCGCAGTTCCATTATCAACACAAACGTAATATTCACCTGTTTGCGGTAGATCTAAACAGTTTAATTGATCACAAACATTTACAAAGAACACTGCAAAACACTTTGCATAAATAACTACTGAACGTTTGCTTTCAGAAGTGATAAAGATGTGTGACATGCACGGATAGTTCAACATTCAAAAGCTCATAATCAAAGCGACTAATATTTGTGCTGATAACAAACATATTGATAAAAAGAAAAAGAACAGTACAACCAAACTCACTTCCAGCCGGCATCGACACCGCTGCGATATTGTTGACCGTTTGTTGTGACTGCACTTCTTGTTGTTGTTTCGTTTCAGCTGGCTATAAGTTTACAACTCTTTACGAACACACCCAATCACTTGAGGCTCCAATTAAGCGTTTTAAACGAACACTCGTTCGAATCATTTTTCGTTCCAAAAAAACAACCATCAAAAAATAAAACGAAGCCGAATGATTCACGCAACAAACTCATCACACTTCTGCCGAACAAAAAAAAACGAACCGGTGGAGGTGGTCGTACAAATTTGAAACTGTCAACTTTCGGAATCGATGACCCGTCACTGTCTTGTTGTTGTTGTTGTTGACTGTTCAGTTCTTCGATGAGTGTCCTGCCGGCCGATAACCTTCGTATTTCACTCCAAGCAAACTGCGATCCGCGTATCAAGTGACTCAATCGCAGACATTCCGGAATCGATGGTATATCCTCGTTGCTGTTCGCACTGAAACTATTACGCAATTTTCTCACTGAACTGAATGAATGCTCGTTGGCAATGACAATGTCGAATACACAAACAACAAGTGAAATGCACAAATTGCCTCTAGCGAGTGAATGATCGCCGAAACATTCAGTTGGTCACGCAGAAATGTCACTAATCTTACAATTACTTAGTGAATGAATGTGTACGATTGAAGTAACCTAGTAGGAAGGCAGGACGGACGTAAGATGAATAAAGGGGTCAGTCACCTTTTACATAAATCGAGCAGCATAGCCGGAACTGTAACTGAGAGTGCTTGCATTGCGAACGGTGACACGACTGGTCGAGGCTCGAATAGATTCGGATGATTACAGCATTTGCGTAGTTGCATTACGATGTTCAACACGGACATCACGTTGCCAGAACGCAGATTCTCACGAGTTCTGCATTTAAACATCACTTATTTACACGTGAAATCAATCGAATTAATTCGTGAATTAATCGAACCGTATTCATTTCTTTCTTCTTTATTATGATATAATGAAGACTTTTGCTAAATTCTTGAACCGAACATAATCATAATGAACAAATCTTAAACCATTGAATAAAATAAAGCTCATCTTGAAATAATTATGAACAAATAAAAATTAGTGACTACAAAAGAACAGTTTCAAATCGCCTTACGATCGCAACGACATAAAATCATCGTAGAGGTATCGTTGACGTTTTGATAGTGGACACTTGACCACATGCTCAGTTTTTTCGGGTAGTTGCTTCTCAACCTCTGATTTCAATCGACGCAATATAAATGGCCTTAGAACCTTAAAGAAAGGAATCTCATTAAAACATTATAATTTCATTCACGCAAATATGCCAATATTGACTCAAATTATTCCCATAAAATTTCTTTTCTTAAAGACCAAACGTAATGATCATAATTGCTCAAAATCCCCGACCCGGATATCAAAGCAATCCCCAGAATATAAAGCAACCTTATGCAGTCTTTGCACCAACGGTGCGTTCCATTCGATATTTCCTTCCATCATGCCCGTCAGTGGATTACTGAACCAATCTTTGAAATCGTTATGCGACGCGAATATGGCTGGCATTAAGAAGTGCATCAGTGACCACAGTTCCATCAACGAGTTTTGCAGAGGTGTGCCGGTCAACAGCAATCGTCGACGTGCACGAATATTCAACAGCATTTGCCAGCGCTGGCTTTTGAAATTCTTGATGTTCTGAGCCTGAATTCTCACGTAATTTCACTTCGATGTAAACAATTTTGTAGAGAATTTCACTTTCAAGTCTTATTCTAAAGCTCCATTCCTCTAAACAATCCCTTCAAAAAATTGTTTGTTCAATTAAAAATTGTTTGTTCAATCCAATTGTTTTCAATCTCATTTCGTTTATGCTTATTTCAATTAATTATTCAACACTCAATCAATTTGTTTTCCATAAATAAACTTACTTTCAAAAAATCCTCGTCGATCACTCACAAGCATCAAATAAAGAAATTTGCTAGTAAGACAAACACGGCACGGTGGAAACGTGCGTGCACGAGTTATACAACAATATTTCTATGCTCAGTTATGAGAGAAGCATCACAGTTCAGTTATAAAACATTGGCATTCAAGAAGTGAATTTGTTTACCTCATCGAGGATGAAATATTGCCATGCCTTGTGCTTGAACGCTCGAATATCTTGTGTAACGATTTTGTAGGATGTGACACAAACGTGAAACATATTCGGTTTTGACCAACCCTTAAACACGATAAATCCGCTTTGCAACAGTTCATTCAAAATGCAACAATTAACTAACATAATCGGTTACAAATCAACAAAATAAAGAATAAAAACGAAACGAACAACACAACGTTGTAGTGCTATTCGAGCAAATGAGAGTTCAGAAATGAAGAAGGAAAAAAAAAGATATATAAAGAAGAAATAAAAGAAACCCGTCTCTTCTCGGCGCGTTCCTTTTGCGAGCCGAAATAGGTGAGTATTTTGAAGGCAGGACACCACTTCTTCAATTCCATTTCCCAATTCAAAATCACCGACGTTGGCACAACAATCAGATGCGGACCCCAAATCGCTTCTTTACAAGCCAAATGTGCCAGAAGTGCGATCGTTTGAATTGTTTTACCTGAATTATTCATGAAACAGTTTCGAGACTAACAAAAAATAAATAAAATTCACGACAAATCCACTTCATATCACTTTTCTTGCTCACAAATAAAATCAATTAAGAGTATGTTGTTCTTTATAAATCATAATCTGATTTCATCTCGATACGAACAACAAAACAAAAAACATATTCCAACTTCATTTTAAAAAATACGTTCAAAATTCCTGAGTAGCACGTCTCAAAACTCAACGAATAAGTATCACTGATTGAAATGCAATTCTCATAGTAATTTACAAACGTAGTCTCATACAACTGCTTCATTCCAGAGTGCACATCACACAACAATTTCTGTCGTTCTCATTCATATCACGTTAACGATGAACGAAAATTAATCATTATCACAGCGTAGTTGCATTGAAAAAAAAAAGAGGTTGAAAAACGCGAACGAATAAATGAATGAAGTTACCTAATCCCATTTCGTCAGCCAAAATACCATTCAATCCCTTATCGTAGAGTGTCACCAGCCAATCCAAACCAACCAACTGATATTCTCGCAGAGTACCACGAATCAGCGACGGCACATCCGTTTTTACTTGTGTCGTTTCGAGCGTGAATCCTTTCGGTTGGAATTTTAGCGCCTCTTCAGCAATATTCGCTAATTCCTTTTGACGATCTTCACTATTCTCGGAATTCAATCGATCAAAATTGATGCCTCCCTCGGGTACATCTTTCGATGCGTCCTCTGATGGCGGTATCGATGACGACGACAATTCGCTTTCTTTGATCGATGCTGATGACGCACTTCGCATCGCCGAATCACACTGCGTCGGTGAGGTCGTCGTTGTCTCTTCTTCAACAACTGCAATTAATCCCAATATAATAAACAAAATATAACTTCTGTGAAAGAATACGACTTTTCATGATTAATTCAATAAATAGAACAATATGCAATAAAACATATGCAACAATATGCGATTAATTCAACCAGTGGAAAGCAATAAAACTCTTTAACAGTTCCCATTAAGGAATACGTAACAGACATTTTGCATTAGAGTTGGGAGTAGAAAAACCGAATAAAGAGCCACGGCTGCAAATGAAATTTGTACAGTTAATACCACCTGACGGGTGCATGAATGAGTGGAGTAAAAAAGTATACCTTGATCAGGAGATTTCTTTTTCTTCGGCGGAGGTTCTCCATTCTCTGAAGGGATTCGCTGATCTGCCTTCGAAGTATCCTTCTTTCCATCTTCATCTCCCCCCTCTGCCTCTTCACCATCTCCCTCCGAATCACCATCAGTTGTTGTTTCATCCAAATCTTCATTCTCAGATTCGTCGCCATCCGAATGCTCTTCGCTGTCATCACGAGCCTTCGACGGACCAGGTTTCGATGGCAGACCCATACTCGCCAAGTATTCTGCTGGTAGCTGAAATCACGTTTTTCGTTTGGTTCACTTCAATTTCATTGAAAGCAAATGATTTTTAAATCACATGATAAGTTTGCACACATTCAATCATATGCTAAAACTGAGTACCGAATATGAACTAACAGGATCTACGCAAAAACTGAAAGTGACCGCTTGAAAAATAGTTCAAAAATTTTTGGAATCTTGTTGACACTTGTGTTCAGCAACTGATTGAGATGCAATAGAAATCATACGTACAGAAGCCAGAAGGTCGTCAAGTTCAAGATCCTTTTCACGCTCCAAATCCTGCACCTCCTCCTCCACATTCGTATCAATCGTTGCTTCTGCCTTTGCGATTGTTGTCTCATCGTCTGATTCCGATTCGACGCCACCCGCAAAATCAACATCTGAACATCAGTGATGTACAAACGATATGATCAAATGATTTATTGTAGAAGAAACAACACATTCAAAAGTCAACCCCTCGATGAATTACGCACTTCACTACACCAAAATTCAATAACATTTTCCGATATTCAATCAAAACAATTTCGACAAAATCTTGTCCAACCGATGAAATAAAGTAATACGCCTCAATTTGATGAATATTGCGTTTGACGAGATGATCACAAGAAATGATCGTGAACCTTTATCGTCACTCTTTTCGTCTTCATCCGCTACTGACGGTGCCTTGCTGACTTTTTCGGTCAAACCTTCTTGGACCATTTCACTGAGTTTATCAGCCTGTCCAACCATCAATTCCAACTGCTGATCTAACGCTTTTCTTTTCATTGATTCGATTATTTCCTGAATATTTAAATAATTGGAACGATAGGATCAAATTTGTTGCTGATCATTATTCATAATCTTGTCAGTCAATCCTTCGATAAATTACGAATGATCCAATTTGACAACGGCGTTCACTAAAAAACTACAACGATACAGTGACTACAAACTGCAGCATCTGTTGATGACTACTCCCTAAAGCAAACGACTCACGAACCTGTGCTCTGTAATCGACCACCTTATCGACATTCTGCCAGAAGTCACGCACCATTTTCGCGATCAGTGCACAAACACGTTTCGCCTCTCGGATGGCTCGTTGCTGGGCGCGTTCCTCCTCTTGCTCTTTATCTCGTTGCAGTCGAGCGATTTGCGTTGCGAACTATATTCATTTACAATTCATTTCATTCGTAGTGATTGTTGACATCGAGTTACATTACAACTGATATTGAATGGTAATGCCATTACAATGTGCATTCTAGTGACACTGAGCACTGAATATGAGAAGAGTACCGCCTTGAGTTCGAGATGCATTACTGCACTCATTCAAATTCATTGTCATCGCTTACTTGTTAAAATTCATCGAGCAGATTCAGAACAAACAAAAAATCGCGTATATTCGAAATCAAACAGTATTCACCATGACTCAATTAACATGAGTCGGTTCAAAGTCTGTGTGAAACCACAGAGTATTCACTATGTTCCAAGGGATGAATTATTCAATAAATTTCTAAGATCAAGCAAGAAATGAACAAACAAGACGAACCTTTTTGGCCGCATGTCGTTTAAAAGTTCTCTCCTGTCGAAAATCAGCAGCCATCCATCGCATTTCCTCCAGCAGATAATCCCAGTGAGTCTTATTCCTAGCCGGCATATCAATCATCGGCAATCTTGACGCTGTCCACAATCCTTGACGACGGAGTTCTGCCACTCGCGCCAGCACTTGTGCCTCCTCAAAATTTTCTCTTCAATTGGGTTCAACTTCTTTAGAATAGCGAAATATAGTGAGATTGTTCTTCGATTAAAAAAAAGTTTACAATTGAACAGTGGGCGATTTGTCGCCAATATTCGACAGAACATAACGCTGTGAAGAAGAATATTTCACATTTGAAACGATACGATAAGTATAAATATAATACTTGTTCAACCTATACTTCCTTCTTAGAAATTATTGGGCAGTATGGGAGAGTAAGCATGACATTTCTGATCACTCGATCACTAAATGAACGATCGAGACAAGTATCAAGGAAACCGGTAATCTCTTGTGCTGATGATGTGTGGCATCAGCGCAGGAAATTACCGGTTTCTTTGATACTTACCAACAAATTCTTCATTTTGTTGGCATCGGAAAGAACGATGCCAATAAAATGAAGTATGACACAGGCGATTTTAAGGTTAAAAAGTAGAGGTCGTGATGAGTTAAACGAATAAATGAATACTTGTTTCGCGGCTCGTTCCACATTCGATTCAGTACCAATAGCAACCGACGAACGTGGCGTTGGAGTCGCTTGGGAAGCAACGCCCGACAACGAAACACCCGACTGAGAGACGGTCATCGCTGACGAGGTGGACGGTTGTTGCTCAGAATACGACACACTCGGCTGAAATTATTATGTCCAATCATCAGTCTATCACTGCAGCTAGCAAACACTTTGTTTATCGTTTTGAGAATTTCTCTCGTGTGTTTATGAATTATATGAAATAAAAACTGCCGCTAACTTATTCGAACAAACGAATTTTGAGTAACGAACCTGAGTCAAACTCATGGATTAGAAATAAATAAACTATCTGAATGAACCAATTGAAAATCAATCGAAAAATAACCGAATCAGGAATGACATCTTCCACTTTCACTTCAATTGGTAACAATTTTGTGGAATCACAACTGATCCTTGGTGAGTGCTGTGCTGTTGAATTGTTACCCGAATCTGGTTTTGAAGTTATCTTTGGGGAAGTGAATAAGCTCATCAACGACTGTGCTTGTGATATTGACCTTTAATCAACGAATAAATTGGTTTCGTTAATGCTTCCAGTAAAAACATTTTGATGCATTTAATCGCGAATAATTCAATGAATGAAACTTTCATCGTTCATGCGTGAAGTCAAGAATGAATTGTTTTTTTAAATTGCCTACAATTATAACCGCTGAAGTGCTGAACGCGACAGCTGGAAACGCGATTTCAGTGATGTGTAGTTGCAAGAGAATATTTGCAACTCTGCGATGTCATAGCAAATCTGTTATAAGACGACGAAAAATCAATGGAAAAAATGTTCATTGATCTTTTTTTTCGAAGAGAATCTTTGGTTAACTTACTTTCCATCAGCACTCTTTGTCATTCCACCAACAAGATGTTCTAACTCTACAATCTCTTCACCGCCAGCATGTAACCTATAAAAAGCTTGAAATAATTCAACCAACTACTATTCATATAATAGCAACTGCAATCTCAATCATATTATTATATTCTGACCGATTAAGATAACTTCGTCAAATGTGAACAGAGATGAGCCAAGCATTTTCCGAAGTATTCTATGATACAATCAAACAATCTGCATATCAATATGAAAATATTAGACTCGAAATAATCGAAATAAAACTAACTGTCGACAAGCGATATTTCTAAGATCATTAAGTTGTCCTAAAATCCGAGAGGCAAGCTCATTTTTGGCGAATTCATTGTTATTCTTCGATGATGCCCTTGGTGATGTACCATCACGAGCTCGACGACGAGTCTAATGAAATTATAACATCAATATAATTCATTTCAATTCAGCCTGATGCTCTTCAGTGTCCACATTAACTGGTAACGATATTCGATTGGATGCAGAATTTCATTTCATGAGACCAAAAAATTTACGTGATCACACAAAAGGGCTCTGATTAATCGAAAATGGAATTGGATGTTGAACTGGACATAACTGTCCTCATAAATATGCCAAATTATCAGTTATTATTGATGTTAATATATAGAAAATTAAAATACTGAGATCAAAATTCATCGATTGATAAGCATTCATCGAATATTTCAGGTGATCGAAATTGGAATAAATTAAAAGATTGAGACAGATCGAATGATTCTAAGGGGGTACCCTTATGAATGCTACCATAACGATATGAGAAATGTTCACTGGAATGATTAATACAAAGAACAGCAGATTCTAATCGCTGAGAACATACCGGTGAGGTGTTCGACGACGAATCGGTCAATGCTGCCGCCGCCTCACTTCCGCACGGATTGTCGCCAGCTGATGCGGCGCCACTTTTGCGTCGCGATCGACGTGTGCTCATTTCATCAGAAAGAGATTATTTGTGCTGAAAAGCTGCCCTCGCCTTCCGATTGTTTCCGACTGAAATTGATACAACTACAGTTAAGGAACGAACGGAAAACTGAAATAAACTTTTAGTTGACCGAAAAAGTCACGAAAAACGCCACGAAGAGGCATTTTATTCGATGTCAATCAAATGAAATCTACACGTTTATGCGAATTCTGTTACAGATTCCGATAAGATGCTGTTGAATGGTGATAGAAAAATTTCACGACGAACATTAACAATCAGCTGAACAACACAGAGGACTGGAGATCACAAAAGCATTCATTTTGGCATTTTCGGGCCATATTAAACAAATTTCCATTAAACGCACACCAACTAACAATCAACTGCGAACGCAAAATGATGCCGAACTCAACTCGCCATCAAAACCTACCACATAAAGTATCACCCCTCCTTCCTCAACCCCCTCCACTATCCTCACCCTCCCCTCCACCCACCTCAACAAAAACCCCGCATAACCGCAAAATTAAACGAAAAACTGGCAACGGAACACAACTTTAGCGTCACGGCATATTCTCCACACGTTGCCAATGAATGCGCGCCATCGGTGCGCGCGCGACCGACCTTGACGCACGCATCTAACGAGATCTCATCGAGCGTGCGTGTCTCATCAAAATTTACTTCACGGGAAGAACGTGACTGAAGTTTTTTTCGAGTTATTGCATGAAATAAATGGTTGTGTTCTGCTTTTCCGATGGAATTTCAATGAAAAGTTGCACTCAGAAAGGTGAAAGCAAGAGGGTGACATCGAACCGTCGAGTCTCACCAAACTGAATCACGACCACTTGCTCGGGCTCTCATCGATGAATCAGTGTCAAAAGCCAAGACATTCGAATGCGTTTCACACTCACTATTATAACCCAATAGTTGCTTGCCTATACTGCGTTTTATTGTTACTCAATTATCAGTTTCACCCAAAAATAACTTTGCCCAAACGAACAATACAATCAACATTTCAGCATAAACAATTGGACAAATCTTCGGTGTTTTGAATGAAGCCGTAGATGGGATTGATGAACTATTGGATTGACAACAGTAAATGCTTTGGTTTAATTCAGTGATCCTCGTTTGTGACTTTTCAAAATTTACTTATAGCACATAGTTGGATCGTAAGGTCATTCTGAACAACCCAAAAATTAGACTGCATTGCTGCGTTTGTTACGATTAAGCGTGAGCCATCCGAATCGTCATAGCTGAGAGGACAGTGAATCGGCTGAACGCATGCGAACAGTAATGCCAAACATGATTTATAGAGCATTCGAATGAACTGAATTGTTTGTTTGGTGTTTTAACTTCATTCAACTGTTCAATACCAAACATTTTGGTTACATGAGGAGATATTGCTTATTTCTTAAAGGTATCTCAATTTGAAGCAGTGGCGCTCGTTTGAATTGTATCACTAGATCAGCAAATGTTTTGTGCGGTGTGATGGGTCACGAATGAATGGTTGAATGACGTTTATTATGCATATCTGTAAATATCCGTGATAATGACGATTACAATAGAATTAAGTGAATATGGATGTGATATGGATTAACTGAGAACACAATAAGTTTAGAAGCCAATCGTTGGCTGATCAACACATTGATTTGAATGGCTATGAAATAAGTGTAGATTTAGATTCCGACCTCTCTGATTGCTCTCGCTCCCCGAACACCTTATTCTGTGGGTTTCATATCTTCGATCATTCTCACATTCTTGAAAGATCATATTTGTATATAAAATCTTATGATACAATTTCTTAGCTTTCATACAGTGCCTTTGTTTTAGCTATTAGCATGCTTTCGACGACACAGTCAAGCACAAACAACTTATGATTCCACTTCCTGGACTCGAATAACAACAAAGTATCGATAATATTTATGGTTCCAATTCTTGGAGATTCGAGGCAGCGCCCGTTTTAGTGCATTTAGTAGCACCGAATAACGACAAAGCAACAATAATACTCGATTTCTCGACGACACAAACAAACCACTTATGATTCCATTTCATGGAGACAATAAATTCGAATAATATTCTATTCTCTTTACTGATTCAATACCCTCGATGTTTCTGCTGTGGCGCCACCTCAAACTTGTTTAATTAAAACCACGCAATAATTATACATTACAATAATTAACACGTTAGCATGACATTACGTTACCAAAACAATCGTTGTGGGCGAACATCTAATAAAATAATATGTATCAAAGAAAAAAATGATGACAGTAGTAAATGACGATTTCATAAATTATTCATGCACGAATAGAATTCATATGGCCTCCAGATGGCACGATAAGGCCATTTCTTTCCTATCCGATTACCTCATTTTCAAAAAATAGAATGAAGACGAAATAAAATTGATAACAGCATAAGGATAATATTCGATAAGCATGGTTAAAAATAGAAAGATGTTACATTACACTACAAAAATATAGTAAATATTATGTGTGGTTGGTTGGACACAGGAGGAATAATTAATTACAATTTATTAAGAATACTTCTGAATGTACAATACTGGTGAATATAGTTCAATTGATTATAACAGTTAGGGTGCCAATCACTGGCCTATTAAGATTAACAATATTAATTTACAATGAATACTTCATAAACCAAATATGGATTCAATACAACGGTTGAGGTGCCAATCGCTGGCGTATCACTTATATTGAACGACTGATGCACTTCTGGGATCTGATCTCCTCACTGATTCGGCTTCTCCACTGCGTTCTTTTATGGTCTTCGTTTCATCTCCTTTTCTCACGTTTCTGAGTGATCATAATCGTAGATAACATCTTAGGATCCAATTTCTCAGCTTCCAAGCAGTGCCTTTGTTTTGGCTGTTGGCATGCATTTTATCTGAATATGCAACAAATATGTTGCCTTTCCTATAAGTTCATCTTTGTGCTCTGATTTGAACCGTTTCATCGAAGTGGTCTTTTGGGAATTCGAAAATTACAATGTTTGCTATATAATGATGTGATCATTTTCAAAAATAGCAATACAACATTATGATGAATCATAAATTATTAATTTAAATCAAATGAACATTATGCTCAGTTCATTTACGGTACAACATATAATAACGTGAACATTTTTGAATAAGCAATACAACTTTAGGATTGAGAAATTATTACTTTAGTTTATATTTATTCTAAGTAATGAGCTGAACAATGTAATAATGGCGGTGGATATGTGATACAATGAATGAAATATCAAAGTCCAATCTTGACTGTTGATAATCTTAATGCATGTACCGACTATCAGCTTGATAAAAGAGGGGGTGACTTTCAACTGATAGAAGGTGGACTGAATCACTAAAGGCCCAATGTTCCCCCTTAGTTGATAGTTGACGAAATGAAAGGCAAAGGAAGGGATAAGCAAAACAATGTGCCGAAATAAAAACAACCAAAAAGGAAGAACAACAGAATTGATAATATAGACGGGACAAAGAAAAGTTAAACGTGTAAATCGAACGTGTCTGGAGCGTCGAGAATTCCACTGCGACGAATAGAATCGAATGAACACTTTTGAACCAAACGTATCTGGAACGTTGGGACTCGAACACGTGTAGATTCGAATGAACACTTTATTTTCATAACATCGAACGTCAAAAATTCCGTAGTTTAGCGATAAGCAACGACAGCAACAATACGATGAATTTGAGTAGAACAATACAGGGTTGATAATTTCAGTTTAGAACAATACAGGGTTGATAATTTAGAACAATACAGGGTTGATAATTTAGAACAATACAGGGTTGATAGTTTGATAGTAGAACAATACAGGGTTGATAATTTAGAACAATACAGGGTTAATAGTTTGATAGTAGAACAATACAGGGTTGATAATTTCAGTTTCTTCACCTGTAGCCTTCCTTTTCCGTCCCCTGCTTCGATTACTAACGGTGGAGGTGGATGAGGGCGGTTCATTTGTGAGGAAGGAAATTAATGTAGAAAGAAAAAATATTAGAAATTATCATCATATTAAACTAATATTCAATATTATTGCTATCATTTATTATCATTTAATTTTTTTTCGTTTCCGTCCCCTGCTTCGATCACCGTTAGTAATTTCAATTGTACGGTCATTTTTACGCTAAACAATTGGCAACTCAAATTCATCGTATTGTTGCTGTCGTTGCTTATCGCTAGACTACGGAATTGTTGACGTTCGATATTGTGAAAATAAAGTGTTCATTCGATTCTACACGTGTTCGAGTCCCAACGCTCCGGATACGTTTGGTTCAAAAGTGTTCATTCGATTCTATTCGTCGCAGTGGAATTCTCGACGCTCCAGACACGTTCGATTTACACGTTTAACTTTTCTTTATCCTGTCTATATTATCAATTCTATTGTTCTTCCTTTTTGATTGTTTTTATTTCGGCACATTGTTTTACTTATCCCTTCCTTTGCCTTTCATTTTGTCTACTATCAACTAAGGGGGAACATTGGGCCTTTACTGATTCAGTCCACCTTCTATCAGTTAAAAGTCACCCCCTTTTTTATCAAGCTGATAGTCGGTGCAATACGCGTTGAAACTTTAATTAATTGTTAAAACATGAATTCAATACTTTGATGGCCACTCCTGGCTGACGTTATCTTCGACTGATTATGACGGTCGAGCTTTCACAGATTATCCGACTCCTCTTCTGTTGATACGATTGTCTTCTTTCATGCCCACTGTCTCGCCTTCCTTTCTCACATTCCTAAAAGATCATATTTGTAACCTTTGTTTTGGCTATTAGCATGCATTTTATCTGAATATACAACAAAGATGTTGCATTCCTCATTTGTTCATCTTTTATGTTTTGATTTGCACCTTTCATCAAACTGGTGTTTTGAGAATTCTGAAAATGCTATGTTTACACTTTGAATCAAATGAATATTACGCATAATTCACTATTTCATTCATTAATTGTTTTCTCGTAGGTGACAGTCGACGATTGGCGTTTCTTTAACCACCTCACCTGAATACGTCTTCCAAGTGTGGGATCTGCGCAGTGACTGAAAATCACCTATAATTATAATGCTATCCTTGGCTGGTGACACCCAATTGCTCTCGTAGTTGTGAAATTGTATCATTACTTGTTACGTTGATGGAGTTGATGTTTTGAATAACACAATTTGAATAACGCAGAAGTACGACCAATCAAGCTTTGATACGCTTGCCACAATGAAACTCGTCTCCTCTCTCCAGTCTTCTTGTTGCTTTTTAAGCTCATCCATTGCTCCATCTTTCCCATGCTCCTGCAAGATGGTATTCGTAGATAAGGTCATCTGCTGATGCTTTTAGCTTTCAGATAATGCCTTTGTTTTGACTGTAGGCATGCATTTTAGCTGGGTATGTATCTTTTCATAAACATGCAACAAAAATGTTGCCTTTCTCATGCATTTATCTTTTGATCTGATCCTTTCATTGCATATTTTGGGAATTCGAAAAGTGCAATGTTTACAATGGCATCACTTGTTGATGAGCTGACGTAGTTGATATCTGGAGAGTGTACTGCATTAGGATAATCTCGACCTACACCACCAGTGTAATTGGAGTGGGCAGGGAATCTTGTATGTGCCTGAGGATGAGTTGGGTTTCTAGTGGGAAGTAGGTCGGATGGAGTATTCCTCTTATAGCAGTTCTATGTCAAATGGCCTACCTTCTTACAGTATGTGCAGTACGGTCTAGTGTCATAATTTCATTCGTATCTTTGTAATTGTCTTCCGATGTTAGTGGCATAAAATGGGCGAGTTCGATGACTATTCCTGTTGTCGTGGCAGTCCTGATATCTATTTTGTTCGTGTATGCTACTCCTGTCTGGACTAGAATGTCTGTTTCGATACTGATTATCCCTCCTGAAGTAATTCGAAGCATTATAACTCCGATTGTCAGGGTAAGGGTTCAGTGGTGCCTGTAGTGTCCTATTCAGGTGCACTTGGTCTGATATTAGCAGTTATAATTATCGTGTTGAGGCTTAGCTAAGGCCATCATTTCCTTTAAAGACTGAGTTATCTGAACCAATTGCTGAATAGATGGATTAATTTCAGTGGTCATGATTAAGTTTCCAATTGTTGGATTGATAGTAGCTGCCGCAGACCTGGCATTCAATAAATTTTCAATATGTAGTGTCTTCATATGAAATTCTTCAAAAGAAATTGGCTCAGACGCCCTGACATGGAATAAAATGTCAGGCAGAAGTCTGTCTAAGAAATGATCCATGAGGCTATCCTTGAAAGTGTGCTCACTTAATCCAACACTCTTGAAACTGACCTAATTTCTCTTTGTACTACTTGTTCAAACGTCTGTAACGTTGTTAGAAGACTGTGGAGACTCTGGTGATTATTCGTTTATCAGTATTTAATTTGATATTGAATAAAGAACTCATTATGCGGAATCAGTAGACTTACCACACGATATTTGTTGAACCACAAGCACTCGAATTATTTAATATTCGTCGAACTTTGAACTAACAACTCGCTGCTACCAGTGAAATTTTGTGTGGTGTGTTGGGTTACGAATGAATGGTTGAATGACGTTTGTTATGAATAACTATGAATATCTGTGATATAAAACAGGTTGGCTCAGACGCCTTGATATGGAATGAGATGTCAGGTAGAAGTCTGTCTAAGAAGTGATCCATGAGGCTATCCTTAAAGGTGTGCACACTTAATCCAACAGTGGCAGCGTAGCGCGTACAGCCTGTCTTAATCGTTCCGTAAACGCATTGACACTTTCGCCTTGATTTTGTTTACACATTAGCAAATTTTGACGAGCAATAAGTGATCCAGTGAATATTTAGGATTCTGTGACGTAATCCGAACGGGGGTCGGGTGGCTACAGTGGAGAATGCAGGTCCGGGGATGAGTGGCCCATTTTGAAACTGGGGACCTAGACTACTTCGCTCATACAATACAATACAATATAATCGGGCAGTGAATATCACCGATCACAATGACGTTGACGTTGATAGGTCGTCGTATCGTACTGGTAACTCGGTGCTGGCGGTCTGTCGAATACTTCTTCGAATTGGGAGGTTAATCCCCCTGAATATATTGTGAGGCAGAGCCTCTCTGAATATATGGTGAGGCAGAGCCTCTCTGAATATATGGTGAGGCAGAGCCTCTCTGAATATATGGTGAGGCAGAGCCTCTCTGAATATATGGTGAGGCAGAGCCTCTCTGAATATATGGTGAGGCAGAGCCTCTCTGAATATATGGTGAGGCAGAGCCTCTCTGAATATATGGTGAGGCAGAGCCTCTCTGAATATTGACCGATTGGGTGAATTTTCAGAATGAACTGTATACAAAAGCTCGCTGTTTTATACGTTTCGATTTTCTAAGAATCCCACCCCTTTCCCAAGGGTTGGGGCGATGTTAGGGTTATAATCTTCCTAGCTGGCTTTTATCACCTCTGACGTCTTTATCAGTTTCTCCGATCTTTTCGATATTCGTGCGAAAATTATGACGGTGTGAGTCATACCTTTTGCACGACAGATTCATAGAATTTGGAATTGATCGTTGCTTGGTTCAGCGAGTTTGGCGTTTAGTGGTTGTTGATTGTGATTCACCACACAGAAGATATTTGCTTTGAACGGAATGTGGACACGAAATGACGGGGAAACAGTCGAGGATTTAAGTACGAGCAAAACTTAGCTCCAGATCGAGAGACAATACTTCAGTTGCGATCGAGCGAAATTTTGATTCACACACACAGCAACGAAAACAAGCAGTACATCTTTATTAGTAAATTTAACGTAATGGAATGGATAAGGAATCAAACGAATACAGCGAAGATACGTGAATGATGAAAGGTATATATTACACATTACAAAATTTTCAATATATTGGTGAAGAAGATAAAACGTCGAGATAAGATATGGACAGTACGAGGATAAACGTAATCATAAGAATGAATAAAAACGGCATCATTTCTATCGTGAATAGCATACTTCACGACACTGACGATTACAATACAATTGGCTAAATACGGACGTAATATGGACAGAACACAATATGTTTAGATGCCAATCGTTGGCTGATGGCAATTCCAGTACAATTAATTGAATAGTAACGTAATGTGAATCGACACGATACGTTTAGGAGCCAATCGTTGGCTAATCAACACATTGATTTGAATGGTTATGGAATAAGTGTAGATTTAGATTCCGACTTCTCTGACTGCACTCGCTCCCCGAACCACCTTCTTCTATGGGCTTCATATCTTCGTCCATTCTCACATTCTTGAAAGATCATATTTGTATATAACATCTTGTAATACAATTTCTTAGCTTCCAGACAATGCCTTTGTTTTGGCTATTAGCATGCATTTTATCTGACAATGAATATGCAGCAAAGATGTTGCATTCCCATATGTTCATCTTCATGTTTTGATTTGAATCATTCATCAAAATGGTGCTTTGAGAATTCGCAAAGTATAATATTTACAGAACGAACTATACATTACTATAGCACTATAAGGGTTACCATGTTCGAGCTAATGGTACTCTCAGGTTTGCCCAGTAATATAGGGATTTATCCATACCATTCGATTCTACAGAACCTCTGCATTCAGAAAAACATACATGTTGTCGGGCGATTTTGCTTACACGAGGAGATATAGCTAATTTCTTGGAGGTATCTCAGCTAGCGCAGTGGCGCTCGTTTAGATACATTGATCACTATAGATCGATCTATACATTACTATTGTAAGATGAGGATTACCATCTTCAAGCTAACTGTACTCTCAGGTTTGCTCAGTAACATGGCAATTTCTTCACACCGTTGGATTCCACAGAACCTCTAGGTTAAGAAAAACATACATCTTGTCGGGCGATTTTGCTTATTTGAACGATTATTGTTGTTACTTGTGATTTCGATTATGTCAAATATTCTCGTTGTTGGAATTACAGTGACAATATTCATCAATATTTTATTCGATCGCTTAATTGATAAGTTAATTATAATATTCGTTGGTGGATGTTTCCGTAGTTGAAGAAATACTCACAAAGGCGGTCAATGCACTATACCAACAATACAAAAACTTTTTATTTAAAAATAGTCCACATTTTCGGGAAAACACCAGACAAACAGTCATTCAGTAACGTCAATCGTTTAAGTAAAAACAACCAAATTAGATATTCAATAATAAGTGAGTATAAACAAGCATAATTATATCGACATTTTAGGGATATTGTGGTATAATTGTACTTGTTAAAATTTTTTACTCTATAATACATGTCGCTATTCTATTAGAAAATCTTCCACAATGATAATTTTTTTGAACCTTTCGGTATTTATTATGGATCGCAATAGGTCGATTAGAATCTAGATGCAAAAATGAAAATATTCCGAACGGAATGAGGCAGACTTTCTGTAGATGTTTTTTTAAGTGATTCACATGGCAAGAGGAATCCCTCTCTGGGAGAGAGCGGATTTTAGGAGTGTTGGGCGAGAAATATGGAAGTTGGTAAGTCATGATCCATTGACTTTTTCATATATCTTTCATAAAATTCAATAAATGCTTTCAAAATGCCTACTTGATCGCAAAAACTGATTCCACTAATACTATCGACGAATTGTTCACTGGGAACTGTTTCATCATTCTTTTAATTTCGTATCTTTTTTCGCATTTATCACTAAGATGTGATAGATGGTCAGAGGAAGGAGAAGCATCCACGTAGATTTTTAGAGGAGGCAACGAGTTACGGTCTATCATAAGGCTCAACATAGGAACAGAGTATGATAACGTGAAAACCACTGGTTTATCCACTAGATCGCTCGTTATTTCTTCCACCCAATGAACTAGTGCATAATTTACGAATTGTTCCGTCAGGAAGTGTTTGTATTCCAATATTTCGGTCAAACGTTTCTGAGCAATTTTAAATTTCCTTAGTGCCTATTTGTTGAGATGAGGAGTTGATTTTGATGTTGGACGCTTTTTTCATGTCGCTTCGACTCGATATGCACTTTTTTATAAACGCACAAAACTAAGTCCGGATGTTCGTAGCTGCAGTTTCATCTGCTTTTTAGTTTATGTTTTTTTCATTGCAATGAGAGTCAGACCGCTGCAGAACTCCCGATCGGTAGCCACCGACACTTGAACTTTGTTTTGTTGGTGCTCACTAACAAGTTTCCAACTAATTTTTCAGTGGTTTCATCTGTTACCAACCCTAATTGTATTGCATAAGCGTTGTTGAACAATCCCATTTGAATGCACGAATGAAACAGCGTGAGCATTCTTTTTAGAGTACCATTAAGTCTATGTTCTGGGATGAGCCTCAGACTAAGTGTCTAAACCTCAGCCTCAGCCTAAGTACTGAGCATTGTTTTATTTGTCCTTTTTTTCATTTTTGGCTATCGAATAACATTATTTTGTAACGTTACTAAATTGTAACATGCGTTTTGAAAAGTCCCATATTATTAATATAAAAACTATTACTTCACAGTATCACAGGACCTTGTCCAGCATTCAATTACTTGTTTGGTGGCGTTCGACATTTGATTGTTCGGCGTTTTATTTCGAGAATCCAAGTCAAAGTTGAGTGTTTTTGAGGGACTTTATGGTCTGATCCCATGAGGTTTTAAACCGAATTTGGGAACTCACAAAGAAGTTCAGTCAGGGTTAGCCCCAACGGAACAACAGCCGACCTTTTGTACACTGTCTTGTCCAATTTACGCTGGATTACACTTAATCTGGGAGGAGCATTCGCAACTGTACACGAAGATCTTAATCTTATTGTTAGCTATGTCTGTGTTGATTGAGCTAGTCCGAAACTGTTAATGCCCAATGCTGCAGCTAATTGTGTACAACAAGTGCACAGCGAATCGAGGAGAGAGACAGGCTTGTGAAGATGGGAAAAGAGTGCACTAGAACGAATAAAGAAGGTTATATTACGAAACGTTCAGTTGCTCTCCCTCCTCCCTAACGATGCAATGCGTGTTTATATGTATATTCAACGAACATATACAATTTAAAGTGTAAATGTCTGCAGTAATCAATATATACTGCAAAATGATTATATATGTGTCTATACTCTCTATGTGTCATTCATTCATCTGAACTGAGAATATAAAGAATCGTTGATGAGTATACTCAAATGCTGAAGTTTAACCTCAGCCTACTACTGTTAACTGCTGCTGTTGTTGCTTCATCCCCCTCATTCTAGCATTATCCATCGAAATTCTCTTCTAAGCACTGGTGCATATAGTACTTGCTGACTTACGCTTAGATCTTCGTTCTTTTACTTATAGCTCGTTTGCGTGTGTATGATTAGCCATCAACATAAGATGTTCTGCATACCATTCGATAACAGTTCACAACAGTCAACTGCTTGAGACGAGTGATCATTGTGATGTACGCAATTATGTGCACGTTTATTTCGAGTTTATTCTCTTTTTTGATTGATGCATTATCAGATTTCCGCAAAGAAAGTTTATTGTTTTATTTGAATTCATCACGACAATTAATTATATTCAGTGATCGCGAGTCAGTTCGAAACCTTCACTGCTTAAGTGTGTAATCGTAATTTTTGGTTTAAGTTTTCGTTGTGTGGATTACGAAAATTCATCGGTTTCATAGGAAATTAATGCTAAAAGTTTTGTTTTTGTTATTTCGAATACTGTTTGAATTCATCTCATCTTCACCATTGTTATTGTTGTCATCATCATCACTGAAATTATCTTTACATCATTATTGTTTCCATCAAAAACACAGATGAATTGATGTGTTTAGTTGTTCGAACCAATCGACCGCAAGAATATTCCCTAAATTGAACTTGTTCTCGTTGAAGGCATTACCAAACGAACTAAAATAATTTTAATTAAAAAAAATAAAAGTACAAAGTCTTTTTCTATGATTTTTCAAGCAAACGATTCTACGTAGCACATGATAAGTGTCTTTGTAAATTAGAAGCAATCGAGTTTTAAACTCTCCGATTTGAAAATACATCGAAATTGTTTCAAATTCACAAGTTCCTTACCATTTCAATCATCATTCAGTTGTATTCACCAATTATGACTTCATATTAGTGAATCATCAAATGAACTGTACACTTTTATTACTCCTACAATGCCTTTGGAAATAACGTCTAACCCTCGATGAATGCATTCTTTTCATCAAACTGTTAAACTTCACTTTGATAAAGCTCAATTCTGGGAGTTTTGGGGCTCTTTCCTCTTGATTGTTTCGATTTATTTTGATCGATGTTGTATTTTTAAAGGTTTTGATTTTGTGATGATTGCACATATTGAGGAAGTTTGTGTGATGACGGGAAGCATTTCGTGACATTCGTTCGTTCATAACTTTTTAACGCTTGACTGTGTTTTTTGTTGTTGTCTTGCTTTTGCTTACGATTTTCTTTCTGAAGTTTTCTTTTCACGCTTGACAACACTTGTGAAATAGGCAAATATTTATGTGTTTGTTCGTTTTTAATGGTTGATGAACGTACGTACAATCATAACAGTGTTATGGCTACAGAAATAAGATCAATGAATTTTATATGTTGAGATTATTCATGTAAAATTTCTGAAAAACACTGAATTCAGTCCGGTATAGTGTGCATAAGAATTATCATTGTTGTGTTCGGTATGATCATTATTCAGATGATATTGAATTCATTTCCAGCAAAAGTTACCTGAGGTGACGGTTGCACCGAGGTAAACAATCAAGATGTGTTCCTTTGGAATCATCGATTCAGTCTGTTAAAATCGGATTGATTAAAAATGTCCTTATCATCGTTAGCAGAAGAAAAATGCCGTATGGAAAGCTTGAGCAAGATGTCTGTGTTGTTTTCAGAATGAGACCGGAATTCTCATGAGAAATTCACTTTTTTCGATTCGTGTTGAAATACATAAATGTTTGCTGAATCATTTTGTCGCTTTATCCGTTCATTTCATTGGATTTTTTCATTTCTGTTTGTGCGATGTTTTCGGATGATTATTCAATCTTGTTTTTTCAATATGGAGGTCTTGTTGAATCAGTGTTCCAGTTATTTGACTGATTCATTCATGTGAGTTCTCCCATTATTATGCGAAAACGCTCTGTAGTCGTTGAATTTTCTTGAGAATTCTGACACGAGGTTTTTTCGTGGGGACTATTCAAAACAACTTTCGTTCGGTGAGCTATTCGAAATAGCAATCTGTCATCTGCAATGAATATCGATGAATAATATTAGCTGAAATCGTTTGTCATAATGACAGATGTGCGCAGTAATGGAAAAGATGTTTGCGTTAATTGCCCCCGAATGACGCCTAGATATGAATGGATGCCTTTGTCTTTTCAAGACGTTGTTGATATCGTTTAGTGAAAACTTTTGGGATATGGGAGGGTTTTTTTGGGTGTATCTGTGATGTTTATTGCTTTTCGGATTGGAGTGCATCACAGCTGTATACATTTCACAGCATTTTGCAGTTCTTTTATGGGAATATTTCGAATTAATATTCCATCGTTCCATTCCAAGTGAAATATGAATTGTTGAATCGTTTTCATGGTTTTATCGTAAACGATCAAGCAGTCATGATTCGGCTCAAGAAGCTGCGACTAGTCGAATTGTTATCACTCAGCGCTTTATATAGTTTTCAACAGCAGTTTCTTTTGTTATCCTTGAGAATGAATAGGCAGAATTGAATTTTCTACCGTTTTTGATATTCGATCGACATTATTTGGATGTATAGAAAAATTATTTGTTGCTTTCAAGTGTTAAATACTAAGGACCAATTTTGTGGTTTACGTTTATGTCCAATTTTCCCAATTTTGGTTTTTATTCTTCTTCGATGTTGTCGATTTGATATCTGACTGAATTGAGAGAAAAAAATTGTGTTACGTTCAGAAATTATACATTTTCGACAAAAATTTTACGTTATCGATCGTTCGTTTTTGAATGCGTATTCAGTTACACATTTACTATTAGGTAAGTAAATACACTGGCAATTAATAACTGGATTGCCGATGCAACTTTATGAGAGGAAATTCTTTGACGGTGTAATCGTTTGAACAAATATCATCGATGATCACTTTTGAACTCTGAAATGTTGTCGTGTCGAGTGATTCCGTTGCCAAAGTACGCTGAATGATGAATTTTGTGACATACTTTTGTGTGTTATTCAATATCAATCTCTTCTATGAATACTTCTCTTCTAGTGACATATCAAAAAGATATCGCCGACGGTATTATAATATTGATTGAAAACTGAGTAATTGCGTGATGTGGATTGTATTCAGACTAGATTTTTGGTTTTATTCAGCAGTCGTTTGACGATTTCGAATTCATGTTTTTTATTGCATTTATTTGTTAGTGAAATTCTATTCGATTTTTTCCGTTGCTGTCAAGTAAATTGGAAAATTTGTTCTTAAATTGTCAACGGGGCAGCATTAAATTCAATTTTCTGAACGTTTTAAAGTCAATTTCTGAATGTGGAATATTTTTGAAACGATATCAGAGTGGTTTTTTTGACAGGATTACTTTCAGACAACTGCATAATCGGATAAATGCTGAGATTATCGGTTTGATGATGAATTGAATTAATGAATTGTCAAGGTGATAAATTCATCGTTATATGAATGTATGATATTGTGATTTTTGTCGATGTTCAAATATTGTCAGAATGAAATGGAACGGATATTTTTGGATGAAGTCAAGGCGGGTGGGTGGATGGATGAATGCATGTGGTTTCGAATCTGATCTGTTTGAGTTGGTGGTCGTGAGCAAAAACTTTTCTTGTGAATTGAGATGTGAATGGGTGAAGCGAAATGTTCAAGGAAAATGCTGTTGCATATATAAAAATATGTAGCGGAAACTCGCGTACAAGTGTAGGCGTTATAGAGGTTGAGATAAACAACCGTAAATAACACGCCGTTATTATCATATTATCGCTTTCGTCATCATCATTTTATCATTCGAGAGGCAAACGTTTGAGATTATTGATGTTGTGATATGAGTGAATGGAGAGGTATTGCTGCTGCAGTGTGCTGATGCTTTCAACGGAGGAGAATAACGCACACAGTAAAGGTGAATGGATATTACGCACGAAGCGATCATCCATTGGAAACAATACAACACATCACAACTCAGCAGTCCGATCTTAATCTTACGCTAGAATGATATTTGTTCGTATTTCTATTCGATCTGATTATCACCTGCTGGGATATTATCACATTCAGTATACATATTTCACTGATTCACCGTTATTTGCATATGCACATTATGCGTCATTCGATTGGGTTGGCTTGAAGTTTACAGCTGATTCACTGATTTGAAATGTCGTCATTTTTGTGCGAAGTCATTTTTTGTGCAAACAAAAATCTGTTAGTAACGCAAAGTAGCGATTGAGATGTCGAGTTGTTTTTGCGCTTGGTCGTGAGCAGAGTGTTAATCGTTGTTGTGTTGATTCGTCCGAGAATCTGTAGGTTTCAAAGTCGTTCGACCAGTGGCGTTCCCTCTCAGCTAAGTGTGCGCTATGAATTCACAGTGATTGAATTGGATGTGGAAATGACAACCGACAGAAAATGATGATGAAATATAGCCTAAATTATGGCCACAAATCGCTTTTGATTCCACATTCATCAAGCAATTATTCAGTGATTGCTTCCAAGAAAATGAAGCAAACAATAAAATTGTTTATGGTTCTTTGCTAAAGTCGCCCTTTTTGCATAGATATTTTGCATCCAAGAGTGCAGTTTCGCCGATATTTGGAAATCCCACTTAGCAAGAGGAAGTGATATGAGAGAATTTGGAAGTTATGAAATTTCAGTTTACTATCTTATCCGAGTGTCTGCAAATATATCGCACAACTGACGAATCCAACTGATTGTGAATTCTGAATTTTCTTTGAAAGATGTTCATCTTCGGAAACGTTACGAAAAGCTTACGTCTTTGCTTGCGCTCTAAAATGCAAATTATTTCATTCTTTGAATTACTCATTGTTTGATGGCATTTAGGCTATATTGCATCATCGTTCTTTGTTCTCGTCATTGCCACATTCAGTCAATTCACATTGAATTCATTTTACAGATGCAATGGCGAGACATTTCTATTAGTCATCTCTGAAAAATGTTTAAGATTCCATAATTATGTGAAAAAATTAATGTTTTTCGATGATGTCCTTATTCTCAGAACGTGGTGTGTAATGTGCGTGGAATTATGTGTAACAGCAATAATTTGCGTAATGTTGCAAAGAAAGTGCCGTGAATTTTTTCGATTTCCAGTTTTTTTTTCGCTCAAAAATTTGTTCACGTCAAGTTCAAAACGATAAATCACATGGAAGAACGGGTTTGTTCTTGCAGTGAATGAATGCAATAAATTTGCACACGTATTTTGTATAAGAAAAAACTTAATTGCAATACAAAAGTGTGCATGAATTGCGTAATAATTCATTTTCATGATCATCTCTTGATACGTGATCGTTTTTCTGCGATATCAATTGAACGAATCCGAAAAAAATTACAGTCGTTTCACCCGATTAGTTTCCGTCCTTCTGCACTCTATTCAAATGGCTTTCATCGGATTATTTCGTTTTGAAATCTTTTTAGCCTTAAATTTACATTATAGTGCACTGCAGTATAGTTGAGCAGTTCCCAGGTTTCAACTCTAATAGACATTATTGGATACGTATTTGCCGTGTTAGTCCTCCGTTTTCGCGAAGATTCCATGCAGGAATTGTCTGCATCTCGAAAATTATTTCCACCCAAATTCATCGTCATTGACACTCAAATCAGCGTTTCATTTTCACGTGCTCGTTGAATCATAACCATGCGGAATGGCGTTATTCCATTCGTTTTTGGATTGCTTCCTTCAAGCTTATATTATTATTATTATTATTATTATTATTATTATTATTATTATTATTATTTATATACACAAATGCTTTTAAGTGTCGGTTTATAATGCCTCTCGATAACTGATAAGGTGCTGTGATTCTGTGGTGATTTCCCATTTCCTGTGAAGTGACTTGATATTTACGCTTACATTGGTTCGATTCATTGGAAGTGAAATTCAATCGAAAATTTCATTTAGACCATTGCATCATTCAGTTTATGCTAGTGGTGTTTGTGGAGCGAGAGCGTTTTAACTCGAGGGTAAAGGACCCCATCGGGAGTAGTTTTTTCGAGGGAGGGGGCGAAGGAGGGCTCCGTCGTGGGGTGTTGATTCGTGGGGAAGAGGAACTCAGAGTTGGGGAGTAATTCCTTGAGGGAGGAGCTTAGTCGAGGAGTAATTTTTCGGATGCGTAGAAGTAACCCCGGTCAGCAGTAATCGAACACTAAACAACACCATTATTGTTTGAGAGAACAATTACAGATGGAAAAAAATTAACATTAAACTTGAAATTGGCCCAATAAAGGAATGCAATGTGCACTATAAAAGGAAAAATTTTATGATACCGAAATTAAAGTGACCAAATTAATTCGTTTCTTCGTCGTAATGCATTCCTTGTTCCATGCAACGATGCGATTAATTCATTTTAAACAACAAAAAAAAGCAAATCGCCATCATTACACGCACACACGACCACTTACATTGATATGAATCATTAAATTCCCTTCTTTCGAGTCTCAATTATGTATTCCATCGAAAAACCATCCATCAGAGTACATTCTTATGCTTCTTCATCAAGCAATACGTCAGTCAATCACTGCTCTCAAAACATCTGTTCTGCCATTCGAAATTCATTCCATAAACATGTAATTAATTCTTATCATAGCGCATGCATGTGCCCACATCGTTTTGATATTACTTTCGAATCAGTATCGCATAGCTGTCACATGACGTACGCCAATTGATCTGTTTACCAATCACTTTGTCCCATTTGTTGAAAGCATTATTCCGGATCGAATCAGATCAATGGGCATTACTCCATATCGGATCAGTGAACAGTTTCGAACTGTATTACTTTTATAACTCGAGTGACATAGTTATCCATCGACATCATGCAGTCAGTGTACTTCAAGTTCAGCTGTTCCCATTTTGAGTCAGTCATCATATCATGTTCACTTTTCTAACTTCATATTAAGGCAATAAAAGAAGTCATGCGTTCATGACGAAGAATATATCCGTGTTTATTTTGTCTCATTCTATCTATTTTTTGTTGCAATTGTCATAAAAGTTGAGAATACAAAAATTTTTTCAATGAATACAAAAATTGTATTATTTCAATGAGATATTTCAATGATATTGAAATATTTCAATGAGAATACAAAATTATATCATTATTTCAATGAAAACATTGTATTATCCAACTGTATTATTTCAATGACATATGCGGAGAGTAAGATTCGTCGAAAGGTCACAACACTTTACATGGATTCAGCTGACTGCATTAATTAAGCTTAATCATCATTTATATTTCTAACAGTACCTCCTTTATGATTACCTTTCACTGTTTATTATTTCCAGCAATTTAATATTCTTATTCATAATTCGCGCATCATCAACAATCTTCTTTTGATCTCAGAAATTCATTTAAACTTCTCTCCAATATACCGAGAACATTCCTGGGAGATTGTCCCCTTCTTTACACTATGTGTATTCCTTCCCACCTGAGGTATCACGAGTATACAGTGGAATCCGCATATAAATTGTTGATACATCACGATTTTATTGTTTCCGCTACCTGTTGATGTGATATTGTGACTCATGCAGTATTTAGTGTTGAGTAATTGTTGATTCATGAAGATGATAAAATAAATCAGTTTCGTCATTTAATTGCTCATATATAGGTCGTAGTAGTTGTAAGCTGATGTGTTTGCTGACGAATGTTCAGAATTTAGAGATGTGAATTGATAAACGTTTGGATCACATTTTTATTCATTAATAAATGAATGAGTTTTATTATGTTAACAATTACAAGAACTTATTGCGAGCATACGAATGCCTGTATGTTATTAGTGGATATTACTTTTTGTCTTCGAGAAATTTTTTGCTTGCAAACGCTGAATGATATTGCTCGGGTTAGGGAAGTTATCCTTACTGTCAAATCCTTTCTTAGCTGTTGCAAATGTGAATAAGATTAATATTTGATGTTGATGTAACATTACTGTTGCGGTATGTTGTGCTCTTGTTTTCATTAGACTTCATTTACGAGATTATTACCATAATTAGTATAATTGTTCCATGAAGAATATCATTTAATGTTGATGCCATATTCGATTAATGAATGAGACTGATACTTTGAGTAATCGTTTAAAGGTATCAGATTTCCAGAGGCTTCGAAGCCGAAGTGCTCCATCGACGGGTTGGTAACGCGATGGTGTATGGATCGAACGAAAAATTTGTGTTTCTGTTGGTTTTATCATCAGTCATAACAACAAGCCTCCTTAACGCTCAAGAATATCATGATGATCCAGGTGAATAGATCGTTGTTCTGGGATTTTTAGTTGTGTCATTAGATTAGATGAGTGTTTATGAGTTAGATTAATTAATTATGAGAGGGAATACGTATGGTGATAAGACAGTATGGGAAGTCTTCGAAACTCTTGAAGTGTCTTCAGTTTTATTGCGACAAATTCATGCTTAAATATACTACGGTAAAGTTATTCCGTCAGTTTCGCAATTGATATGTTGATAGTCATAAAGGTTGTTGTCGAATTAATCGAAGTAATCGAATTGATTTAGTGCTGACAGTGAACAGTTTCATTGACCACTTCAGATTATTTTTATTTCACTATTCAATATCTTCCCGAAGTGTTCATTCGATCAAATCGATGAATATGAATCATTAGGTAGTATTACTACATAATTCAACGTTCCAGTCGGCATTTAACAATAAATGATATTGTTCATTTCTTGATTGTAATAATAGTGTTTGTTCGTACACTCGGATAATCGAAATTGCATTGAATACTTTTCAGTGACAGCAACAGTGCTGGAATCAAAGCAAGATTTTCCGTGTTATTCGCTACCGAAAGAGAATTATACGTGCAGTGCGTGCATTCAGTTTCATGATACGTGTGCGTGGTGTAGTAAAGTGGTTAGTATTCGTCCAGTTTCATGTGCTTTTTTAAACGTATTTCAAGCAAAATTTAATGAGTGAAAGGAATTTATGATAAATTTTTTTCATATATTCGAAAATCTCCATGATATTATAATGAAAGAGATAATACATTCCAGCAGCTGTGTTAGCGATATAATCGATAATGATGAATTTTTGTACAGTGATATTAATACTGATAATTTTGAAAGTTTCTTGCTCTTGTAATTCCATAAATCACTAATATGATGAACTAAAAAGTTTTGATAATTCACGCCTTCAATGGAGATGTGCAGTTAGCGTTGAGAGAATAAGTCTTATAGGCTTCCATAAAATGTCATATTATATTTTGGATATGTTGATTTAGAAACCAATCAGTATGATAAAATAATTTTTATGTAAATTGAATTGATTTGTTTCGTGCGGTTTTTTGGGTACTTGTGGTTCTGTGAGCATGATGTTGTATGTTTAATGTCATTAATAATCATCACCATGTTCATCCGTCCTGTTCCAATCTGTTAGTAATGTTGTGAGCGTAATCACTATCATCCGATGATGACACCAAAAAATAAACGTTAATTACAGGGATTCGATGATGACAATCAACATCCAAGATGTGATAGCCTCGAGCGATTAGCGGAACACGGCTGTCCGGATGATGAGATTGAATTCCCGAAAACAACTGTTCAGACAGCTGAGGTTATTGATTTGCAGTTTTTAGCATTTTGTGAGTCGATTGGAGTAATGATAATGAAAGTGTATTTTACAGCATACTGACTGATCCATTCTGCAGAAAATTTCGAATTCGAATGCGACTAATACAAATTATGATGTGATTTCAGAACCAACCACTAACAAATGCAGGCGATATCGCGAGTGAAGAAGAAGCAATACAGCTGAAACCACAAAGGATGGTCGTTAATATTAGGCCAAGTCCGTCGTTTTATCATCATCACTACTTAAATTTCACTCTTTTCTCCCACTTAATTTGATGCAGCTTCAGTGAATCGTCTATAAAATCAACGAGTTGAATCAGTGCGATTGAATATCCATCAGATATGAGGACTGTAGTGAAAATAATATTAAGATTCATGGGAAACTGCTTCAAGTGCGCACTATTTCAAATTGTTCGCTTAATTTGCGTAGTGTTGACATATGCTGCCTCCCTAGCTTGTAAGATAATGTCTCTGAGAATGGATCGGATGAAATTCGAGAATAAAAGAATGAGACTTGATTGGTTTCAGAAGCTAGAGTACGTTTCAATGTGACCTATCGACAAGCAGTGGACTATCCAGTTGATCTTTACTATTTGATGGACTTGTCGTATTCGATGAAAGATGACAAAAAGAAACTTTCTGAATTGGGCGATCTTTTAGGTTCGATTCTCGATAGTTTATTGCAAAGCAGTGAATTCGGTTGATGTTTGTGTTAATTTGATGAAATCGTTGGAGATATGGAGATTGGAGATAATCGAATTGTATCATCAATAATGCTTTTCTTAAACAGATTTTGCTAATGGAATTCGTTGAAGACAAATTCTTTGAATTAAAATTTTATCTTTTCACTCCTCAGAAAGCATTTTTTAGCATCATAAAAATTGATAATTTACACATATATAAATATTAACGGATTATCACAGTGACTTGTCTAAACGATTCGATATTTCAGCTGAACGTATGCGAGCAATTACGAAGAACTTCCGGCTCGGATTTGGATCTTTCATCGACAAAAAGCTGATGCCTTTCGTCGATCCTCGTCCCGAAAAGTAAGTGTTCAAGTGGTATTTGCGACCGATTCCTCTCTAATATTGTGATCATGATGAACATTTTGAAGAAAACTTATCGAATCTTATGCAAAATTTTTGTTAAAAATCACGATGTCTTGATGCATTTCCAAGCGAATGGTTCTTTCAGTTCATTTTTTGTTTCACTGTGCTTATGAAACATTATTTGCTAATTGAAAGAAACATTTGTTTGAATCGATTTGAATCTTCAGGCAGTTATCGCCGTGTCCGGAGCAATGTGCACAGCCGTACGGTTTCAAAAATCAAATGAGTCTCACAATGGATACACAAAGGTTTTCGGTATGTACTGTCATCAGTATCATATTGCAGTCGATCCTAGGAAATGTTGTTGTCGCTGAGCTTCTGGACTGTAATGTGCCGGAATTTGATATGAGCGCACGACTGAAAAGATAGTTTGTCCAGGGAACGTGATCCGCATGAATTTTAGCTCGCTCACTGATATCAGTTCTCATTTTGAATCAAAAGGTGGCTCTACGAAGAGCTTTCTGAAGGAGCTGTACTCGTTTTCCATATCAATTGCGATAGCTGGCATGAATTAGAGGAAGAATCGTGTGAATGAATGGAAAACGTGTTGTAACTGTATTGAGAATATCAAAATTCTGTGTCTCACATCGTTTGTCGTATTTCAGAAAGAAGTCGAAGAAGCTGAAATTTCCGGTAATCTCGATGCTCCAGAAGGAGGATTCGACGCTGTCGTTCAAGCGCTTACCTGTAATGTACGTAGTGGATTCCATTTTATTCACATCCAGTTCATGGAACAGATTTTCGATTTTATACTTAAGGATAAAGATTGCAACGTCGATGACACCGTCGATACACCATTCGGTTTGGAGCAAAACTTTCCTCGATGAACGGCAATCGAATAAAAATCGCTTTTTAAGTAAGAGTAGATCCAAATTCCATAGAATCTCATTAGTGATTAGTGCGGAGTGTTAAATGGAGATGTGATCAGTATTGCAATCTGTTGTTTATAAAGTATATTGCTTCTCATTGCAAGACATTGCTGGTGAATGTTGTATTCAGTTAATAGCAATGAATTGATTTGGTTGTAGGATAGTATCGGATGGCGTGAACGAGCACGTAAGATGATCGTCTTCTCAACAGATGCTGGTTTTCATTTCGCTGGTGATGGAAGGGTATGTTAATTTAGATTATTCATCATTTGCGCACATGTTCGTATGGCACTCGTAGTGTCCCTCGTAAGTAAGATGCATTTAATGGGAAATGGCGATCATCAAAGACACGTTTTGAATCCAATTGCAATCTACGGAATACGTGAAGAGAGGGGAATATCAAACACGGAAATACCATCGTAACTTTTGAGAACGCAATGCTATTGAAGGAAAGAATTCATAGTGTTAGCGAGTAGTGAATTAGGTTCATTCGTTGTAGATTAGCTGTGTTTTAAATTTATCATCTTGATATTTTAATACAGTCAAATTGTTGAATATGAATTAATGTATTGTCAGTTGGCCGGTGTCGTCGTACCGAACGACGGCAAATGTCATTTGGATACTCGTGGATATTACACGAAGTCTCTGGAACAGGACTATCCGTCAATTGCTTTATTGCATCAGAAGATAAAAGAACGCAAAGCAAATCTTATTTTCGCTGTGACCGAAAAGAATAAACAACTTTATAGACAGGTAATCAACACTATCAGTTACGATTCAAATCATTTATTCGATGAAACGTGTTTTATGAAGCAATAACTTGAATATTTGTATGTTTCTTTTGCGAGAATTTTATGCGGTAGACGATCTGATTCGTTCCAGCTGCCGAATTTGATTAATTTTTCGCAACATTTATGTCTTCGTAACGTTTCAGTTAAGTGAAGCACTACCAGATGTGAGTAGTTCAGTGGGTGTATTGGCTGACGATTCAAGGAATATCGTCACTTTAATTGAGGATGAATATCGTAAAATTTCACAAAAAATCATTATGGTTGACAACGCAAATGCCACACAAGGAATACGACTTTCGTATCGATCAAAGTGCCTCAGGTTAGGCGTTACTTTGTGTTGATTCTTCTTCTCTGAACGATGCCTTTCCCAGATAGGAATGTGTTCGCATAATATGGAAATATCGAATGCGTTCATTTGGCAACAGTTAGAAAGGAACTCGTCGATTTGAAAGAGATTGTTGTTTTGCTATTATATATTGTTGATTTTGGTTATGGAATTCTTTTTGGCGGAGAGAGAGGATTCAATTTTCATTTCAGTGGTCGTGCTCTGAAGGAGACGAACGTTTGCGATGGTATCAAAGTTGGTGATGAGGTGACGTTTGAGGTGACTCTCGAGGCAACGCATTGCGTTAAACAGCGAGATTTTGCACTTCGAATCGGTCCGAGTGGTTTGGATGAGACGTTGGCCGTGGATGTGCACGTGCAGTGTGACTGCGATTGTCAATTACATGTTAGTGATTAGATTAGATATGGTGGAACCTCAGTTACGGATTAAGAATAGATTTATGGATCCAATTATATGCATTGACGTGGTTTGTGTTGTATCCTTTCATTGAAAACTTAGTGCACATGAAGCGAAAAGTAATTCGAAGAATAAGGTTTAGCTATAGATTCATCTTCTTCCTTACTCACTCATTTTGGGAGATATTTCGAGAATATTTCTTGTATGAAGATTTTAATGATGAAAGATATTTATGAGCTATCTGCTTTCTTGAAGTATACAGCGAATATTGAACGGTATTAGTCATTAGTAAAATAATCACTGTTCAATAAAGATGTTCAACAGACGAATTTGCCGTTCAGGAAGTGATATACAACTCACCAGTGTGTCATTCGAAAGGAGATTTGGTATGCGGTATTTGTATGTGCAAAGGACAGAGTGGTGGACGTCACTGTGAGTGCGATGCTCCTGGATTATCTACGGTTGCGTTAGATGCCAAATGTAAAAGGTGAGTTGTGTGGTATTATTGATACAACAATATGTAGGTATGAATAGACTATAAATTACGTTTGTTAGTACCCGAAATGCAATGAAATATATTCTTTTCGGATTTGATTTCGTCTTTTACCTTTGTAATTCAATGATTATTGTTACCTCAGTTCGAATGCAACTAACTATAAGATAAAAATAGAGGTAATACAGTTTATCTGTCACGATTTTACACTGTATCATCACAAGTTGTAAATTTTAAGGACGAATGAAAGTGCGATCTGTGAGGGTCGTGGTGTGTGCAATTGTGGGGTGTGCGAATGTACACCGAGAGATGTAAGTTGCGCGTTTATCGTTGGTTATCATTTAGACATTCATTTGGTGCGTATTTGGATTTGGTTTTGATATTGATGGGAGGTGATACTAGTGATATTTTTGCACATATCGAAATCACTTTTGTGTTGTTGAGTAGATTTTTGATTTGAGTTTGAGTATTTATTGAAGGAATGATGTGAAAGTTTTGAATTCAGAATTGATTGAACTAAATTGATCATTCAGAATATTAACGAGAAAATCTCTGGTCAGTTCTGTGAATGCGATAATTTCAATTGTCCTCGTCATGATCGTAAGATCTGTGCTGGTCATGGAACTTGCGTTTGTGGACAGTGCACTTGTGAACCAGGATGGACAGGTGCTGTTTTCGATTCTTTCTGATGTGTTCTTAAAAATGATATGACGACTTTAGAATAAAATGTTTATTTTATTCTACAGTCGTCATCATTATGTGCCTTTTATCGAAATTTAACATATTCTGAATCCGGAAGTAATTAACTGCGAGTTGTCGATTCTCCTCGAATTGGCAAGCAGTTTGTGGAGACTTCGACTCATCTACTGTTATTTTATTACAGTCGGTTGGAAGACCGTTATTTGTGTGATAAATCGAGATGTAAACACTTCCATCCTTTTGTTATATTCATTTATTCGTGAATGGTTAAGTAATATTCAAATGAATGGTATGAATAAATGAGCTTTTATTTAGGTCGGGCATGTGAATGTCCGATGAGTGAAGACAGTTGTATAGCGGAAAACGGTAAGGTGTGTAACGGGCAAGGGAAGTGTATTTGTGGACGATGCCGTTGCTTTAGCGATGCACCTGGTGGTCACCGTTACTCGGGCCCTAAATGCGAAATATGTCCGGTTCGTTGCTTTGAATCATTCACTGTTCTTACCGCAGTCTAAAATTCTGATTAGATCTGGAGTGTTTCTGAAATGGTGATGTATTGACTGCTGTCTAGGTACTTTACGGTTCTGTTTTTTGTTCCTGGACGAAACATGCATATTCTTTCTCAATTTTCGATAATTTCTAATTTTTTTTCAAATCATCTGAAACATGAGTTCTTCATTCGTAAGTGTTGTGTAAGAACTGTCAGTGCCATCTTTTTATAAGTGGAATTAATCAAGAAATTGAGATTGAATTCCATGAAGAAGTTGAACACTATTTTTTGAAAGCTTTCATCTTATTTGTCTCAAAAGTATCACATCGATCGATGTCTTCGGAGATGATGAACGATAATTTTGTTGATGCGTTATGATGTTTTAGACATGTCCAACGAAATGTGTGGAACATAAGCCGTGTGTGATGTGTCAGCAATGGGGTACAGGACCGTACAATGAAACACAATGCGCCGATTGCCCGTTTACTGTTATACCCGTCAAAGAATTACCTGGTAATATTATCATCGCTGTCTTTCACGTATCTGTTCCATCGTTGTACTGATCAAAAGTAGTTCAATATCTTTTATACTCACCCTACATTAAGCTCGACAAAGGGAACTTTTGTAATTTCAATTATTTTAAATTAAACCTTATCAGATGAGATAATGTGGTAGTTGCTCGGCTGTTTTTTTTTTGAATGGTCTTCATTGATCGCGATAGTTCATTAAACTATGAAAATAAGCTGCTCAGTAGGTTTCTCTGACTGTCCAAAAAATCAGTCCATTTATGATATATCTGATCAGAATTTATTTTATCAATGAGTTTTTCTGCAACCGAAGTTTGTGCGTTAAATTTTTGTTCTATTATACAATAATATTTCGTGTGATTTGTGTGCTACTAATCCAATGCAGCAATTTTGCGTTATTTCAAAAGTTTCAGTGCTGAACGATACCAAAGAATGTCAATTCGTCGATCCAGCTGATGACTGTACCTTCTACTTTTTGTATTATCAAAACGAACGGGCCGATAATCTTACGGTGTGGGTGAAAGAGGATAAAGGTAGCGATGTTGTTTGAGGGCTTCGTTTTGTTGGTATTATTTTTAAGACATTGAGCCTGACTGCCAGTCAAAACAATTATCGTGAGCCATCGTAAGCATTGATTTTGTTTTTTGAAAAAACAATTGGCAAGGATTGTTCTGGTTGATTGTTGTTCAGAGTGATTGATCATAGATGATTGATTCAGCGACTCTTTTTGTTCTTCTTGAAGAAAGAATTCATTGAAATTTTCAGATTGCCCTCCGCCTGTGCCAATTTTGGCCATAGTATTGGGCGTGATCGCTGGTATCGTCATTCTTGGCTTAATATTGCTTCTCGTCTGGAAACTTCTCACCGTTCTGCACGATCGTGCTGAATTCGCAAAGTTCGATAACGAGAGGCTTATGGCCAAATGGGACACTGTACGTTCATTTTATTTGACTTTATTTACGATTTTTTTCGATAATGGGTTAAGTGATGTGGATCTGAATTGGATAGTTATTCGGTATTGTGGATGATTTTTTGTTGTATTATGAGAGAGATAGTGACTAATATTGAATAATTTATCAATATTTCCTTCTTTTATTGTGCGCGCAGTGGAGGTGATTCTTGGTATTAACGATTAATAAGGGAAAATCACATTTACGCGGCCGTAATAGGGAAAGCGTAATATGGAATGATTAAGAATGATTTTTCTGATAATGAATAATTAACACTATAGATGATTTTCCCTTATTAATCGTTGCTATCAAGAATTCCGTTTATATTTATTTTTGTTTTTCTGAAAATTATTAATAAATTTCAGAATGAAAATCCGATCTATAAACAAGCGACGACAACGTTCAAGAATCCAGTTTATGCTGGCAATTCGGCGAAGAATAAGTAATGAAGAATGTGTTTATAACTATTGGCCTTGTCATTGTTTTCTGAAAATGTTTTCATGATTTTAACGCTCATTCTTTTGAGTTTTTAATTGCATTTAGGCGAATTCAACGGTTTTGTGATTGTTGATTTCTTAACTAGAAAAATGATTCATTTCAGTGAATTTGAGATATTTGCAAAATGTTTTTTATTTTGTAACCTTCCTACCTCTCTTATATGGGTAGCTAATCATTGAAATGACCGAATGCTTTCGAAGCAATTTTTAACGGTGGATTAGTGATAGATCTGAGTTTGATGTCGCTACACAAAATTTGGTCTATGCTAGTCTCTCTGCAAAGGACTTATGCACTCTCTATAATGTTAACAATTTTCCATCATCTTCGGATGTATTTGCTTTAATTTAGAATAGCCTTTGATGGATTTAGTCGCATAAATTACGTAGCGCTTATTTATTTATGGGACAATTTGCAAGTGAAATTAAAATCATTGAAGATATTTTGGAGAGCAAATTGTATTAACTCGAGATTTTTCAATTAGATGATGATCTGTTCTCAAACCAAAAATTGCAGTCTTGTATTTAACAAAGTTTAAATTCTGCTTCACGAATTGATTTTGAAAACTGTACGCTGTAACTTATGTGCCATACACCTGGATGCTTTCAAATCTGACTAATTGGCTCAATTTTCCAGGCCAAACCGGCGGTCTTGTTTTTAGTTTATGACTCACAATCTAACTTCAGCCATGAGTACATAGTACTCTTTTCTTGATAAATTGACTGATTGAACCAACTCAAGTCCAGCTCTTATTCACCATTTTCTATGCCTATTTGAGCATATCCTCACGCTAATCTTTTGCGTTTTGTTTTGTTCGTTCCATTTTCTTTGATTAGGCTAACAGTTTGCGAATCTGCGGCTTTGTGGCAGCTGTTTTTCTTTGTCAATATTAGGCGATGTCCTTACGCAATTGTTCGTTGTTCGTCAATGGACATTGATTGATCAGAATTGAACTGAATGAATGGACGATTGCCGAAGTAGGCAAACTTCAACGAGTTGAATTTTATTGTTACACTCTTTCATCAGCTTCTTGTACCTGAGTAAACATTTGGAAAAGAATAATGCTTGTGAAAAATCGTTAGAATCGTTCAGCCATTTCATCGATCAAATGCTTGTTCTCGTTATGAATAGCAAATTAGCCAAAGTGAATTTATACAGCAGACATTTGTGTACGTTGTCTTCCTCGTCTCTTTCATGCAATTTGCCGTAATTTTTATCTCGCATTTCATTTGGAACGTTCCTTGAAGAACGTTTCAAGTGAGTGTTGTAGTGAATTGTTGTTACGTAATGCCTTGTATCGTTATAATTTTTATCTAATATATGCAATGCTGTCGAATGTTTTGTTCTTGTTTCATTGTTATCTAAATTATTTTCGCAATATTCATTCAGTAATTTATACTAATTGTTTCTAACATTACATAGGTAATAATACTAATAACGCTAGCAATTGTGTGTAATGTATTGACATGTGCCCATTTATGTATTCGCAGCTTTTAATTCAAGAGCAGTTATTCCCTTTGAACGCCTCATATTCGTTGTCGTTTTACAATTCTTGCGATGAGTTGTATTTTTGCGATTTATATCCGTAATTCGTGAATGTTTTCTTGAAATGATCCGATGATTATAGCTTAAAGTTCAATGTCTGAAACGTGAAAAGCTTTAGGTTATTGAGATGAGACTGAGGAGGACAGTAACACTTTGATTCACTTGAATTTCAGTTCAGTCTCTTCATTTCTAGAACCGGTGAAACGGTTTGTTTGAAGAGGCAAACACTGTTCAGCAATGAAATAACTAATTGTTATCAATTAACTACACGATGTGCAAAGCGCATACGTTGTTTTGGATTGTCTCGTGATAGTTTACGATTACGTACTAAATATTGCACTGCATTCGAGAGAATTGAAAACGACTGCCGTTTTATGTTGTGTAATCTGTTTCAAATGGCAATTTGAACGTGAATTTTGTATAATTGTTATGAAAATTGAGTAACGTTCGAATTGATCCTTATTCGTTAATCGTTATTCGTTTCAGTGGTGCTTTATCGATTTGTTTTGAATTTATTGTTTTGCGTTTCGTTTTTGAATTATTCCTATCGTAATGACGACGAAAGTGGTTGAATTGTGCAATTGATATGGATATGCAATTGATATCGTCCATTGTTTTCGGTCTGAATAAATTTGTGAAGAATGTGAAGTGGGTAAGGAGGATGTTTTGAGTTAGATTTTGACTTGATCACAGTTGGGAAGGAAGTTGATGAATACGATGAGCTGAAGGCACTCTATTCGCTTTTTCGGATATTTGTAAAGAATTTCTTTGGATTCACAAAATCTCACGGAAATTTTCCGTGCAATTTTCTTGGAATTAGTCGTTGCAGTTGGATTCATGATCCTGTGAGACAACATTCTATTGCAACATTGTATCATCTGTAGCGAGGTAATTTAGTGCACTACTGTATCATCTCGAATATATGACTTGAGAAATGTAAAAATTGGTTGGGAATAAATAGGCGATGTGGTAGGGAGTAAATTCGAGAGTGGGAACTGGACTGAGGGAGGGGGGGGAGGACTTGTGAGAGCGAGTTTAGAATTGAGGTGAGTTGTATATTCGAGATGACGTGGTACTTCATTTTCTTCTCGTTTCAGGTTCAAAATTCATAAGGCTACTGCCGATTTTTGTGGTTCGATGAGAATTTGGTGACTTTTTTTCTTGATAACAGCTCATTTGCTGGTGTTATGTTTCATGTTTTTTTTTGCATATGTACAGAAAAACGTCATGCGAATAAAATAATAATAGTGTGGTGTGTGTTGTGGTCATTTGCATTTTGTGTTCACTGCAACTGAGAGGGTTTCGTTGATTGTGTCGAATGGTTATTTATTTGAGAGATTATTTTGATGGCATTTGATTCATTCACTCGGACGAGTTGAATCCTCGACGTGCGTACGATGACCGCATTGAATTTCAGCAATTCAGCGATGCCTCCACCATCGAAACGATTGAAAACAGATGTCGATGAGGATGACGCATCGGATGCGCACAAAAAATTAATCATCATTTTAGAAAAATGTTCATTAGAAAGCGCTAAAGTTTGTTGTTTTCTTATAATGATTTCACTTTTCGAGCAAAGCTTGAATTCTGAAAAAGATTCGTATCTGTTATTTAGTTAGAGGCAAGTGACTGGAGCGAAATTCTTTTTTCTGAGGCATATTCTGAATAGATTAGTCGGGCTGAACTACAGTGGTGGTGCCTTTCCGATTGGGTTTGAAGCGAATTCAGCATTCTTTCTAGAGACATTGTTCGAAACCAGGACGTCTCAATTGTCGATTGGGATAGCGTGACGTTTTGAGCGAATATATTTTCTGTCTTGCGTAAGGGTGGAATTTGGAAAAGTTAATGAAAGCTTAGATTGAGGTGTTATCTCACAGTTTACATTCGAAGCTGAAATTCGGGGTCGGGATATCAGAATGTATGGAGTTGTTGAGTTATGTGCACGATGAACTGTGGTAACGTCACATGCGTTTTCAGGTTGGTAAAGAATACGTGATACTGAGTAGTGATAAACACGCGAATTTTTTGAAGAACCAAAAGAAAGATCCTGCCAACTACAGACCAGATATTTTGCATCAGGTAGGAAATTAAACGAGTATATGACAAGTCGAACCATCTGTATCAATAGAGGTGTTGAAGTTACAAGTGTTCGTTCCGAAGTAATTTCATCGGATTCTAAACGAATCAGCCATCGTCACTGTTGACTTGTATGAATAGATTTTAATAATTTCAAGCTTTCAATAATCTCAATTTTATGCATTTCATTTGTCAATGAAATTACAAAGTTTTTCGTTTCATTTCGTTTGATTTCAGTGTTTATTAATGTTATTGGACAGTCCCTTGAATCGAGCAAATCTTCTACAAATTTTCATCCACACAACGAACAATGTCCTCATCGAAGTCAGTCCACAGACTCGAATTCCGAGAACGTTCGACAGATTTTGTGGATTAATGGGTATCTTAGCTTCTCTTAAGTTTCGGGATCAGATTCATAAATCTCTCCTTTGTTTCCCTGCCATACACTAATTATTACTCTCGCTCGATTTGTTTTTGCCTTGGTAAAACTGGTCTTCATCATGTAAGATACCAGAGAAAAATATTAGAGGATTCTTTTCCAGAAAACTGTGCTTACATCATACAGCATTCGAAGTTGTGTGTGCTTAACGTTTATGAATCGCTGAATTTGCTTTTGATATTCAAAACAATTCAGTCAATCAATCCGGATTTCAGTTCAGCTGCTGCATAAGCTGTCGATTCGTGCGGCGGATAGTTCTGCTAAATTACTGAAAGTGATACGAAATCCAGTGAGTGTGCATTTGCCAGTTGGCTGTCGTAAGATTCTCACTTCATTTCAAGCGAACGCGTTGATCAAATGTAGTGAAATCGCAAAAACGGGTGACAATCGAGCTGTTGCAATCGTTGTTGGTGGATTTGCACGAGGCAAAGTAAGTACCTTCTCTGAACTGCATATATCATCCATTTCTCCTTTAATTCAGGTGGCTTTAGGGTTAGTTGATAGATTCACTGGATGGTCAGACATGTTTGGATGTGGTAACCTTTGAACTATTTCCCGTTTGCTTTTCACAGTCGAAATTCTTAACGGACATTCATTTGAAATCATCGTTAGTCGCAGATGGATACACATATTCCAGTCATCTCAGACCACTGTTTAAATTTTCAATATTGGATGATTGTGGATACTAATGTATCCGAATATATTGTTGAAAGCTTTTCGATATTGGAGTTTTGTTCTGTCCGATTCAGTGAATTTTAGTCAGGGTTTTTGGTTTCGTCAGATGTTAAAGATCTTTACTGGCTTATATCTTCGAATTTTTTCGGCCCCGAAGTCGAGATTCCTCGAGAGGAAGAAGTAGGGTCAGTGGCCTTGAAGGTCTCATAGACACTCGAGGGTCCCTGACCCGTGGGTGTTCAGGAGATAATTGCCAAGGAGCAGTTGAAAGGAACTATTACTCCGGATAATAATTGTCCACCGAGCAATTTTGCAAAGGGAGTGGCGGAGGGAGGGGGGGAGGTTGGGCAGTTGTCTTGAGTTTTCCGGATATCTTTCTGATGTTGCTTCCTGATTAAGAATGCCTTCTGATATGGCAGTGCCTGCGATGAGATGCTGATGATCTGAAGAGTCGTAACATCATTAATATTCTCCCATTACGGCAGTTTCTTTTGGTTTGTCGTCAATTAATATTTCAAATTATAATATTAAAATTCACTTTTATTGTGTTTTCAATTTTTGAGGTGAACGTTGACTATACAGAAGAAGAGATCAAGATCAGTAACTTCCCGCTGAGTGCAGCGTTGACGTGTGCAAAATTAACGAGTGGATTTGAAGAGGCATGGGGCGTTGAACAATGATTTAATGAATGATGCATGCACTTTGCTTTTGAATGACGTTGTTTTGATGATGATTGCATTGCAATTAATTGCACTCTTTAAACTATTCTCAAAATTCATTTCACAATTTATTTAAGTATTTCAGTAATGAATCGCTGATAATTTTTCAGAAAAGCGCTAACAAAAGTTGTGTTCCTTGTTGAATTGCTACAAATCAGTTCACTAGTTTTAATTGCATGACAATTTGAGAGTTTATTTAAGTTACGCAAATGCAGAAATCACATACGAACTTTCATGCTTACCTACTTTTTAGACATTCGCTGCTTAGATCTGATCATCCCATATGAGATTTTCTACCTTAAAATTTCTCTACGATTGCGAAAAATTTTCTCCGATTCAAGTTTATGACAGTTATTAACTGTTGACTGGCCCGGCTATTCATTTGAAGTAAAAGATAACAATATCTGTAAACTTTATCGTGTTACAAATTTTTATCTGAGGAGATCATATTATAGTGAGATTAACTTGTTCACTTCCATAAATGTGTTTGTATATTATAAGAATATTCGGATATATTTATAGAGTTTGATTTTTATTGTTGATGATTCGTTGTTGTTATTATTGTTGTTATTGTTGTTTATGTTGTTATCGTTAATCGACTTTTGTAATTTTCATTGGAATAAATATCCGCTCAGGTTTGTATTGAATAATTACTCTCCTTAGCAGTAGTTTATGGGTTGTGTTGGAGTCCGTCAATTCCATATTTTATGTTTCAGTTTTTACAGAGACAAATGAGGATGTTATATAAGTCGCTAGAACGTAAGATTTGAACAGAAGAATTTCGTAATTGAGAAACTGTTTGCATTATCTTGGAGGGTCGAACAGCTGCACTGATTCAGTTCACTTCTACAGGCAACAACCCGATGGTTTACAGAAATTCGAGTAGTTAATCTGATCTTTCGATGGGGTTAAAAGTGGGGCTTGCTGGCTCCACATCCTTTTCGCGACTATAAGTCTGAAGCAGTCCTCGTAAACTGTATTCCACCTTTTCCTACTGGTCTAAAGTGTCAATAATTTTAAACAAATTCCACATTCTAAGGTCAGCTGAAACGCATTTCCTAGATTGCCTTTTGATGTTGATGTCGCAAACATCGGTAATATTCAATAAGTTAGACTACAAGCTAGCTCAGTGATACTTCCAATCACATACGTGCAATCAGTCGCTTATCATTTAAGTACAGATTGACGTCGGTAATTGCATTGTTTTCTGGAAGGTTTCGATGAAAAAATTTGTATTTCATTACAATTTGACGGCAATGTTTGAACGAATGAAGAGAATTTAATTTTTGCTTTAGAAAACAACACGATTCAAATATGAGAAATGTACTTTAGAGGTGTTCTGATGTTAGAGCGCACTGAAAACAGAAAACAGTTGAATGTATTAAGCAGACTTCAGTTCGTCATGAACGCTATCATCCCTTTCAGTGTTCGAGGACGGTCGACAACTTTCGAATTGAAATTTGTGAAGTAATTTGTCAGCTGATCGGAATTGCTGGCGATAACTTTAGTGTGTTCTGTTTGCGTTGAGCGTAAACAAAAATATTTGGTATTTACCTACACTCACTTTCAGTGTTCATCACATCAGCTGGTATAATATATTCGGAGCCTTGACCCCGAATAAGACGCTTTAAGATTACCATTTCTATTAGATGTTCGAGACTTTTCAACTGAATTTGATAATAGCGCCATCATGCTAGTGTGATGATGTTCATGTAGCGGTACTGTGGTGCTCATGCATCATAACAGATTGCACATGTGAATTTTGACGATAGAATATGACGCCATTTTTTGAATGTTGATAAAGAGTTTGTTTGATTGATTGATTGACTGATGAATTGGAAGTTTGTTGAAATTTTTGTTGGAGGTTCGTATTAAATTCGTTTTATTGAATCTTAAACGATTATGTGCAATATACTCTGTTCCGGATGAGCAGCAATCTTGCAATACAGAGAGCTTTTTGTAATCAGCTCAGTGAATTGGAACACTCGGTGAACGCACTGAAACAATCAATCTCGAACGCGCACATTCAGTGCTATCTAATAGAGCAGAAACAAAAATTGAGATTGATGAACCCTCTACGTTTCGTTTCACCTGGCTTTGCATTCGGATATTCATCCTGAACTGGCTCACTTACTTCATTAACGCATTTTTGCATCATAACCGTCGTAACAGATCACAACACAAATATTCCAAGTTGATTCTATCATCCAAATGTTATCTGCAAATGTCTGATGTTGAATGATGCAAGTATGTTAAATTTGTGAATGAAGTATTTCAAAACGAAATTTCGAATACTTCGTGTCGCAGTTATTTGTGATGAACAATAGAGCAGTTTCGAACGAAGGGACGAATATTGATGTATTGTTAAGACATTAAAGAGCGTGTAGAAAGCTGTTTGGTTATATATGTGATTTATGATTTTCTGAATTAATTTTTCAACGTGGTGTTACGTATCACATTAATGTTATTATGCGATCAGTGGATTGCGACATAATTTGTGTAGCAAATAGAATTTATTGATCCAATTGAAGAACGATTTTCTAGCTTTGTTCGTCAGGAAACACGCTGCTTATTCATGTCGAAAGCGTTGTTGTTTTTTTTTTAATTTCACAGAAGACGCATATCCAATCGAAGCTAACGGTAGCATCATCTGTTCGTCTTCCTCTGTTTTTTTAAACTACACTGATGTTCATCTATAGAGTTTATTCATTAGGAGAGTTCAGTCAGTTCTAATGCACTCGAATAAGTGAACATTTTAATGTGAAAAATCCATAATTAGCTTCATAAATACCGCCCTATCAGGGGACGTTTGAAAATTTCGATAGTACGCAGAAGTGATTTGAAAATGTTGTACTCGTCTGTAAGGTATATGTTTCATCATAATAATTCGAAACTTTTTGTTGTTTCTTAAAGAGTAGTTATTTCGAAAGTGTACTTCGAAACCATCAAAGTATTTTGAGATTGCACACTAAATATCTGATAAGTTATTGATGAAACCTAATCAACGAATTTGATTTCGAGTGCTCATCCTATGAGAACACACCGTTGTGATTGTGATAATGATACGAAAAGTATTTATTGTTATGAGCGTTTGTTCGTATATTTTAAATTTATTTCATTTGTATCCATTGAAAACCTTCAACTGGTTTCTATCAGCAGTTTTCATTCACACGTTTCCGTCTAATCAATAATTTTAGTTGTTTTCATCCGCATTTTTCTCTTATCATTCACTAGGCACATCCTGTTTCATTTGAGCCACTTTTTATGTTCTTGAATCCTTTTCATGTTCTTAATTCGAATGCTAAGTTTGTTCATCAATTGTTTATTAAGATTAAGACTTGATTTGAATGATCAGTTCTCAGCAAACTACGTGCTTCAATCAAAATCAGCTAGCTATTTGGTTTCTTTGAATTATTTTCGTGTTCGCAATGGTTCATTAAGAACATTTGTTTATTAAATCTGTTCCACACAAAACCAGACAATTACATGAATGAACGTTTCGAATCGTTTCTTCAGCAACAACAATACCTCAGTGATAATTCTCGCAGCACCACTTTTTTTGTACTCATTAACAATAAGTTTGTATTTGCACAATGAAAAGTACATATTAAGTGAGCTTATTCGCTCGTTTTTCCCTTTTGGATGTATTAATTAATAGTCACCATCAGCACTGATTGTTCACTGTTCTCTTTTTTCTTGTTTTGTAGCAGTAAGTGATTCAGTTCCCTTCACTGCACTTTATCATTGTGATTTTCGGAATTAAATTCTTCACAGTGACTGAACAGTTTTTTCTCCATACATTTCTAAGTGCTGCACTATATTACATTGGAAAATTTTCATTAGCACTTTTCCAGTTCAGCGCTATCATTTCTAAGCCATTGAAATGTTCTTTGTAAAATGCCATTTTCTATAGAGCGTTTGAGTTGCGCAGCAGTGAAAATCCTTTCAATTGAAGAACAAATCAATTAGCTAAGAATTGTTTTTGTTTGAAACATCGATAACAAATACTATTTGTTCAGCGAACTTTCTCTTTAAATTGAGTCATCATTAAACCATTATTCCATCTTTTTCTTATCAATATTCATTCACACTTTTCGCGTCATTGACGACTGCAGCAGAAATGTTTTTTATGCAACAACTCATTTTATTGAAAAGTTCTTTCAAAATCCAGTCGCTTTCCGTTATCGTTTATTGCAAGTATTCAAACTAAGCTTTAGAATCCTATTGAATAATCGCAAATCAAGCAAACAGTATGAATTCATTGAGTGGGCAATTATTTTGTTGTTTACTTCTTATCAATGTTTCATTATTCGACAATGTTCATGAATAATTCAGTGCAAGTGGATGCTTACATTTTTTGTTGTTGTTTTTGTTTAAATCGATTCATGGATATTGCTTATCTCTTGTGCTCTTCATGAGTTCATGATGTGAACATAACATTCATGATGTCTTTTCCTCTGTTCATGTAAAGGAGTTCATGATGTGAACATTCATGAGTTCATGTAAAGGAGCGACTCTTTTCATCACGGGGTTCTTGTGGTGATTTCCGTTCGCGTCCGGAACTCCAGCGGTGATTTTCGCTGTCTCTGTCTTTTCCCGTCCTCGTTTTCTGATCACGTGCGTCGTTGTTTATATTCGAAGTTTACGTTGAGTTATTAAACGATCACTGCTCACAACTGAAAAGTGATGTTTGGCTGATGATATCACGCGACTTCAAGATGGATATTTCAGAGTCGATGTTCTCCTAGAGAGAGAGCAACAGATCTCTGATCGAAAGCAACTAACAAATTGAATTAGATATTACTCTAACAGCAAATGTCTTTACAGCCGTCAGTTATTCATAATCCGTCAACGAGTGCACAGGAAGTGGTAATTAAATGCTTAATTATTCGTTCCTTAATAATTTATTTCAACCGAAGTCGTTAATGTGTATTCCATGAGTTGAATGCTACAACCCAGAGGCAATGAAAATTTCATTGCTATGATTATAACTTTTTAGTGGTTGGCTTCAGTTAATTAATGATTAAGTGAGTTGCCGACTGTGCTAATCGGATATGATCGGTTTTGAAATGTAGATAATAGAATATAAATATTAATTAAATGAAATTCAAACGTATAATGTATGAATGGCGAAAACCAGTCAATTCGTGGTGATCGAAATAGTGAATTGATTTGATAACAGGTTTATTCGGGTATGGGTACGGGTGGTGTTGTTTAAGTTTTTATTTGTTTTTTTATTTTTTTCAAATAACTTCATTTTTATCACTGATGTCATCAGCGTTCATCAATAATTTTTGAGATATTTGTTCATGAATAAATTATCTATGCCTACTGTTTGAACATTCATCTAAATACTGATTAGTGATTCTTGTGGGCTTTTGCATTCGCGAGAATGTTCTTCGTTGTAATTAAGTGTAGGGTAGTGTATCCATGTAGGCAGACACTTATCAGCAGATGTAACACTTTTTTAAGGACATTTCGCAATTTCAAGCATTTTAAATTATCGCCTTTAAAAAAGTTTAAGCTTCAAAAAATTAAGGCTTTAGAAAAAATTTTAAATTATCGTGTTATCAATGGCATAGTGAAGGAGTGGATCTTCGTACGTTTGAATGCAGTCGACCGAATCGGAGTAGAATTTATTCGAGATTTTGTAATCGTATCGTTTTTGAACGAAAAATAGATTATTATTGAAGAATCTCATTTCAGAATCCATCCACCGACGAGATAATCAGTGAGGATGAAGCGCGTCGAAGGCGAGAACAACTCAACCGACGACCTTCATATCGGTCAGTATTTCTGAAATAATTTATTCGCGTGATTTTTCGAGCTTTATACGAGCTTTTTTTTTTGATTTTGATACGAACTATTCTTCTGATTTCTTTGAAAAGTTTTGTCATTCTTTGCATTACCGTTGGATGGATCTCACTCTTTTTTGGTTCATAAAATTTTCGCATAAATCTTCATAAACATGTTATTACTTTTAAACTGTGTTTGATTGAATCGATTATTCTGATATATACAAATTTTGGAAGTATGTTTGACGTTATTGATTATTCTTATGGTTGTTAATTTTGTCTTATGGATCAGTTTCTATTATACCGCTTTTATCCTTCTTCGCACTATCCTCCATTCAGCACAGGAAATAGCTTCGAAAGTTATTATTTCATCAGTCTTCATCGCGCTCTCGCATTTTAATTTAAAATGATTGAAAGTGATGTGGTTTGCGGAAAAAATGTGAATGCGTATCACTTAAAAAAGAGTAAAATTTCAACGATCCACTGAGACACAATTAGTCAGGGTTTCGGCAGAAGCCTGGATTGTCCGTAAACTTTAGGAATATGTGCCGCAGAAATTCCGTGAATCTTCTTCGTACCCGAAATTCGGAACACATTGATACCGAAAATTGCTCATAATATCAACATTTCTAAATGTATCAGTTAGGTACAAAAATATGGCAGAAATGTGTCTTGAAAAAAAGAATGTTTCTTCGATTTCTCTTATTTAATACGTTTTGAATTAAAGTACCAAATAAACCTGGTTCCGTTCTCTTTGTACTGATTGCTATTTCTAATTCATGAGACATTTCCTTCTAAAGGGAGCTGATTATTGATAACTGGATTCAGTTGGTTTTTCTCGCTGGTTAACTGTTTTTTTCCTCACTCATTGTTCAAAAGAATTTGTTTCACGTCGAAACACTTCACAAGATGAGCAGTCGTTGATCCTTTATATTCTAACTACATCCTTCAACCATCAGTTCTTCATTATCCATTTTGAAAACGTGCATATTATAGTTTAGGAAACTTTTATCATTCATGTAAATATTACCCCAAAACAGATTTTTAGTTTTGTGCATATTCTCTGCAAGCACGTTTTAAAAGTTCATAAAACTGTGATACCTAAACTCGAGAAGCGTGCGTCCTTCACATTTTAAGAGCATGAAATTACTGACAATAAACAGTGCACCTATGTGCGTGTAGGTGTTAACGCATGATTATGTACTTGTCGTAATATCACTCGTATCAAATGACTTGCATACTCCTTTAACTATATGATAAAACATGATCGTGCCGACGAATTTGTATTCATTCCTAGTCGGATGATTTTTCGTGTTTGAGTTCGAATACTTCAGATGTTATTGCAGTGAATGCGTTAATTGATATGTGGTACATATTTGAAATTGATTGGTTGTCATAGTGATTGATTGATATGGTATTAGTTGCAGCTTGTGAAGAAGGTGTATTTTGTTGTGAAATTGAAACACCTACAAACGCTTGCATGCCTTTATCAATACACCGTACTTATCATTTTTTAAATTCATTGTATGACTATTTTTGAAGAGGATTTTTTCTTGATCAGACGAAATTGCGGTGAACAGCTCCAAAAATTCGCCACTGTTGCATTAGTTGATCGCAGTAGCGTTGTTCAACGGAATTTTGTATCTTTCAAACATAATCGCTCTCGACTTGGTTGTTATTTGCAGAATGATCTTAAACATAAAATCAATAAATAATAGTTAAAATTATGAAAAGAGTTAGGATTGTTTAGCTTTCGAAGCTGAAGATATTCAAAGAAATGGTCTAGTAGCTGCAGTTGTGCCCTTTGTAATCGGTTACCTTGATGCATCGGCAACTGTATGAGACAGACGGAGACTGATAAAAAGTGAAGCTTGTATGCAAGCGTTCAATGAAACATGTGGATGGCTCACTTGAAATGACAGTGATTTGAGATTATGAACGGCTGCACGTATCGATTATAATGTCGAATCGTTTGTGATCACTTATTCGGGAAGTACTTTGATGTTAGCCGGTGATAAAAGTTATAGTTTTTTACTCAAACTTTCATCAAGTTCTTTTCTCTGAATGCATATTTCTTCGAAATGAATTCATGTTTTTATTGGGAGTATTATATATGCCGAGGAAAGGTCACTGAAATGAGAGAAATTAGTTCGGATTATTGACAAACTGCTGTTGTATTTGTGCTTCCTAATCAATGTAACGCATCTAGTAATCCGAATCGTAGGTTCAGTTGGTCGAACAATTTTCGAATGTTCACCTTTCGCTACACTGCCGTCGTAAAGGATTCAGATGGTTGTAAATTCATTGAAAGTAATAAATCATATGGAAAGTTCCAGTTGAATGGGAAACAGTTTGAAGGAAATTAGAATTCATTGCGGGCAAAATTTGGTTAATCACCCAATGGAATATTTATAATAGATGATGGAAAGAATGACAAGAAATTGTGAGATTCATCAGCCCACACGAATAGGCAGTATTTTTCATTAAGTTTCAGTCAAATTTCTTCGAATGAGAACAAATTTGTTGATATATTCGGAGCGTATTTATGAATTTGTGAACGATATGATATCTACTCAAGATTCGTTCATCTCGAATTCAGTCGTTCAGCTTATTAGAAATAGATGAAACCTAATTGAATCATTGAGTGTTGTTCACGATGCTTGATTCATCAAAAATTATCTTCAAACAACAAAAAAGTAACGCTGATTTGATATGTAATACGAATGTTATTAGTATGACATTTTTTATTGATTCACCGTCAGAAGCGTTGCCTTATTATTCATGCTTTATTACATAGAGCGTTACATTCAATACGAATCTGATCAAATTTCACTGTTTGTCGCTTTTTTTCGCTTGCGAAACGTTATTCATTACAATGCATTACCAACATAATATTCATAACACATTTTCATATTTTACCATAAAGTTAGAATGCATATGGAAACAGCTGAATGATATCATACGAGAGAGCTTCAGTTCGCCTTCGCTTTGAATTATTAATCGCCCTGCTTTATTGCGGTCGACTGTATTCAACAGCAGAAAACGCAGATGCATTTCATAAAAATTATTATTATCAATAATATTTTGCACAATATCACTGGGGAGGGGAATAGATTCAATTCGGTTTTGATTTAAACACTTCCCTACCCCGCTCTCTCCCATCAGCGCTATGATTATTTCGTTAACGAAATTCAGAATATATTCATTTGCGATGTTTTGAAGAAATTCAAATTCAGCAATCAGAAAACATACGATATTCAACCAAATACAAGACTCCTCGAATAATTGCCAGTTCCACTATTAAATCCTCCGTTCAAGATTTGAATATCCACTAGTATTCGATCAAACAGTATCTACCCACGCATTTTATGTTCCAGTATCACGATTTTAGTCAAAGCTTACAATGAGGGAATTTTAGGTACTCCGTTGGCATAAATGAACATTCTTCCTACTCTCCCTCATTGATCTAAAGGATTACTATTAACTGTTCGTTGCATTAAAAATAGTTTCCAGACTTAGTGGTGCCATATTTGGCAGTCAGTAGAAATGAGTAATGAATACAGCTAACGACCTTTTGTCGCACAAAAACATCCTTAGTCTTATGAATGTCACCAGCAGATAAGTATGCATATTTAGAAATCACGTTGAACGTCATTGAGTTGCATTATGAAGATGGCGGTATTGCGCATGCATTATAAAGATAATCTTCACCGAACTTGTCTCTCGAAAATAACGATTGTTACGTCAATGTTCCGAGTGCAGAATAAAACGATCGGTGGATGTTATTTGACAACGCATAATGTGTTGACCATCTAAACTGATAGTCATTTTTGATATTGTCATCTTTAATATTTCATTGATTTCGTTTTCAGTAATGCTCTGATTTTCCCGTTATGAAGTAATATTATTGCTGTTGTTTCTCTTTTCATTATCATCATTATTTAGTTTGTTTGAATGACAAACCATTGGAAATAATTAAAATCTTAAATGGGAATTCAGTTTGTATATATGACATTATGAGTGTATCTTGATATTTATTCATCATATTGGGTATACTTTTCTATTCTGCTCTAACTGTTTTCTTTCGTATTGTTGTTATTTACTATTGTTTTTATCATTATTATCATGGTTAGTATTATTATCATTATCGATGAAAACCTTTGATAAAGTCCGTCTAATTGTCAGCTCTAACAGCTTTGTTTTAACGCTCGGCTATAAGCCTCAGTATAGGCATGAGTCAAAGCTTGAGTATGAATCAAGCATGTGAATCAGAATCGAATTCCAGTGATTTCGGCTGGGTATCGTTTGGCTATTATCATTGTCATATTTTTAGACGGCTAATAACACGTGACGACGGTTCAGTTCGTTCATTGTGCCTGTAACAACGACTTCGCTTTACTACTGTCTATTTTCAGTGCACTTTCCTTATTCATTCATTGTTTCATATTTTATCATCTAATTTCAGTGTCTCATTGTGGGTTATTCATTAAACATGAACTAGCATGATTACTTGCTGTTGTTAATTATATCGTATCGTGAATTTGATTTAGATCACGTCTGTTTAATTATGAGCTATTTTAGATTTAGATATAGATAGGTGTATGAACAAAAAGATATAGAAGAAAGTGGATGCCTGGGACGAGCATGGTGGGTGAACGGTCAAGTCATGACAGAACGAAGGTTCACTTGATTGATTCCAAGATGGACGATGAGATTGAAGTTTGAATGTAGTTGAAGAGCATGAGATGAAGTAATGAGATGTGATGAGAAGTGCATTTAAGACGGCCGTAATATTTGAAGTGAATAGGAATTAACATTTATTAAGAAGTGATTTGTTGGTGCACATCTTTTTTGATTAGCATTTCTATTTGTATCCAGTTAGAACTTTTATCACTTTTCATTCGATCAAATTGAGTTTGAAGCGAGCAAGTAATCCTATCAATCAACTCTGATGGTCTGTTGTTGAGTATGAAATGTGGGATGTGCTAATGTGGTGGTGGTGGTGGTATTCCCCGATCTTAGGGCGATAACTTTTCGACAAGTATTCGTGAATCAACTCGGCTCTGGCCAACTAGGGAAAAACAATGCGATTAGCATGTTATATCGTTACGTGCATGACTTAATACACATAAACGATGGTCATTGAACAGAGTACTGGCCAAAAAAATAGAACTACTGTGGTGTATGACGGAGTGAATGAAAGCAGTGTGATGATGAGCATCGAATAACACTATCCTATGAGTAAGATCATTTGTTTACAAATAAAACTGATGTCATCATAATGATGTCCGAACAGCAGGCAGTGCACCGTAAGTTAACCGACCAGTTTTGTCATAAATTAGTCTAATTATAAGTTTATGCCCAGTCGATTGCATTGCCTATCGTCCCCAAACAACCACCATTAGGATTAGCTGTATAGATTAACATGGATAGGTAGGTAGGTAGATTAATTGTATTTGCTTGATTCTTTTGTGGGGAATTCTTTGTGGAGGTACGGATGACGATTTATCCAATAAGTGATGAAACAACGTCGGTTCATGTCAACAATCACTTGTTCATGCCGTAAAGTGCTGGATGATCAGTAGTACTACGCGTGTTTCATTCGATTCATTTCTGATTCGGACATTTGTAATTTACTCTCAGTTCTAATGCTTCTGTGCAAGACATCCAGTCATATATGTGTAAGCAGCAAAGCAACTCTACTAGTTATTTAGTATTCTGAAATCTTATTTTTTTAGACGCACTTCAACAATTTAATCATTATTCCTTACTGCTTTAGATTAATGAGCAATTTTGCTCGAAAATTTCCACAAATTAGCTCGTAATTGCCAGTCTGTTACGCCGATATTTGAGGTCATCTTCACACGTTGTAGCCTAACTACGATGTTGCAGTTCGTGCGTATTATGGCATAGCAAACATCTTTTGGTGTGGAATATTTCAATTGGAGATTTATTTATGCATGCGATGTCTCCACTGAAACAGTGTTATTTATTTTGCATTTTGCGTTGACTTCGTGAAAGATCGAATTGCATTTGTTATTAGTAGCAGTGAAAGTTTTTAGCGACAAACAGAAGACGATATTTAGGTTGAATCTATTAGATAATTTTTATTGACTAATAGACATTATTTGGCTTGCTGTTCGATTTTTGATATGGTTCATTTAGTGAATGTTAGTGATTAAAACAGTTATGAAAATGATTTATGACATTGAATATTATAATGCTTTAAGTGTTGTGTCACATTGTGCGTGCACGTAACTAGCGTACGAATGTGGATAGATGCAGATTTCATTCAGTTTTGATGAAATAGTAATATTTTACGATTTATACCAATCGGAATATTACGGTTCAGTTTCCATTCATCTTATACTTGTTATTCATATTCCACTTCCGTTTGTATTCTCAATCCCATCAACATCGCTCATTTGTTTGTTACGTAAATGATTTCGATATTGAATCGTTCTTAGCGTTACGTCCTTCAGCCTGTCAACTTTTCAATATACTTCCTTATCAATTTCATGCAATGCGTTCCGTTTTCAGTCAGTTTTCGTTTCTTCGGCTTGAATTATTCGAATAAAGTCAAGTCGAGTTTTTATGGTTTGTAAACTCATTTGCCAGCTTACGAACATTAATGTTAAAATGCTGACAATAATAATGTGATACTAATTGTAAGAGTAGCGATACGAGAATTTTTATGAGTAAGACATTGCGATGATGAATCAGATTTAAAATTATATCCATCAAACTGTCGTAATACTAATGATAATAGTAACAATTATTATTATTATTATTATTATTATTATTATTATTATTATTATTATTGTTCATGTTATTTTTATTTATAAATACCTTGAAAGTTAAGTGTTTACGCAGAATTATGTCAGCAGTAAATAATGCAGTATTATTAGTCAAAACTTGTAAACAATCGCAACTGAAATGAAATGATGACATTAGGATTTCATTGAATGAATAATCGAGTAATGAATTATGTGGTGTAATCTGACAATGAGTTATGTTTGTATAGAACGACACTAACAATCATTATGTATTTACCCGAATTTGTTCGTTACACTTACAATTAGCAGTTATTGATCATTTGACGGAACACGTTGGTTGACTCACTGGTGCAATTTGTTAACGCTTCATGTTCATCTCGAACTGAACGTCGCAAATCACTTCACTTATTGTTGTGAGTAATTGATATTGGTCACATTTATGTATTCATTCATTTATTTGTTCAGCTATTCAATATGAACAGAGCCTGTTTATTAGCATCACGGGTATTACTGATTATCACTTTCTACATTCGATCAGCTTGCGATTCGAATCCATCTCTCTCATCCTTTGCCTTCCTTAATCCATCTTCTGGACCTTTGGTTGCCGTTCCCTCACTCGTTTAGCCGAAATTTTCTCCATCTTTAATGTTGTCTTCTTTACCCTCACAAAATTTCTTTCCCACAGTTTTTTTACCAAAATGCTCAATTGTAATGACACCTCTCAGCCATCATTAGTATCTTTTATACGAACACTAGCTGTCCTCCTCTATCATTCTATGTGCAAGTGTTGTCACGTTGTTCGTTGTCATTTCTGTTTGTCATGGCCTAGGTTTGAAATCCATACAGCGTCACGGGTAGGATGAAAGGTTTGAATAAACATTTTTTTGAGTTACACGACAACATTTCAATCCCTAAAAAGAATTCTGTATTCAAAAAACGCTTTTTTTTCTTGTGTCATTCTTCTGACCTCTAGTTCTTTATTGGTAATGAGTTGACTGAGGTAGACGAATCATGTCATTTTCTTGATAACTTCCCGACTATTTGTGATTGGGCTAATGATTGCACGTTATTTTTGATTTTAAACATTCACCTTCACCTCAGTTTGGGTGCTCGCATCGACCAGTTTTCTGAGCGTTGCGCTTGACTGATCGAAACTGTGCGGTATCAGTGTGATCTCGTCGGTAAATCGTAGATTCGACAACAATCTCTCGTCAATATTTATTTTCTTGTCATTCCATTGCGGGTTCTTAAATAATAGTTGCAAATAGTCACTGAACAGGATCGGTGAAGTTGTGATCCCTTGACGGAAATCTCTTTCGTAACTTTCTTCCACGTATATGGTTTATCGATTCAAATTCTTGGTAAATTTGTTGTAGTATTTTGGACGAGTGTACAGAAGTTCTCTGAAGTCATTTTCATGCCGCATTACTTTGGACTGAGTCGAACACTTCCTTCTAATCAACTAGTATTAATATATGTGAATTTTCGATTAGTCATGTTACGGTGTCTATTTGTATTTGGTCAGTGGTTGAACATTGATGACGGAAACTGGCATATGAACTTCATCGATTCGCACATTGGCTATGTTCTGTTGTTCAAGCATTTGTAGATGTTCAGTAGAACGTTTGCTTTTCGTATCGTTTTGTCTTTGAAACGGAACAGGGCGATTGAATGAGTTGAACGTATAGGAATGGAACGGATGGTGTTGGTGAAAGAACGAAACGAAAGAAATAGCATTCTTTGCCCTCTGAAGTCATTTCTGTGATATTTATTCGCATATAATGAATTACGTTGATCATTTCGGTCTTGCAATTTACAATTCGGTCAGCCTTTCAAGCGACTTTACTCCAATCTCATTGCCGTACTGAACAGATGATACGAGCCATGAACACCAGAAGATAGTTGAAAAAATCTGCTCTACATTGGAACGGAACGGAATGCAAAACGATAGCTCTTTACATGGAATGGGATGGGACAGACGAAAAAATTTTTATCCTTGGAACGGAATGTTATAAAATTGAAAAGATATGAACGGAACGAATTGGACAGAATGGCTAAGGAAAAAAGTGAATGAATTTGCAAAAAATGGAATGAAAGCAAACACCGGTTCAATAATCTTGGGGGCATAATTGCGAGTATGTTTGATTCTGTTACTTATGGAGCAGAATCGCTTTTGAAGCTGAGGATTGCCGTGGAATGTGGTTGACCTTTGATTGTGTCGTTGAAGTTGTGGTTAGTGGAAGAATGCGGTTTTCCGGAACCAGTTTAAAACTTTCAAAAATGATGCCATCCATATACATTCGATGAGGTTCAAACTTTCATCTATCTTATCTCTGGAAGATTTCGCTTCTTGATACGGGTTGTAGTACTGTACTTATTTATTGGTGGGGGTTATACTATAACTCAATACTAAGTGTTGAATAGCAGTTGCTAGTTATGCACTGGATGTTACATTTGTTGGGTTTTCGGTATGAGTGGAATGATCAAAAAAACCAATTTATTCGTGTTGTTTATCACGGACACTCTTAAATGACGTCATTCGATAAATTACGCAAGGCTCGGAGACATTTTCGAATAATGTGTGTTCAATAACATTTAATGCATTCGTTCGTTCATTTCGCCATAATTAACGTTTCGATGAAATGTTTTGGAAGCATTTGAGTATGCTTGATAATGCTGTGAAATGATAGCGCAAATTTATTTGACATTTAAGTTGTAACTGTATGTAAAGCGATATGAGGAGTAGATGATTAGTCTTTGGATTGTTCTGTTTTCTTCGAATGTTTGTTATCTGTTTGTTGAAGCATTGTCTGTTCTCTCTTGTGGCGATATTGAGCGTTGTCTGAGGGCAGAAAATGTTTCCAGAGGAAATTGAAATCATCGTATTTTGTATTATTAGATTGTATTTGATGTATTATGCAGTGCATGAACACGCACTAACTGAATGCATTCAAACAACAAGCGAGAGTGGTGCCACTGAGGCTAGAGAGCAAAATGTCAACAGATGAAATGTTTATGCTTACAATTAGGGATCATTAGGGCTTTGTCTTAAGCTCAAGTCTCCACTTACGTTTGGTCTTGTTCTTGTGCTTAGAGCTACGTGCAAACTGCGAAGATTTATTCGTTTAGCGATACATGCTGGTGTTGCAACCCGTATGTCGACACTTCCCAAGAGGTTCCCATCAAGAAAAATGAAAGTTATGCATGTGATGATGTTGCGTTGATAATCAGTGAGTAAGAAACGATAATAAAGCTGGTGAGTGGGCACGAAAAATGAAATTGCGTTGAAGAAAAAAAAGAAGTTGTTCTTTGGAAAAAGGTAGAGTTGAATGAATTTGAGTGTATGAGGAAAAATGCAATAATGTTGAATGAATGTACGTTGAGGAAGAAATTGATGAATAATGTCGAAGAAAGGAGAGGTATTATGGAAGAGTGAATTAGTGGTATCGATGGAAACGGATGTGCGAAGAGGAAGTGGATGTTACGAATATGACGTGATTGCAGCTGATAGCATTTGGGGAATAACTGGTGTAGTCATTGGTTGTAGTTGATAGCTTACGAAAGAATAAATCTGAGATGTGATGAATTGGGTTCGCGTGTAATCGTTACATCTTACAGCCTGTTCAGTGTAGCGAGAAAATTGAAGGTAACGAAAGAAATGAAAGGATTAGAAGAGTTGTTAACAAGCATCATGAATTTCTTACTATGGTGTCTCCTTGTTGTTTTTGTTATAAGTAGATGGAATTTGGAATCATCTAATCGTAAATCACCTAGCAAACGATGGTTTGATCCTTGTGAATCTTGTTGTGAGTGAAACTGTAGTCGTAGTCGAGTTATGGTAGTTCAAAAAAAAGAGTTAGTTCGTCTGAAATTTATAAATGAACCCACGCGATACGGCTATACTATTAATGGTAATAGAAAGCAATGCATGATTTATGTACGTGTTTGTTGTCATCATATTGTTTTCATTGTTATGTGTAAAAGTGAAGTTTGGAGATAAGGAAACGGTTACAAGTGTCAAAAGAAGAGAAAAGATCAAGTGAAAAGAATGTATGAGTAAGTTTAAATTGTACGGATGGTGGATGATGATAGTGGAGGTTTGTAACGTCTGCACATTTTATAAAATGAATGTTTAATCGAAGGGGTTTGCTGGCATCTTGAGGCTTATCTCTGAAATGATGTATGTATGTGGTGAGTGTAAGTATTTGTGGTCTGTGTGTATGTGTGAACTAAAAAGAACTGAATGCCTAAGATTGCTCCTGATGAACGGTGGTGGTGTTTGAGTTGAATAATGCTTACTCAGAGAAATGTGCAATGCTATTTATTTTTATGATATCAGCTCGATACGACGTAATTTTGTTACGTATCGCTTTCGATTACACATCATCACCTGCTCTATTTAACTGGCTGCATTTTTATCGTGACGAAGCATTTTGCTTATATCCATTTTGCTATTAATAATAATAATAATAATAATATTAATAATATTATTATTATTGTAACTAGTATTATTATTATCGTTGTAAGCGGTATTGTTATAATTACTGCTGTGGTTAATATATTGGATGTATTATGATATTGTTTGACATTTCGATTGCTGTTTGATATGTTTATTGTTTAACATTTCGAATGCCCGCTGGAATTTATCGGAATCGTCAACATGCAGGTACTTGCATCATATAACACTGCCTCTATTCTTGCTTACAATCGTTCTCGTTTACAACAATTTTCGTGTTCTGCGGGGGTAATATTTATGTTATGAAGGTATGCTTCTGTGCAAGTTGTTTATTTGTAATGTCTATGACGCGAGGATTTCGTGTTAAAAATGTTTTTGACCGAAGTTGCATTGATGAGATTGATGTCACTATTGTTTTTATTATTGTCATTGTCATAATGAATGGTCAGATGTTTGAGTGTGACGTACGCTTTGGGTCGGTAATGATATGTTGAGTGGATTAAGTATACGTACATAATGAACGGCAATGGGCATTTGACGTTTTGTCATTTGAAGCAGCTCTTTCATCATGAATTATTGTTGTTGTTGATATTTTGTTCATCTTGATGTAAGCAATCTATGCATCAAGTTGCGCTTTGGGATTCGCGGAATAATCAATGATTTTACTGAATCGTCATTCAGACCGTGTTCATTTGATGATAGATCGCAACCATTGAGTAGCTGTTTGTCTCTGTGCTAACACACTGAAATGTCGAATATCATCACATTCTTGAGTATGCAACATCCGCCGTTCCTTGTAATTAATGACATTAGAGTGGAAAATCGTCTGTGTGCATGAAATTTTTCTCGATTATTGATTTAGCGATCGATTTAGACATACCAATATGTAAAAATACTGAAGTATCATCATAAAGATATCGAGAAATATTCTCCATGCAGAATAAGCGCTCGGTTTCGATGATTGCATTTGTAGTGAAATTCGTTTAATAAATATTTTAGACTTTTTTAGATCGAAGTAATTCAGCCACTTTTTTCTTCTATAGCACTCAAAAAATTTTTTAACTTTCACTAATTCACATTTCGAGTATTTTTGAAAATGATATTCTTTTTTTCATTTTTCGTTTGTTGATATTTTGATTCTCATACATTTTTTGATAATATTTTTGGTTTGTTACATCTTTTTCGGATATTGTTACTAATTGATAAAATAATGGTGGCATCAATATAATAATTTGATGAATTGTTTGTTTTTTAAGCGAGAATAAATGGTGCTGGCATGTTATTAGAATATGATGAAATGATGATTTCAGAATGATTCTGAAGGATCTGGAAACGGTTGATAAACAACTGAAGAAGGATCCTGACGAACCGTCGGCGACGCCTATCGTTGTTCAGATATCCGCACAACAGCCACAGCCAAGTAATACCCCAAACGGTATTTTCAACTTAATTCCCCTCTTCATTTTCATGAGCTTCACCTGGGAAACAACGGTTCGAACTGCTTCATTTGCGACACAGTATCCTAATTTTTGCTCTAATTTTGATTCCGGTACGGTTGCCGGTACAATTCCCATTCACTTCAGCAAAAGCCCGCTCCCACTTCGCACTCAAATTTTAAGTTCTAATTTTTGAACGAGCAAAAAGTATCAAGAAGAAAAAATTTATCATCGTTGCAGTTTACAATTTTATCTGCTTTTATTTTTCAAAGTGTATTTTTGAGATTAGTTCCAAATTAATGTTTTAAATCAGCCTCGAATCATTCAATGACTTTGTTTAGGATGAATAATTGAATACTCTGTTTTTTTTGCTTGGACAATAATTTCAATCAAAATTTGAAGTAAATTGATCTTTCATGGGAATAGCTATTTGCGCATACGAATTTTCGATTTTTGTCCTGTGCAGTGAATTAATCACAATAACAGTTTTTTTTTGGAGTTATACACATATCCGAAGAACGACAGTGTTTCACTCTTTAATGCCTGTGTGCAAAACACTAATAATCCGTCATACCATAACGTTTACTTGATTTAATTCACTCCAAGTCTGTTTAATAGCTTCGCCTTTTTGATGTCGGTTTGCGTTTCAGCGACGATTCTGTCGAATCAAATGAACGAACACCGCAATATGCCGTCACGTCTCGAACAGCCTTCTTACATTCCTCCATCTGGTACTTCCTTCTATCTTCCAATCAATTTTTCTTCGTAATCAATTGTTATTCAGTTGTGTCATCGACTTTTATATAAATCTTTATACTGTATATTGTTATTATCTCCAATTAAGTGAAGGTAATCGCTAACTTACGACGATGAATCATAAGTTAGATTTGGTCGTAAGTCTGATCACAGTTATGAACTATCGCAAAATGGTCACACTTCTGTGTTAAGCATATATAAATGTGTTTTTTGTAATGCGTTTTCTCATTGATAATATCTTCATATGAACACTTGACGATTTCAACTGTAGTTGAATAACACATAGCACGCTTTTAATAAATTTTTAAAGATCTCGAATCAATCTAAAGCCTTGGTCTGAACTGCTATTTTTTGTAGAGTAAGACTTCAATCCAAATGTTGGGTAGATACTCTATTTCATGAATGAATCCTTTTTGCTACTTGTGCTTATTTTCATAGAATAATAGTTGTTTATAGCTTTGCAAATGCTATTCTTGTCTGAGATAATAGTGGAGGCAATAGAATATGATAAGTTGAGATCAATTGAAGTTGATTTATGGAACTGTAGGATAGCATTATTTTGAGACTAGGAGTGATGAACATTATCATGACTCGCCGGAGCAGTAAAATTTTAGTCAATTTACGAGTTGAGGGATATCACTGTGATAAAATCGCCCATTTACTCAGTTTAAACGACTAATGTGTCATTGTTATTATCTGGGAAGGGTTTTGCTGAATAAAATTTCCGTTAAAAGATGTTTTTCTTTTGGAAGTCTTCTTCGTAAGTGAAACTGTCATAAGTTGGTGATTACCTGTACCGTAATCGAGCATGTAATATATAATAATCTATTGAAAGGTGTACTCAATTTGAATGTTCAATCAAATGGCGAAGTATCGTTAAATCCTTTAACTGGCATGTCCTCTGTAGCAGCACCACCTACGGCAGCCACTATGATCGGACAATATCCATCACCCGCCTCGAATCCTGCTACTGCTGCTTCGGTCTCCAGAGGTGCGGCCACACCGAAACAGGTATTTTTTGTATGTTTTCACTTATTGCTTTCATATTCATTTACTTTTTTTTTTCATTGTATTTTCTCGATCGATGAGTGCTTGTTTCGCTCTTGTGCGGTAATGAGAATAACAATCCGATCTGGCTCGGTCAATCCGTAGAGTTAGTAGGAAGGTGCATTTCCATTATTATTATTATTATTATTATTATTATTATTATTATTATTATTATTATTATGGCTAAAATCCCGGAGATTAGTGATATGAATTGCAGTCAGTGCAAATATACATAGGTGATGAATCATTCAGGTGATGTGAGACTGTGTACGATATTGTTGCAGCAGCAATTGCAGAGTCGTACATCAGCAGAAAACAGTTTCAGGAACTGGGACCCTCAACGGGCCCTTCATCAGCCTCAGTCGGTGGAATGCTGCCGTTGAATACAGATGTTCTGGGTCTTAAAACGATGACCAACGATGCGCCAACATTTACAGCTGGTAATCAAGGCATGTCACCAGGTATTGATTCCAGTCAATCATTTAATCATGATGATTTTTTCCACTGTCAGTGAAAATAGAAATTTATTCATAATATTCACGATTCACTTTTATTATTTGACGTTTTCAGTCATGTCATATTTTAATGCCTTTGCTGAGCTGAGTGTTTACGAAACTAAATTTCGATAAGTTGGAATTTTGAAAGCATTTTCATTTCGATAATTGTTCGTTGTTATTATTTGAGAATGGCAGACGGGTATGATGTCTGGCTATAATTCGTCACCGTCTCCGTTAGGAATGGCTAGTGCCAGTCGTAACGCTACGGATAACGATGATAGCACTCGGAAGAGGCAAGTCCGGTTGCTCAAAAATCGGTTCGTACTGATTATTTTTACTTTCTAAAAAATGCGCATTCGAATAAGAATATGTATTATCAGTATTACAATGTAATCTCAAAATTGGGTGATTAAATGTTCATGAATATCGAGGGGAATATTCTTCTGATGGCGGCTTAAATGAGAATATATGATGTGAATTGAAAAACGGAGCAAATGTTCAAATTTAGCTCGCTATCATCGCCTTTTTAACCATTTTATGAAATATTAGTCAACTGATTCTTATTCTTACTGAATCGTGTTTTATGGGGCGCTTGGTGGTTATGGTTCAATAAAAGTAATAATATTTTACGATACATACCTTTGTGCTTCGCCGCATTTCGTTCCTTGTCAGAATACTATTATTTTTTTTAGTTGTTACTTTAATTTTTTGGTTGATCTGGTTTTAGCCAAACAACCGTAATATTCGAGCAGTTAGATGCACCAATCTTTTCAATATATTTGTGGTAGAACTGCTCAAGCAGCTGAAAAAAACTGCTAATAAAACTGAATGCTGCATTATTTTGCAGTTTATTTAAGTTATATACTTCGTCTGACAATTATGACTAATCGGAAAATTATTAATCTTTGCGAATGTAGGCATAACTGATTAGAGTGGAATTTTTTGATCACTGATAAAAGTAGTATTATAAAAGTAGTGATCAATGATACGAACAGTGGTGATGAAAGTAGTGATCAATGATACGAACAGTGGTGATGAAAGTAGTGATCACTTTGATGATAGATAATTCATGTGAACTAGTCACGCATTCGATGGATGATGCAAACAATTGTGATAAAAGTAGTGTTATTATTATTTTCATTTATTTGAAAAAGTAATTGAATAATTTTTAGGGAAGCAGCAAAGGAATGTAGGCGGAAGAAGAAGGAATACGTGAAATGTTTAGAAAATCGGGTTGCAGTTCTAGAGAATCAAAATAAAGCGTTGATCGAAGAGCTGAAAACACTGAAAGAACTCTATTGCAGGAAAGAGAAAACTGAATTGTGAAGGTGGATGATTTGCGCTGTGAGCACTACACTAAATTTATTCATCAGCGATATTTCTTATCATTCAGATACTTAGTGTTAAGGTAATTTTATTCATTCCTTCTTCGCGACAGGAATGCACGTGTAAATGAACTGTAAGAATGCTTCTCGCTTCGAGAAGCTAGCAGGTAGAAGATGTGGAACGAGAGCGTTCTGCAAGAGTTACTTTGGTTTAACAATAAATTTTTCGCGACATTCGAGTGACAGGAACGTAATTAGTTGCGAGTTTGATTTTTTTTTTAAATTATAACATCAGACATGAAGATTTTCGCGAAGGAAAAAGGATGTTATGTGCCTGACATGAAATAATGAACGGTCTATAAGCATGGACATAGAGGAAAGTAGGTAGAATCGACTATCAGATAAGTCACGAATCACTGTTCTTTTAGTAGTTCAAATTGCAAGTACCAATTTGGTGTAGTGCTCTCGATTGATAAGTAATTTTTATTGTAATGAAGATTGTCTCTTATTGATTGTTGTTTAGTTGGAATGCGATGCTTTTTCTTAATGTGCGTTCGCTGTGAGTTCGTCTATGTGCTGTAATGTCTATCTGTAATACTTCGTTTCACAACATTTTCACTCTTCACTCGGTCCAAAGTAATTTTTTCACCTTATCTGAAAATGTAGATTACTGCGCTTAAAGCGCATTCATCTATCAAATACAATTGAAAAAAAGAGAAAGATATCTGTTAACTGTTCATGAAAATAAGACGAAAAAGATTCAAGATGCCATTACTCTCAGGATTTTCGGTAACTCAGCAGTTTTCTTTCATCAGGAATATTGATATGACCGAGTGCTACATTTTCGTCTGATGTTTCGAAAAAATGGCGTAGTCCAGAAACTGGAGAAGAGTTTCATTCTCAACTATGAGTGATTCTTCGATAAGTTGTGAAGTTCAGTGCTTATAACATACGAGTTGGTAATAATAATGACAATAACAATACTCATTTTTTTACCCAAATGCTAGGTTTTTGTCATTGGTTAATGCTTCAACTCATTCTAAGAACTGTAACAATGGTAATTAGATGGGAGACAATCGATAGTTTTAGAAACGAGATAAGTAAACGTCAATTGATCAGTTTCAAAGTTATTTTGTAGCAGCCAACAGATGGTATTTCATCTGCAAATGTTTCTCCTCAATTGGAAATTGAGAAGACTAAGAAACGTTTTTACACTCAAATGTATAGTTTTATTGAATATTCAATTGTCATGATTTTCATATTGATATACATACATATGTAATATTTGTTATTAAATGAAAAATCATGGTTCATTCATATTTTGTTAGCATATAAATGATTCGCAATACCTCGGAATGTTAGATTTTAGGTGCACATTTCTCTAAACATTTATAGTCTATGTTCCAATTTTGGTTTGATATCAGTGTGAGATAGTTGTCTTGCTATATTGACGGTATGTGATAATTTAGGTACTTTTAGCAGTTCATCGGAATTTCGAATTTTAGTTTTTGAATCGGATTATAATCTATTCTCGTGGCAGTTATTATATATAGAGAAGATCTGAGTGGAATGAAAGCATTAGAATTTTAATAGAGGCATTATTCGTTCGACAGAAAGCGATCCTTCATAACGGTGATGCATTCAAAGAGTTCAGTGCAGTACTCGTCATTAGGATGTTAAATGGGATGCAATTTGGTTGTTCAGTGAATAGGTTGAAATTTTGCTGTTAGCGTGAGCGTACGATGGGTGTAATTCGTTTATGTGATGCGCATTGCTTACAATTGATTTTTACATTTCTTATTTTTGGCTATTTTCAATGAAAATATCAAGTATGAATTCGTTGTGAAGTAATCAAGTCGTGTAATATTAACATATTCTGTCCAGTTAGTAATGAATAGAGGAAAAGTTTTTGTGTTTTTGTGTCTTCTCTTTTTCTTCTTCTGTCCCTCTTTAAACTTTTGCCCATCAAATTGTCACAATTATTGAAAGAAAGATTATTGCGCGAATTTCTTTCATCCTCTATGGAATAATTATTTAATTCGTTTCATAGAAATTCACATTCATTGTTTCTTCGATCTATTCGAACAAAAATGTCGTATTGTAACAACGGACTTTGGTGGTGTTCATGGATGATCTGTAGACTTTTTTGATTGATCCAACTTAATAGAGTATATGGTGGATTTCGTTATAAACTCACAAATTAGTATTAGCAGTGAAGTGAAAGTTGTTAATTTAGGGAATGAGCTGGAAGAAATCTGCGCAGGTTTGTTTCGTTTTCCAGAAATGCTTCGTTTTTTTCGTTTATTCTCTCATTTTTGGCTTTATGGTAGTAACGGTAATTCTAATTGACATTGTTACTATTATTATTGTTCGGTGATAATGAAGATGAATTTGTTAGAAAACGAAGCAAAATTGTTCGTATTCGTTCTGTCATTTTCTGTCTGTGTTTGTTCATCAATTCTGGTCATTTGTATTCGAACGTTTGTCATATCATTCATTTACTATTGAAAACAATCGGATGATTAAAATTTCATGTCTCGGAAACAACAGCAACATCAAATGAAATGTATGTTTTGCTGTAAAAGCTTTTACTTATTCTTCGTTTTTTTTTTGTTTTGGGAAATTTACATTTTAACGTTTTAGCCTTGCTTATTAACTGTAGATTGAATTGAATTGTTTTATTTCAATGCGACGATAATTTGTTGTATTGGAATCATTTTATTTACCATCTGTTTGAATTCTTTGTTGATTGAATGACATTTTCGTGTGAATCTTTTCATTTCGGTTTCATTATTATCTTCAATGTGATATTCTTCTCTTGATTCCTTCTTACTGTGAAGAAAAACAAAACAGAAAAATTGATTGTCACAATATAAAATATGTGCAAATTTGTTGTCGATTTGAATTTCGAAAATATTTCACATAGAAACTCACACAAAACTCCTCTTTAATGAACTGTTAATTAATCAGTTGTGAATGTATTATATTATAAATTCTCTTGTCAAATTCATCGAATGAATGAGCTAATGAATTTGTTGTTTGCTTTGCAGAGTGTTGAATAAAGTTTCGTTTCATTTTTTGAATGTTTTCATCCGCATATTATTATCTCCCCACCCATCTAATTTCATCCTAAGAACCTTTTCAACGCTTGACTCTTAAACAGGTATCATCTATGAAAGTATGTGATTTGCGGGTGCGATATTTCCAGTTCTTTTTTGAAGGGATTCACCAAAGGTGGGGATGATATGGATTTCTGAAGTTTTCATGGTGGAAAAAGAATTGAATAACTGAGTTCGGTACATATGTTCATTCGAATTATTTTTGTGAATTTGAGGAAGGATTCGTCTAGCTCGGTATATGAGCTCAAAAGGTTTTTTTAAAGAGATCTGTTGAAGGGACAATTTATTAAAGCTACGGAGTTGTTTTAGGAAATGGAAAGTATGCAAGGTAGAGTTTCAGTAAGTCTGATTTAGCAAAATGGTTACACTTAATATTTCAGGTGTAGAATTTAGAAGGTCATTGATTGGAAATTTTCCACGGAAGCATTTTCAGTGAAGAGATAGCTTATAAATTTTGGAATGAGGAGGTTAATAGTGTCTGTGGATTGGTAGAAGATTAATTTTTGGGTTAAAAGAAGAAAATATAACGATTATGAGTTTTCTATGAGTTTCCTCATAGAAAAGATAGTCTTCTTTCCTGTTGGTGATAGTTATTGTAATTAGTCTTTTTACTTATTGTAGAACTTAGAAACTATGCAGTTGAGATAGCTTTAATGGCATAGCTATATCTCGTCAACAAAGCGAAATCGCCCAGCAAAATATACGTTTCTTCTGAATTCAGAGATTCTGCCGGATCGAATGGTGCACAATGGTTGATATGTTACTGAGCAAACTTGAGAGTACGGTAGGTTTGAATGTGGAATAGTGCATAACATTAAGAAAATAACCATACCTCCTCAATTAAGAGGAATTGCTCAACAAACTTATGCTTTCCGTAATGTAGACGTTCCGCTGGATCGGATGGTGTAAATAAATTCATGTGTTCCTAGGTAAACTTGAGATGACGGTGCTCCTGAAGATGACAACTTCGATATTGCAACGTGTATACTGATCAATAGCGAGCGATCAATGTACAATATATCAGTGAGTGTCACTGCGCTAGGAAAGAAAGGTTTTTTGCATTGAATTCGTTGAGATGGAAAAGATTCGTGAAAAACATGTCAGGCTATTCGGCTACATTTTCGTACATTTCAGAAGGAAGAATATCGTTCAGCCTCCAATTCTTTATTCAATGTCTGCATCTATTCTCTTATTGTAACGACTTTACGCACTTGTCGTTAATCTTTTAATCTCAAACTTGGGTAATTAAACCATAGCCATAGCATTCATAGGAAAATATAATCGATAATGATAACAACGTAAACAACGACATTCATAATGACAACAGTGTTATACTAACAGTAATAATAACATTATTAATGATAACAACACCTCGCGATAATATCTCTTAAATTCAAAATTTCCAATTACTTATTACTCATTTCGAATTAATCTTAACTGTTATCAATATTGTGACCTTAACTATTAATATCATTAGTTATCTTAACTATTAGTAATAAATATAACTTAACTATTAGTAATACGGCTCACAATAATCTACAACGATACAGATAAACCGTACAGAACAAGAAATGTGGGATGAATGATTCGCCATTCTTACTTTCGATATTCATATTCTCATGTTGTTCTTATTCGTTTCTATTAATAATCCTTATTATGACGACTTATATCTGATGCCCTTCTTATCGCATTTCCTATCTTGCCTTTGTTCAGTCTCCTTATGGTAACGTTGTAAATTCATGAATCATTTTCTTTTCGTATTTTAAACTCTTTTCCTTTTCGTGATTATCTAATCACGACACTTATGTAATGCTGCAGACAACTCACCCAGAAGTGTTTTTAAACAAATCAAAACTCAAAACCAGAATTATGTACAGCGCTGATGGGTTGAAGTAGGTCTAGGTGGTTTCCCTAGCATATTGTTTGGCATTTTATATCCGAACATCTTGTCCCGTCTGTCCTGGATCGTCTTAAGCAGCGAAAAAAATCTGTTCGCGTTTTATAATAAGGGAAAAGAGGACACCGTGGCAAATCGCAGGGTCAATTGTGTTCACTCTTAATCTGATGTGTTAGCCATAGCGTGAGCTTGAGGATGAGTTGATGTCAATACCTAAATGAACATTTGATTGAAGCAGATAGAACTGAATTGCACATGGTTAATTAAATTCAACTGTGAACAAGCATAGTAGACAAAATGTGATTCGCATCCATGGACTTTTCGTTTATCATTGAGACGTTGAAAAATTCCAGAAACTTCAAATTTCGAGTTAGTAGCGAAATCGAACTATCGACGACGTTTAATTTCGTGTAGTTTTATTTTGTTTTGATGCTTTCATACACAACACTTAGGTACCATGAACAGTTATCAAAGTTGCATAATTAAAAATTACTGATGATGTTTCTATCTCCCAATGTTTCAAGAGAATACAATGACTTCAAGATTGAAAACTTTGTAATTAAATACATATTCAGTTAATTGTTAGAGGTATTTATATTAATGTGTTCGAGAATCCTTGCAATCAAACACGTTTAACTGGAATAATTTGAAATAACTAAATAAGTTAGTCAGTCGTCACAATAACGATGACATTCGCGAACTCGGTTCAAGCTGCTGATTAAAGAAAATCAAAACTGAAACCAGATCAGTGATCACAGAAGGACTCTCGACATTACTTGTCTTTGGTTTGTCTCCACTTCGTAAACTCCAACTGTCATCAATGAAAGTATCGATGCAACACGCAACATCAACTAGCGAAAATTCAGATCAGCCTACTGGATTATTCGTTTACGTTTTGATTGCATTTATTTGCACATTTGTTGATTGTTTGAGCGATAAGTGTTATCCAAGCGTGATTTATATTTCATTTCATGTTTTTTCCACGACCGTTATCGATAATAAGAATAGCAACAAGACCGAGCAGAAATTATTGCTCATTTCCACTCACCGAGTATACATGGATTTATTAGTTATCGCACGTTGTTACTGTTACTGCTACCGTGAACATTGTCGTCATCAGCATTCTATTCAATTTCATGTATTCTGACGTGCGTAATTAATAATAAATGAGATCTCTTATTTTTTACGAGAAATGTGTTCTTTTGAATCCAAACATAGTTCCTTGAAGAAAACTGCTGAAGCAAGCTGTCCATCACCGCTGATAAAGAGGAACTAGACGCGTTATTTGCTCTTGGTAACTTCATTGGTCAAAATCTGACTTTGATTGAAGCAATCAAAATCACCAACGATGATATGTACAGGTCATCTAATAATAGACTAAGAGATGAACATCCCCAAGATCTTCTGAACGGGTGGGTGTAACGATCTTGCACGCGCATTAGGCAAAATTCCCATTAGGCAAACATCTGTTAGGCAAAGTGTCTTTAGATGAAATTTTAGGCAAAACGTTTTCAGGCAGATTGACCGGTCACGGAGAAAAACGTGTGGAAATTTCAGATAATACAAAACGTGTAGTTCAGCAGTGTCCTAGCAGTAGAGCAAATGATCAATATTGCTCGGTAATGATACTCGAAAGGGAAAGCTGAAACTGAGAATGTAGTAATTTGTTTTAAAAATCGAATTGAAAAGTTGACAAATTAAAAATCGTGTTTAAAAAAAATAAAGAATTATCACGAGTGCTTTGAACGACCAGCAAAATGTTAGCTGCATTAGCAAGAAAGCCTTTTTTCACGCACCACCGGGATTATCCGTACACTCCCAAAAGCGGATTAAAAGTATTTAAAAATTTATTTACAAAATTGTTAATTTACAAACAAATCACTGAGTCATCGAGAGAAGAATGACAAGAATAAAATTATCGTGTAATGAGGAGTAATAGAACAAAAATGCATGGTGTGATTATCACGATTTTTGCTCCTTCATCGATAACAGTTCTTTCACGCACGATCAGAACTGTTCACTTGCTGTTTCCCTCTATAAGCAGGTTCGAGTCATATTTGATTAATACTGATCAGCCTTCATTTTTTTAGTCGCTTGGGGCATCTTAAGAAATTGACTCCACGGTAATTTTAATACTCGCGACAGTGTGCCTACTACTGTCTGCAATTTTTTCGATCTCCAATTTCGATAGCCAGGAAACCGATTGGTTATTCGATCAAGATATGAATCATTCAAAATGAAAGAAATTAAAATTGCAGTTGAGGAAATCAGCAGTAATTAAAACAATCAGTTGAGATGTTTACCAAGAGAGGTACTTTGAGCGCAACCGGTCTCAGTTGTTTTGCATTCCTCACAATTTTTTCTTTATTTGCAATAATTCTAACTATCTCATGGCTATCAATTAATACGTTTTATGGATTTCGCCCATCTGCATCCACTTGGATGAATGCATCGAACGTTGCCGAAAGAGGTTAGTTGTCTCCAATGCTACCGTAATCATACTGGAAGTACGTTGCGTGTCACTCACACACGAGAAACATTTCTTGATGAAATACTAACACTGTTGAGGTGTTATCTAAAGTACTGGTGTTTTGGTGCCGTGCATGAGCTCTGAGCAAACTTTCATTGTAACAGTTGACGAATAATGCTTTCTTTTAGGTGAGCATGTAGTCAGAATGACGAGAGCATGCATCGTGCTTCAATGATGTGCTAATTCAAAGATTCAAATATAGAATAGTGGCATATTACTGTATTTCAGCTGGCAATGAGTGTTTTCTTCTCCAGTTAGACCCTTGGGATGAATGGATGATGAAATTTGTACGTAAAAGCTACCATGTTACCGAAAGTGAACGTGTGGTAAAACCGAGTACGCTAAAAAAAATCTTACATCTATCGTAATACTCTTACATCGGGTGGAAATATTTAATTAAAAACGATTTTTCACCACTGATGACAAAATTCAAAAAGTCAATTCAGTCCCAGCTCCAGCTCCACGTTGGCTCTATGCTTTTTAGAATTTCAGCTCCGCCTCCAGCTTTGTATCTTTGAATTTCCAGCTCCGATTCCAGTTTCATCTCTAATATTCATTGCTCCTCTTAGTTGAAGCGACTGTGAGGAGTCTATATATTAACACTGATTACATTGCGATCAAAACAGCAGGAAAGAGATTTAAAACAATGCTGACCTGAAAGTGGGTAGGTAAAAAATTGTCGACGAACACTTCCTTATCTAGAAAAGTGACGATCCCAGTTGTTACATTCCAAACAACGAGTTATTCAATCTAAACATCTCCGTACAGGGTCAGGATGAAGCGGTACCTGGTCAATCTGTCTAAAGACATTTCGTCTGACGACAGTTTGTTTAACGGATAGTTTGCCTAACGGACAGTTTGCTTAACGGACAGTTTGTTTAACGGATAGTTTGCCTAACGGACAGTTTGTTTAACGGACAGTTTGCCTAACGGACAGTTTGTTTAACGGACAGTTTGCCTAACGGACAGTTTGTTTAACGGACAGTTTGCCTAATGGACAGTCCGTCTAATGCACCGCCTAATGAGCGTGCAATATTGTCAGACACAACCGTTCAGAACATGTTGGGAATATTGATCTCATCACTATCATTAGAACACCTCTACATATCGAATTGCATGATTTTGATGGATTCAATCAAAGTCAAGTTTTGACCAATGCATTTACCAAGAGCAAACAACGCGTCTAGTTTATCCTTATCACTTCAGCAGTCTCCTTCAAGGAACTATGTTCTGATGTATACACGACACATTTCCCATATTTATTATTATCGTTGTGGTTATTTTTATTGATATTATTGCCATTATTATTATAACTACCATTATTTGTCATCACCTTCATTGTGGCTACCTTTATTATTGTCATTGATGTTGTCATAGTCTTTACTGCTGTTGGTCTCAATATTTTGCTTATTATTACTTTCATTTTTTTACTGTTGCTATTACCATTTTTACTGTTTTTACGATTATTTTATTGCATGTCATTCACAGACCTACTGAGTCGCTCATGAGGGAATTCAAATTTCCCGTAGAGAATTCAAATCTCTCACCTCACATTGAGCATCCAGATATACCTATCATCCAAGCTACATGGTACATCCCCCATCCCAACTCATTTCACCAAGTAACATCGGTGCTTACAGAAATGGCCAAGTTCGCACGCCTATTTCTCAGTTTGGAGCGAAACTCAGTTTTTGCATTTGGCAACACAGAAAGAATCCAGACCCTCTTCCTTTCTGCTTGCACGAAGCTTACTTAATCTCAGGTTTACGCTTGCGCAGTTCTGTGGAACCAATGTTAGAGAAAGTCCTCACTAACCCAATCCAACTTAAGCCTCGCGAACTCTCATATTAGCCTCACGATTCTTTGAATACTTATTAGTTAAATTTGCAATCCCAATCAAAGTCACATCAATCTAGCTTGAAGCCACTCACTGCTACGTTGTTCCCAATGCTTGGAACATTTATAGTAACCCAAATACGGTCAAATTCACAATCAAAATTGTTGACCACAAACGCAACAGATGAAAACAAAAAGTGATCACTGATCACAACTCAATTTTATTCCATTTTCCCTAGGTCCGAATGATGGAAGATGTGGTCATTCAACCACGGCTCATTTATTAGTACCCTAATTTGAACGGAAAGAACCTTGGAAGAACAAACCTTAAAACTTTGTTTTAAAACCTTAAAACAAGCAAAAATAAACTTTGCTGCCTTTACCCTTCTTTCTCGTCTGCACTCTTTGGAAAATTTTAAGATGTTCTCGCCTCGCACCCCTCACAATATCCACTACAGCCAGTGTCTGTGGTGTAGATGAATGTACACTATTTGAGTATGTTGTAGCTTTTTTTAAAATACATACGTTGAAGTCCACCTTTATATTCTTTAAACACATGTATGCGTTGAAAATCGCCCTGGCCTACTTTAACGAAATGTTATCTCGCACCCTGAAGGGGTGCGAGCACCCCCGGTTGAGAAACCCTGGCATAGACAGGTCATTTTGATGAGTTCATCAATCAGTTGCTGTTTGTTGTCTTTTACTGAATTTTCGCTGCGACTGATTTTTCATTACTCGATCCATTCAGCTGATTCATTGTGACAGTCAGATTGTTGTCGTTATCAATCGATGTTATCATAGTCAAATTAAATGAAACTGTCCACTGTACGAATAAGTATGACACTGGATCAGCGGAGAACTATCGAGGAACCTCAACTCTAAGAAATGTAATTGGATAATAGATACAAGTCGGATCATAGCCTATCTCAGGCTCACAACATTAATGATATTGGTACACCACTCGGTTTCAAGCAAAACTTTCCTCCGCGAACGGGAATCGAACCCGCGACGTACCAATTACCGGTTGGGGCTGTACCTCTGAGCTACCACGGAGACCGTTCAGTCTCAGCCGAGTGGTTGTGTTAAGATCGCAGTCAGTTCTTCAGTGCACATAATGCGAAACTGATCTGATGAGCGTCAAACGCTACAATCAGAGCAAACTGATCTGTTCGAGATCACGACAACATAAGGAATAATAACAGATAATTGGATAATAGATACAAGCCGGATGTACCAATATCATTAATGTTGTGAGCCTAAGCCAGGCTATGATCCGGCTTGTATCTATTATCCAATTATCTGTTATTATTCTTCGCACAATATTAACCTCTGATCAACACAATATTAACCTCTGATCATCGTAGATAGATTATTTCAATGTGTAACTTATCATCGACGGATTGTGAACATCCACGTATATCATTAAAAAACCATAAAAGATGCGACCACTGGCTACATACCGCATATCATTAATATTAGTCCAACCGTTACCAAAATACACTATAACTGATAACATCTCCGAATTACTCTTGCAGCAGCTCATTCACAGGCCTGCTGAGTCGCTCGTAAGCCTAATCATACTCTACGGCATCGGAACTCAAATTTCTCACCTCACATTGAGCATCCAAATATACCTAGCGTCGAAGCTACATGGTACCTCCCCCGTTCCTATTTGCGTTTTATCAAGTAACATCCATGCTTACAGAAATGATCAAGTTCGCAAGTCTATTTCTCAGTTTGGAGCGAAACTCACTTTTTGCATTTGGGAACACATAAAGAAGCTAGACCCTCTTCCTCTCTGCTTGCACGAAGCCTACCTAATCTCAGAATTCCGCTTGCGCAGTACTGTGGAGCCAATGTTGGAGGATGTTCTTGCTAACATAATCCAGCTTCAGCTTCGCGAACTCTCATATTAGCCTCATGATTCTCTAACTTCTTATTAGGTAGATTTGAACAACAGCAATGACAGAAATGTGCATCTCATACATCAAAAGCACCTGCAAAACTCACTGAATCGCGTTCTTTTAGATGTAAAATTCCTCAAATGCTCGACGAAATCCATCTTCTACTGCATTGTAGATAATGCGCTGCGATACAAAAAATAATGATGCGTTCATCCAGACAGCGAAGTCATCCCACATTCTAAAACATCACTTGCAAAAAATCAACTTAACGCAGAAAAAGTCACAATAATATCCTACATATATCCATAGTCTCAGCTCAATAACCTTTGCCATTATTTGAAGCAAACCAATAGGCGAGCAATTACGACCGCAACCCTAGCAGAGAGATGCAGTTTATCACTTCCCAACAAAAATCACCTAAAATTGACAACCGCCGATTCAACTCTTTGGTTACAACCTATTTTCCAAACCGCCTTTGCGATAACATTTGCTATTTTGGTAACATCCTATCTATATAGTGTTCAACAAAGAATAAAAAGATTGCTAGAGCATCCCAATATACCTATCATCCAAGCTACATAGTACCTCCTCCGTTCCTATTTGCGTTTCATTAAGTAACATTCGTGCTTACAGAAATGGCCAAGTTCGCAAGCCCATTTCTCAGTTCGGAGCGAAACTCAGTTTTTGCATTTGGGAATACACAAAGAATCCAGACCCTCTCCCTTTCTGCTTGCACGGAGCTTACTTAATCTGAGGTTTCCGCTTGCGCAGTTCTGTGGAACCAATGTTGGAGAAAGTTCTTATTAACCCAATCCACCTTCAGCTTCACCAACTCTCATAGATTAGCCTCGTGATTCAGTGACTACTTATTATATAAACTCGCAATCTCAATCAAAGTCACATCAATCTAGCTTGAAGCCACTCACTGCTACGTTGTTCCCAATGCTTAGAACATTTATAATAACCCAAATACGTTTAAATTCACAATCAAAATTGTTGACCACAAACGCAACAGATGAAAACAAAAAGTGATCACTGATCACAACTCAATTTTATTCCATTTTCCCTAGGTTCGAATGATGGAAGATGTGGTCATTCGACCACGGCTCATTTATTAGTGCTCTAATTTGAACGGAAAGAACCTTGGAAGAACAAACCTTAAAACTGATCTCGGCACCATCCATTATTTCGTTACAGATATTGAATATCTTCGATGATTCGTT